>CM055209.1:2450789-2565427 GCA_029224185.1 Karalla daura | reverse complement strand
ACAGCGCTGCCCACACGGCTTCACTGCTTCTTCAGGAAACGGCTGAAACGCATTAAATCCCCCCCCTCCCTCTCTAACCCCCCCCCCCCCCCCCACTCCCGACACCACCAGACTTTGTGTATCATGTTTCTTTGACGAGTCCTGATCCTATTTTTGAACTCAGCTCGGAGGGTTATGGGGGCAGAGAAGGACACAGAGGATACAGGATGCGGGGAGGGGGTGTGATGAATCAATCCTTCACACTAACTGCAGCAAATCCTACAACCACTCCGCTCTATTAGAACTTGGCCCAGGCACCAATCTGAGGTGGGCGTAGATGGAGGGGAAGGAGAGGGAGACGCGGATGCCTAATTGGGCTGAAAATGATGGTAAATTGCGGCCCAGCAGGGGGCCCCTCACACTCCCTGTCTGCCTGCTGACAGGCTGCGGGTGAGGCCTGCTGCTGGGGCCTGCTGGCGAGGAGGAGACGATTTAAAAAAAGAAAGACGTACAGATCCCATAGCCAGATAGGATCAAAGACACGCTAGGAACAAGCAGACCTGCGCACCAGGGCATTTTAATGATGCCACGCTGAAACCCTACTAGGTGCGAGGATCCTCGCTCGTCTTTCAACTTCAGCGAAGAGGAAGAATATCTAACACGAGAGAAGGAGAGGCTGAAGACTGAGGCTACTTTCGCACCGAGAGAGAGAGACAGACAGAGAGAGAGAGAGAGAGAGAGAGACAGAGAGAGAGAGAGAGAGAGAGAGAGAGAGAGAGAGAGAGAGAGAGGAGGAGGTATGGGAGGAGACGTGAAAACTTTAAGCCTCTAAGACAAGACCGAGGTATCAAAACAACGAGGGATTTATATCCTCTGTTGTTCGGTGAAAAGAGCAAATCACCGAAAATAAAGTCACTTTTTTCCCAAGTATTATTATTTAATGAGGGGAAATAATTGCCTGAAGGCCTCTTAGGCGTTTTAGAGGGTGAGATTTTGAGACAAAATCAGCAATCAGTGTGTGCTACCTTGCGGGGTTGAAGTAAATCCGTTCTAATCTTCTAAGGATACTTTAGGAAACTTTCTGTCACACCTAAAAAAGTGTTTCTGAGGAGTCGACATGCGGCAGCAAAGTGCCCGAGGCTGGATTTCATGGTTGCACGGTGCACAGGTTGTTGTACAGGGTTGAACCAGGTGATCTCATGAAGCTGCCGGGACTGGACGAGGACGAGGACGAGGACGAGGACGAGACGGATTCATCCTGGCCTGAAACAAACTCCTTCACGTGTAGAGGGAACGTGGTCCGACCTGAATCCAGGCCAACAAGCTACGTATGAGCGACCTTTGACCCGGGCAGGACGTGTTTGACCAGAGGATCTAATCATTACTCTCTCTCTGGTTCATATCTCTGAGCTTTAGCATTCCTCGGTGTGACGAGAAACCTGCCAGGTAGAACTGTCGCCATGTGCCGACTACTGTACTTGATAATTTATCAACTAATAAATTCAACTATTTGAATAATCAATGAATTAGTCTGAGAAGGATTTTAGCCAAAATTCTCAGATCTCAGCAACTTAAATGTGAATATTTTCTCATTTAAAGCCTTTATCTCTTTGTGAAATAAGCATCATTACATCTTTTTATATATCTGCAGCCCCTGTGCCAAGTTTTAACAACCCGAGTAAACAAACTAGTTTTGAGAATGTTCTCGGAGCCAGTCCTATTCATTTCTGTGTTCGGAGGCTTGAGGACGTTCCCTCCTCCTCCTCTTTAGAAACTCTGTATCGACGGCTATGATGGATCACCAGCAGCTGATGTAAACAGCCCCGCACAGAGGACAACAGGAACTACAAGCTTGTACATCACAAACCCTTTAACAGCTACACCTTTGTACTGAAACAGAGGCGAACGTTCACTTTGCAGAGGGTCTGAACCACAAACTGGTCGTTCAATCTGCAGTGAAACTTTAACCTGAAACTTCAGACATTCAATAGAGCTGACGTCCAAAAGGAGCCAGGAGATGATGGTGTATCAGTGCTGTATCACCTCTCCAACCACTCATGGTAAACTGGGATGTGTGTTACGCCACAGATGGAGCACTTTCTGCGAGTGTCTTATTGTTTACTCTCTGCACAGTGAGTGGGCTGTGTGTGCTTTTAGAGCCTCGCTGCAGCCTTTCTCGCTGCCTATCACTCACTATCTGCCCGGGACCGATACCAGCGGTAGTTTTAACTTGCTAAACGTGTGGGATTAAAAGTGATGCTAATGCTGGAAAGCAGCAGCGCCGACTGTGGCACAGCTGACGGTGCACAACGGAGGGCGAGGACGATAGAGGGAAGGACGAGAAGGGTTGAGGGATTAAGTCTTGCTTAATGGGATTCCTGACTCTCTTTCTCTCAGAGCACAAAGGCATCCCAGAGACTTTGGCTGCTCCTTCGCTTTTTTTTTCTTCTCCCCACTTGGATTACCTCAGCTGTTGTAACGGAAAAAAAAACCAGGCCTGCTGGGCAGATTTACCCAATTCCTGCATCTCCGATGGCTGCGAAGCATCCAAACAACACTGGTTGAATGAAGAGGAGGGGGAATACGGTCCGTGAATGCTGCCAGTGTCTGGATTCTCACATCAAAGATGAAACCCAGACAGTTAAATAATAGGCTTTGGCAAGCAGCAGGCAGGGGATGTTAATTTGTTCTCCACATGTTCTCTGCATCTCTTCAGAGTCATTACGAGTGTGGAGAGACGGAGGCCAAGGTAAAAATGCATAGAGGGGGGGGAGGGAGGGGTTCACGCTGATCCTGAGAGTGCTCCAGGATTTCACGGTGCGTGCATATTTTGGATGTATGAGCAGGTATGACTTTGGAGGGGGAAAAAAGAGGTCAATACATTAGTCTCTCCGTGTGTGGGAAATTGAAATCAACAGCATTGCTAATTTAAATGCATCGTAATGACCCTCTGTTCCGTTCCACACTTCCAGCACAGCCTGGCATGGATCTTTTCTATTGCTTCTAGTTCCCCCTTGTTGTGCCTCATACGTGACACAAACAACAACAACGATAGAGGACATCGAGGCGACAGAAGGAAAGTCTGTACCCCACCCAGAGACCACTGTGTGTTCGCAGAGCCGTGAAACAAATCATCAAACTTGTACTTGAATCATATTCTTGAGTCTGCTCAGCTAATTTGGAACTATGAGCAGGTACCAGAATGCAACAAACTACTATCAGCTACTATCTCTAATGGAAGAGGTCTGTTCCATGGTGGAAATGTGCAGTAGAGAAGGGGTTTAAGATGGTAGAAGTGCACACAGGTCTCACCTGTACATGAAGGGGGCGACCGTGGCAGTATTGGGGTGGTTGTGCTGCTGCTGCTGAGGAAGCTGAACTACTCCATTCCCTCCCAGGGCAGCTCCTCCAACCCCGCCTCCTCCTCCACCTCCTCCTCCCAGCATCCCGCTGGACCCGGAGAGCGCCGATGTGCTGGTGGAAGACGTCATGCTCGTCCTCTTGCCCTCTGGGCCCCCCATGGACCGCTGGATATAGAAGCTCCCGCCCTGGCCTCCTTTCGACAGTTTGGCCCTCTCGCCCTCGCCGGAGCGCATGTTCCCGCTGCTGTTCAAGGCGGCCTGGCTTTGGCCCTGCGGCTGACTCTGCTGCTTGGAGCTCGCGTTGGAAGGAGCTTTGAGTCCCGGTTTGGGAATCCCGCTTGAAACCGAGGCGGAGCCGCCATCTTTCTTCCCGGATGACGGCTTCCCTCCTTTGGGGATGAGGCTACCGATTTTGGAGGACTTCTTGCTGGGGTCAGCGAAGGACTCGCGCTCCTCTTTGGGCGGCGAGTTGTCCTTCGAGGACTTCCCGGACTTGCTCTTGTCCTCTTTGTCTTTGGAAGCCGACCTGCTGCCACTGTTGGACGCCTTTGAAAACGAGGTGGAGGAGGGGGAAGAGGAAGAAGACGTCTTGCTCGGCGCGCTGAGGGAGGACCCCTTTGTGGGCATCTGTTTGGCGGTAGCGCTGCTGCTCCCGCTGCTGCACACCGAGCCCGTGGGCGTCAGGCCGTCCTCGCCGTACTCCGACAGGTCGTCCTCCTCCTGCAGCGCCATCTCCGCCACCGATGGCGACGCTCGTGATGCTGATCGCGGGTTGATCAGGCGGAACTTGTCCAGCATGGACCTCTGCGGCCCTCCGCCCGCGGGACCTACTTTGGACCCGTCGCTCCCGTGAGGCAGAAGTCCTTCGGAGGCCTGGGACGAGTGCGTGGGGGACGGGGAGTGCGCGGGGTTGGCCAGCATGGACGAAGTGGCACTGTGCTTTAGGTTCATGGACTTGCTGCGCCAGGACTTGCCGGCTGTGGGCGAGGGGATGGCAGAGGCCAGCTGCTGCCCGCTGAGGCTGGTGGGAACCGTCCCACCCATACCGCTCCCATTCATCCCACCTGGTGTTGGGATGCCCCTCACCGCCTCTGAAGGAAAGACAGGACAGAGAGAAGACAGGGTTACCACTTAAACTCTTGTTATCAAATCAATGTGATGGATTTATAGGTACACGTCTGTGTCATCTGTCTCCAAAAGAATGGCAAAAAAGAGCAATCTGGAAACGGGCTCCAGGGTACAAGGATTTGAATATACTTTCTTTGTTGCCTCATTAGCTGCAGAGGGAAAACAAAACATAATATTGTCCTGTAAACAAGGTCTTACTTAATGAATGGAATGAACAAATGGATGTTACGGAACAGATGGACAAATCAGGTGCCTTGCTTAGGCATTTAAAGGTGGCAATTACACAGCATGTCTTTCTTGAGTCTTCACAATGATCTGAGGAATCCTGAATTACCCTTGCAGGCTTTTTACAATAAGTATTTATGTAATCCTATTATTCATTCAAGTTAAACAATTTTGATGATTTCCATTCAGTTGGAGTAGTCATTAAAACCTGAAGGTAAACCGAAAACATTGAGGTAAAACTTTTAGTTATCCAGAATTTCACACGAGAAACAACAGTTTCTGAACACCTCACCTTTTACACACTTTCAGAAACTCTGCAATAATCAAATACTCTGAGGCTTTCACTGGTGCGTAGTACAGTCAAATGAGGAGAGAGCTTATTCCCATATTGAGAGAATATCAACGGCAGATTGGGCTGAAAGAGGAGCTTTCCCCGTTAGTATGTCTCGAAGGAGTTTGCACTCAGGCGTGTCAGAACTTCCTCTCAGTCCTGGTTGACTGATCTGAGGAGGCCTGTCACAGTGTGTTTGCAGGTGGATGACGCAGGTCGAGGGCGACAGGCCACTATGTTGTAGCCATGACGACAGAACGGATCACACCATCGACGTTGACAGGAAAAGAAAGGAACCCATCTGCCCCCAGATGTAACATCCTCCGCGTTTGATATCGACGTGCTCTTTGACGAGTTTGACGAGAAGTTAGTCCTAGTTTTTCTTTTTAGAGGAGAAGCTTCCACTGAACCTACGTACAGTAGCTGAAATGGGATTTTATTCAGGAGAATTACAGTGGGATTGAGAGGAATTCACCGGTGCATGCATGGAGGCAGGAAGTATGAGCTTTTTCCAAATGGGAACGCTGCAAATCTCGACTCAGAAAACAGCATGAATATTGAGGCTGCAGCCGGTGTGGAAAGTGTTGTCTCCCCCTCTGATCCGGGGATTTCTCTCGCTGTTATTGTTTGACAATGGTGAAACAAACAGCAGCTTCAGGGGAGAGACCCGGCTCATCCCAGGACTCACTTCAAAACCAGAATCACTGATTCCTGCCATCAGTCTCACAGCTACTGCAAACATCCAAACACCACAACTCCATGATCTACATTCACCTTCTATCTATGCACATGAAGCCATTCCTGAGGCACATGCAGGCTAGATTTTCCATATCCATTTCATTAAAACTCAACCAGCTTTTGCAAATAACTGTCTAAATCCATATAACCGACAGTGTGTGCATTATATTTGAAGCTTAACAGAAGCTCACAAGTAATTACCCAAAAGATGTCACATAACGGGGGAAAAAAAGTGCAAACAAGGTGAATATGTCCTCAAAAATGAAAGACAAGCTGAGACACACACACACACACATCGGTAAGCATCCATCACGCGTGCAGAATAAATGCTGTGGTGTCTGCTGCTGCGCATTGACCTTTGCAAACACACCTCACTTTTCCTGTCAGGTTGATACTCCCATCATCTTTCACACACACACACACACACACACACACACACACACACACACACACACACACACACACACACACACACACACACACACACACACACACACACACACACACACAGGAGATCTATTACCTGACATATCACTATTGCATTTAAGGCAGACAGACACAACAGACGACGACAAAGATTTTCTGGATGTGAGTTATGAGAGGTGGAGCGAGGCTGATAAACAGAAGGAGAAAAAAAAGAAAAGAGAGAGAGAGAGAGAGACGGGATGGGATGGGAGTGGAGTGGAGTGAAGGCGGAGTGACAGCGTGAAGTTATGCACCATTAGAGCCGGAGTGTGTCTGGGTGTCGCGGGGTGGCAGCGAGCAGGGTTCAGCTGGCTGTGAGTCAGGCCCGGTCTGCAGGCCAGAGCCCCTCCAGACTGACAGGGGGCGGCTGGGAGGGAGGGGTGAGGGAGGGGTGAGGGGGTGGGGGGGGGGGGGGGGGGGGGGCTTCAGTCTCAGCTGCGGCCCGGGGTCGACCGACTTTAACCGGCTTACACTTCTGACAACATTCCCACAAAAGCTCTAAAGGCGGGCTGAAGAGACAGGGCCTGAAAAGCGAGATGTGTCAGACACCTTTCTTCGCATTGTAGCGTGTGGAGGGAAAATGAGAAGGACGCTTTGTTATTAGCTGTTATTAGCTTTGTTATTACTCCTTCCACAACCGCGGGGCATCTGTACAGGATGGAGGCAGGACCAACAGAGCGACTCAACGCCACGTCTTCAGCCAGTCGAGTCCATTTCGGCCCGTTAAAAGGCACTTAAAGCAAGCCCGTCGAGACGAGATTAATTAAGACGATTCAGAAGATCTGTGATTCCAGGCTGAGAGAGCGGCAGACTTAAACCCTATCCCCCCGATGATGATGGAGGACAGGTGGAGCAGTGACGTAGCAGGAGCATTAAGACCTGAGGTCTCACAGTCTGGTTTACGGCTGTACTCGATGCCCTGAGGCCAGAAACCAGAGAAGCGATGGCATCAGGAATGTGAAATCACAACACCACCGAGAATGCTGCAGTCCTGGCAGCCTCTGCCTGTAGTAAGACCTGTGGTAACCTGTGTGTGTGTGCGTGTGTTTGTTTTTATGGCAGCATGTGAAGCGGCGAGCTCAGTGCCATCTGAACATGTCGGATGAGGGAGTGAGAAAGTGGACACACAAGTCGTTGCCCACACGCTGCCTCAGCCTCTGCAGGTTAAAGAGTCAGAAAACAGCTTAAATCAAGAGATAAATCATCTGGTGTGTGTGTGTGTATGTGTGTGTGTGTCCTGACACAAACATATGAAAGGAGTGTTTATCCTCGTGGTTAAGTGTCTGCCTGTGTGTGTGTGTGTGTGTGTCCTTGGTACCATCTTTAGAGAGTGTGTGTAGTGGCCCTTAAGACAGTTTATGACTGTGAATGAAACGGGTTACAAGCACTTGTATGATTCTGTTTATGTGTGTGTGAGTGTGTATGTGTGTGTATGCAGCCAATTAACCCTTTCAGAGACCACACACACACACACACACACACACACACACACCTCTGCTCCCTCTCATCCTCCGCCCCGCCCCGGAGGCTGTTTTCACAGCAGCGTCACACGCCCCCCCCCACCCCCCACCCGTTGCTGTGTGCAGTCAGTGACTTTGCCGTTGCCATGGCAACAGACTCTTCTTTCTTTTCCCTCTCTCTCTCTCTCTCTCTCTCTCTCTCTCTTTCTTTCCTTTCCTTTTCTTTTCTATTCTTTTTCTTTGGTTGCCTCAGTGCCTTAGCAGCTGACAAAATGAAATGTCACTTCTTGGTGGGGAGGGGGGGGCTGGAGGTGGGGGGGTCTCTCTGCTACACACACGCACACACACATACACACACATACACCCGTGGTTTGTAACTAGATGGCAGATGATGCACAGAGGGTGAGAGGTTTCCGTGTTGGACATGACACGTCCTCTCAGTCTGGAGGATGGACGAGGCTGCCTGGACGTTTATGGTTCCCATCCCGTCCTCTCGACCCCTCGTTTCCCATCCGCCTCGCTCGTTCTGGGAGGCACGCGCCATCCGTCACATTGAGGCGACGCAGGAGGGAAAGTTTTGCGGCGTCGCCTCCCCGGGCCTCGCTCCCATCAGCGAGGACGCGGCAATCACCGCGTGACTGACAAAACAAAAGGCCCTGCCCTTCAACGCCTTCATTTAGCTGCCGCCACTTAATTAGATAGTCGCATGGCAACACGAGTGATGTGCCCTTTGAGCTGCAGCTCCGCTTGGTCACATCTGTCTTACTGCTTACTCTGTGTGTGTGTGTGTGTGTGTGTGTGTAACATACCAATCAGCCCTCTGAGAGTCTCACTTTGTTCTAATTCAATAAAATAAGCGATTGTACAAAAAGAGAACAGATTGCAACCATATGAAGTGTCTTTTATCTGCCTAAAACTAAGCTGTTGTCAGGTTTTAAATGTTGTATTGCACCAGGAATCTTATCAAATGAAAAAACCTTGAACTTTACTGTCTGTTACATGACAAAATGTGGTGACAACTGATGATCAGTTATTCAGATTATATCGTCTTATATCAACCTCAGAGTATGTGCACTGGAGTGTTTTTAGGCTTTATTTTAGAAAATGAAAGACAAAGGTTGTAACCGCTCATTAAATAAAGAAAATGAAGATGATGCTGGGGGAATTAAAGGAGAGAACACGTCACATGACGTCAGCAAATGATGAAGGTGTGCATGACAAGCCTGCAGACAATCCCAGTGTCTTCTCCTCTGTGCCACCTGCTTCTTCTCCTTCTTTTTTTTGCCCAGAAACCTCTGTCTGCATTGCTGACATTTCCCCACAATTGATTTTTCTCCCCCTTCCTCCTCCTCCTCCTCCTCCTCCTCCTCCTCCTCCTCCCTCCCTTCCTCCCTCCCCTCCTCTTTTTTTTTACTTTGGGCCAAAACAGCGTTTCATCTCGAGTGAAACTCCATCACCTGGTGTCTTATCTCTGCAAACTCCAGGTTTGTCTCCTGACAGGACTCTGCCTGCGCTGTCTGAAGCATCCGGAAAAAGAACATTTCCACACTTTTTTTTCCTTCCATATAAAAAAAGAAAACGAAAAAAATGAGCGTTTATATTGATTGAATCCTTTGTAAAGGGATTTGCTGGAGGAGAGAGAAGCAGAACAAAACGATTGATCTCTAAAACTGAAACGCGGTACTAATGGGGAGGATCAGTTTTACAGCATCACGTCCGCCTGGTCTCAGGCCTCGGACACAACTAGGATGTGCACATTTGGTGTGTGAGAGAAAGACTAGAAGCTTCTTCTTTCTCTTTTTTTTGTTTCTCCACTGCAGCCTGACGCCACTCAGTGAATCTCTCCTCCACCTCCATCACCTCCCACTGCTCCTCTCAGCATCCTGCGGTGTTGTATCTCAGAGCTCTGAGTCCACAAACACAAGACTTCAGCAGTGTGTGTATAACTCCAGTAACTGAACCCCGTTTAATACTGTATGTCACACACAGGGTTTTAACGTACATGAAAACATAAAATAAACAGACTTTATGGCTCCAGAGTTCCACTGTGAGCCAAAAGCGAAAGGTTGTCATTACAATGTCAGAGGAGCCGGTGTTAATTATTAAAAATGACTGCGAGAAACACGACAGGCTTGAATTATTCACTGCATCAGCCAATAAGTCGCGATTAATCTTCGGAATGAGCCACGGGGAAAACCTCCCGCCTCCTGTAAAGGACGTTCAATGGGACAATATAGGGCGATTAAAAGCATCACGAGCTGAGATATTTACTCCTCCCCTGCAGGATGCGAGGTCGTTACAGGGACTGTTTACTCGTGAGTAATCGCTTCCTCTGCCAACTCTCCGCCATTGTGAGATAACAGGCTCGCTCCCTTCGGTTTCTCCATCATCCTGTCAGAGACTCCACGGAGCTCCAGCTGGAGGAGGCAACTGGAGATGATTCAGCAGGACTGGTCGGAGGCTCCTCCGCCGGCCTGTCTGAGCCGGTGGCGCCACCATGTGGCCGCGACGGGGCATGAACGACAGCTTTAATCGATGCATCTACTGTAGAGCAGGGGATCTGCAGGTGTCCTTAAGGTGATTTCAGCACCTTTAGAAGACTATTTGAAGACCTTCCAAAGAAGAAAATGAGACGTCGCCCCTGTTTCAAGCTGTAACCAGAAACACGTCTTTAACTTAATAAAGAGTCTGAGTCTGTATCTATGCAACAGACCTCAGATCAGCCGGGAAGAAACTACTCCAAAGAGTAAATGAAACCCACATCAAGTGTCTGTCTCTGACTACTCCAGACTCTCTGAATCCAAACTATTTGAATACCAACAACACTTAATACCTCTTTGAATCCCCATCAAGGCTTTTTACCATGTTTGATGGGCCTGGATACCTTCTCAGACCCTGTGCACTGACACTGTACTCCTTGCTACAGACCAGAGGGCGTTTCTGAACCGTCTGTGCTCCTGGGCTCACCTCTGTCGTTGCCGCTGGCATACTGCAGAGGCTTGCTCTTGTCGATGCTGTTGAAGCTCTGGCTCCGACGGTTGAGGTTGGAGGAGCCCGGGCTCCTGGAGGCCCCGCTGCCTGCAGCAGGAACTCTGGAGGGGCCTGGTAACCTGGACAGGAGAGAGACAGGCTGCACGTTAGAGAAGCAGGCAGAAATCACTCATTCTAGGACTCAGTACGTTGGATACACTGTAGCCTGCCACAGAAGTCAGTTATTGCCTTGTGTATTGTGTATTATTAGTAATATAACAAACCTATACCTTCCAAAATAGATGGCAAATGAAATGTTTGTGTCATACAGTATCAGTACATGTTAAGTAATCTGAGAGTCTGTATATAAAACACAATCTTTTTGAGACTTTTTGTTAGGAAAAAGTTGAGACAAAGTTCGGGACGTTTCTGTTCTGCCTGTCGTGCATGTAAATAAAGTTCATGAATAAAAGATGGTCGTCCCAAACAGACCTGACAGAGATTCACCCTTTAAATGACAGGTCTGAGCGCTGCTCTCGTCTCAGATTAACAGGAGCTGTATGTCACAACAAGTTGAAGCTACAGTCAGGCAGGCTGGACCGTGCTCTCAGGCCTCTCTCTGTCAGTATCGGGAAGGAAAGGAAAGAACTTTCTAACAGCTCGGTGTCTCTCTGCCTCCTGACCCCGGAGCTGTCGTGACGTCCTTTAACGAAGATAATCGATTCGTTACGCTGAATATGTCACTCGCGTCTGTATCACAGATGGAGCCAAGATGTCGGAGAGGGAAAATCTTTTTATAAAGGATGGAATCCTAAAGTGGTCAAAACCCCCAGAGGCAGGAAGAAAAAAACTCTTCAGGCTTCAGACTCTTCCATTGGACTTAACAGTTTTAGAATGAAATTAAAGTAAACAAGTGGGACTGAGTGACAGGGAGCATCTACATTAAAAAATAACCCAGATTGCAAAGAGTTCCCAACTGTCAGCAGCGGCATTTAGCTCCTCTGGCAAACAGAGGAAGCTACGATGAACTTCTCCTCTCTCTAAAACTAAAACTCTGGAACTAGTTGACTTTGTCCCAGTGAGGAAATGTTGTATAACCAGATACCGAGTACCAAACCAGTGGTGCTTATATCTGGGAAGTCCCAGTTCCCTTAATGCTAAAAGTAAGTAATAGTAATAGTAGAAGACAACATAGGAAGACACAAAACCTGAATATCATTATTGTTATAGAGGTCATTGATAAGTGTGATTTAAACACTTTTTTTCACACTTACATGACCTGATGTAGAGGTCACATGACCAGTTTGACCTCTTCTTCCTCAAATTGGATGAGGAACATAACGTGAGTCACAGGAATAGACACAAAACAGCCTGCAAATAGCAGCTGCACTTGATCGAAAAGTGATAAATTATCGAAAAACTACAATGAAAACACAGTTAAAGAATCAATCTTCTGCTTACAGATCCATCTGTCTGTTCATGATCTAATATGAAAGCTCCTGTGTAATTCCAGTCCTTGAAATATGTGATATCAGTGAGAGTAAACGCTGCTTCAAATAACCACTCAAAAAGTTGCCAAAAAACTCCTAAATTCAGCACTTTGACTCTTCCCTGACTCTGGGCCCTCTCTCCTGGAAACTAGAGCAGCTATTAGGCAACGCTGCACAGCGTGTCGTCAGAGCGGAGCTGCCTAATAAGCCGGTCCGTGTGCCGGAGCATCCAAACACAGTTTCATTGTGCAAGAAAAAAAAAAAAGAAAAAGAAAGATAACGAGGAGCTGTAAATGTGCGGCTGCCTGGATCCAGGTCTTTTTGGTTTCCTTTTGATCCCGGGAGAGAACGGTGACACCTACATGAGTGGAGCTGCAGCCAGAGGTGGCCTCCAGCCCAGAGCCGGAGCACAGGCCCGCAAAAACACAGAACGAGAGAGAGAGAGAGAGAGAGAGAAAAGACAGGTGCGAACAAAGAGAATTATTACGTGCCACAAAACAAGAGTCAAAGCAGATTCAGCCTTCAGCTCCGTCTGCGCCGAAAACGAAAAGATGACAGCGAACAATTACAGGAAACGACAGAAGAGAGGGGACGGACGAGTGAGAGGGAGCGGCAAGAGTGAGAGAAAAGTGGGGGAGAAGAAGAAGAAGGGGGGAGACAAACAGCGGGGAGACGAGGGTGAGATCGAGGCGATTCAGATGGAAATCAGAGGGAGTCCCTTTCATCACCGCATTCTTTCATCTTCCCAAAAACACACGTCTGACGATGCATCAGCAGAATGGAGCTTGCGGCGCTGAGACGCGGCCTGGTGAGTTTGTTTCAGGGCAACACTTTAGGGGAGGAGGAGGAAGAGGAAGAGGAGGAGGAGGAGGAGGAGGAGGAGGAGGTGTTGTGGTGGCTTCAGTGTCAGGTGCCTCCATCAGGAATAAGGTGGAAGGTCAGAGGTGGTGAGACTACGTTCTGTAACCACCCACAAACAAGACAAGGACATTGTTTCCTATGTTCTATGAGCCCAAACAGACCAAAGAAAAAGAAAAAAAAGAAAGAGAAGAAAAGTCAAATCCTCTTTGTTGTGTTTCAGGCTCTTTTAGGAACCACTGAGCTGTCGTTGAAGCAGCCTCTCGCTGTGACTAACGAGCAACAATGTAGTACCTACAAAAAAAATCCAGCACTTTGCAGGAAAACAGTCGCAATTCAGCTCAGCAAGTGAGAGAGAGAGAGAGAGAGAGAGAGAGAGAGATTGTTTCACATTTAGATCTGACGTGACTTTCTTTCCCACCTTGAGAACTAAAGGGAAGATGAATGATGGTGATTTGAAGAAAGACAGACAGACAGACAGACAGACAGACAGACAGACAGACAGACAGACAGACAGACAGATAGATAGATAGATAGATAGATAGATAGATAGATAGATAGATAGATAGATAGATAGATAGATAGATAGATAGATAGATAGATAGATAGATAGATAGATAGATAGATAGATAGATAGATAGATAGATGTGTTGACCGTGCTCTATGAACTAATCTTTGTTGAGTGTGTGGAACTTTACATACATGAAGGACGTGCGTGAAAGCCGCAGCAGGTTTGCTGTTTCTGTTCCTTCATTTGTAGGAGTTACTGAGCTGGTTCTGCAGCAGAGCTGAGCTTTGCACTCGGTGATGTGAGCAGGCAGATTACCACCCATAGGGGGGGTGAGGCGGGGTGAGGAGGGGTGAGGAGGGGTGGGGTGGGGGAGGTGGGGGGGGCGGGCTGCAGCATTTCTGCCATTGCTCAGTGGCGTCTGGAGAGGAGTTATTTGCCAACACGCTGGTTTCCCACTACTGCCTCTGAGCTGGAACAAATGCTGCCAACTGGACCTGTGTGTGTGTGTGTGTGTGTGTGTGTGTGTGTGTGTGTGTGTGTGTGTGTGTGCGTGTGCATGTGTGTGTGTACCAGGCTTGTACAAAATTCCAAATTTGGAATTTCACTTCAATTCATTCAAAGAATTACAATCTGAATCGAATGGTGTCCGCCTCTACAGGGTGTGGAACTGGACATTTTCCATCATATGAAACTTATAATACATCAAATTAAATGATCTGTTTTATAGACGATGCTTCCACTTCCTTCAACTAAAATTTTAATAGCAATTCTACCTCCTGTTTGCAACTGAATTGGGTTGGGAAAGTTGGGAAACACTCTCAATTCAACTCAGAATTTTGCACACGCCTGGTGTCCACATGCATGTTTTCGCTCATGTCCCCACTAGGTGTGTGTGTGTGTGTGTGTGTGTGTGTGTGTGGTCTTTGTTTACAATCTGAGGACGGGACAGTAGGTCAGTGTGTGCCAGCGTTGATCGGTTTAGCAGCTCGCACATGACACCTCAGAGCATCTGAAGCCTGTGGTTCCCTCTGGGCTGAGAGGCCACAGTCCAGAGTTTGGCAACACAAAGAGTTTCATTATGTCGCTGATTTAGAAACAGCCACTATGCCAAGATGCGTAAAAGATGTCTGTGTGTGTGTGTGTGTGTGTGTGTGTGTGTGTGTGGACACATTACACACAAGCAGCAGCACAAAGTTCTGGACTGAGGACAGAGATCGACACGCTCCGAGTCCAAACTTTATTGTGATCCGCGATCCAGAAATGATTGCGTTCGTGGATGTATGTAACTTCTTTTTTTTTCATCTCCGACTTGCTTAAAAGTTGATCAAAGTTCATTTTAATTCTGATGTGATTCACTCAGATTGAACTTGAATTTGCTTGCTCGAGAAAGACTCTGATGGATGGACTCAGCTCGGAGGCAAAGCACACTCAAGGACTTTGCATGCATGTCAATGAGGGGAAAAAAAATCACTTAAAGGTAAAAATAAAATAAAAAAGAAAGAGCATTTTGCATTTTGGACAAATCCGGCTGTCGGACGAGTGAAACACCTGATCTAGCAGGCACCGAATGATTCAAAGAAAGACGCTGTGATGTGACCTTTGACCTCTGGAAGGTGATGCTCAGCATAGAGGTGAAGCAGTAAGCAGACATGCAGGTATCGGTGTTATTTACCTTGTGTTCTTCTTCTGTGGTGACCCTATCCCACTGTGGCCCGGAGGACTTGCATATCGTGCTGTGAGGCTGGAGGAGAGAGAGAGCGAGAGAGAGAGAGAGATAGAAAGAGGGAAGAGGAGGAGGAGGAGGAGGAGGAGGAAGAAGACAGTTAACACGGTTAGAGTAGGAATGAAAGCAGCCTCTCGCTTCACTGGAACTATCTTAATTCATGCCTTTAATACAATAACGCGAGTGAGAGGGAGGCATTCAGGAAGCAGAGAGAGAGAGAGCGAGAGAGAGAGAGAGAGAGAGAGAGAGAAGAGAAGAGAAGCGAAACCGCTGCATGCCAGTGCACATTGCTTTGATTTCTCACATGATGGTTTACACATGTTTATTACCACACGCTCATGACTAAGCCAATAACATCTCTGCATGCGTTTACAGCTTTTAAAAACGCCGCTCCGAAGAAAAAAAGAAAAAAAGAAACAACAAAGAAGAAACTTTCACGATCGGTTCGACGTCACAGGGCGTAGGAAATGCCCGCCGCGCTAGTCACGCTTGTTTACAACCTCCGACGCTCGCCGTTAGTCACTCACACAGACGGGAAGTCACTGGTGGAGGCGGGAAGCTGCATTCCTGCAGCAGGGAATCTGCAGGAATGCTGAAGCTCATTTCAATACATTATTAAGACCTCGAAGACTTCTTCTGTCATAGTTAAACCTACAGAGCACAACCATACTACAGACCTCAGATCAGCTGGGAATGAACAAAGCTCAAACAGAATAAAATAAGATAAGAAATAAAATAAAATGCAAACAAATCAATGAATAAGAATAATATTGAGAATATAAACAGGAATATATAATAATAATAATAATAATAATAATAATAATAATAATAATAATAATAATAATAATAATAATAATAATAATAATAATAATAATAATAATAATAATAATAATAATAAAAGTAATTTATATTTATTTAAAATTATCAAAAAATAAATCAATAAAAAGGAAAAGATATCTGAAAGCACGAATAATAAAGAAAAACTACAAACTAGAAAGAACTTGACCTCAAAAAGACCTCAATAAAGACTTTTTCAACTTTTTGTAAAGGGCTTCAAAAAATCGATTTTCCAGCTTTTCAGTACTAGACTGCAGACAGACACCCTGCTGGGTGATGGAAGGCAGAGACATGAAGAGTGACCAGAGAGGATGGTTTTAATCATCCACACACACACACACACACACACACACACACACACACACACACACACACACACACACACACACACACACACACACACACACACACACACACACACACACACACACACACACACACACACAGCCAGTAAACAGTGAGGCGGAGTGAGGCCCTGCTGGTCGGGCTGTTGTTTATCTCCGTGTGTAAATGTTTTCTTAGCGTAATGTCGAGCGTGCGGCTACGTGACCGCGCTAACGTAAGAGCGGTCGTCACACGGTAAACGCGGCCGCCGGAGCGGCCATCGGAGCATGTCAACAGGGACTAACGACCGCAGCAAGAGTCTCTTTCATCCCCTCGCCAGGAGGACACTCTCCTCTGGAGGAGGACTCGAGCGTTAAACAAACAAGCGGAAACCAAACAAAGTGGAGTGTGCGCTGCTAAACTGAACCGTGCTGTGATGGATGATGTTCCCGCTGCTCCGACTGTTTCCATCTAATAGGTGAAGAGCGTCCGAGGCGACGCTGACAGATTTCTCTTCTAATTATCTCATTTCATGACTTTCTTTTTCTTTTTTCATTTTCGCTCAGTTACTGGCGACTGCAGCTGCCAGGTAGTTTGCACCATGTCAACAGA
Source organism: Karalla daura (assembly GCA_029224185.1). Taxonomy (NCBI): domain Eukaryota; kingdom Metazoa; phylum Chordata; class Actinopteri; order Chaetodontiformes; family Leiognathidae; genus Karalla; species Karalla daura. Next base: position 2,548,414 of record CM055209.1, on the reverse strand, counting down.
ATATGTGATGATGTTGCAAATCAGATTTTTCTGTAAAACAACACTAAACTTGTACAGAACAGAACAGAAACATGTAACAGCATTTAGGACCACTCTTTAGCATGTCATTTCAGTAAATCCTACAGTCTGTTCTTTATCATGCTGTTTTTAGATGTTTTTGCTAATCAAGCTAATCAAGCTAGAGCAGCACTGGCATCAAAACAGGACTGAACTACCAGCAGTTGTCGAGAAATTGCGTTACAAAAAAGTATAAATGATGACATGAAAGCAACTAGAAAAATCCCTTAGATTCACACATAAATGCATCAATAGAGAGCCTTTCTCGACATTTGAGTTTCAATTAGCATCATTTCTTTGTCTTTTTTAACCCACAACTGTCAACAAAATGAGAATATGCCAAAAGACAAGAGCTGGAATCAGATCCAGTCGTATCACGGGCAGTGCAGTGGAAAGTTTGCCTAATGGGTTTTAACACCATTAGCTTCTCTTAGCTTTAGCTCTTAGCTCTTTCCAAAGGTGACCAGAGACTAGACCAGCAAGAGGTTGTAAAAGCAGCACAATTTACTTTCAAAACACATCTGTTTGTAAAGCAATACGAAACCATGAGCCCAAAAATACTTTTCCTACTCATTAAACCTAGCCTTAAAAGGTTAAACACATTGGTAATTAACACAATCCTGACATCGTATCATAAATCACATCATCATCATACCTTCCACAGGTCGACGAGAGCTAGAAACTCCGGTCCTCTGCTCAGTGAGACTTCTCTGAGACCGGGAGGAAGCAGTGCACACACACACACACACACACACACGCGCACACACACACACACGCACACACCAGGCGTCTGTTTAGACGTCCCTCCACTCTGACAACGAGGAACAACTTGCTCTCTGTTTTGTGATTGTGGGCTGCTGGTTTGGCATCGGTGAGTGCGAGTGGACGGAGACAATAAACCACCTATACTGGGGACGGCTGAGTGACGCACTGCAGTCCACACGTCTCAGTTTCTGCTGCGCACGGAGCGCCGCACACACACAAATGCCAGCCGTGATGATATTAAGCTTCATTTGCAACGTCCGACGTGACATTTTGACCCCGGCAGAAACAGATGACTGGGAATGGAGAGTCATTACGCAAAAGAAGAAAAAAAAAACGCTCTAGATTTACAGTCACAAATCTGTGTGATGAAGAATCGGGTTCTGTGCTCTGACCTTTATAAAAGTCTAACCCGGAGTGGATGTTTTGGCAGCTCCGCACCCGTCCGTCAGTTTGTCTGATAATCCGCACCAGTCCCCTCCTCCTCTTTACTGCACTCCTCTGTCAGTGTGCTGAATAAACGAGGTCGCTCTGTAAAATCAAAGCAGCTGTGGCCGGATTCAACACCCTGTCCATAAAGGTCTGTGACCCACAAGTGTCTCTGGAGCCTGAAACACTGTGTCTGCAGTGCTCCTCCACACACACACACACACACACACACACACACACACACACACACACACACACACACACACACACACACATACACACACACACACACAGAGTGAGATTTCTCATCTAGTTCTTGTGGATATTCCAGACATACAGCTCCACAAACACAATCTCTCTCTGTTTAAACATCTCCTTCTGGGGAGCTGCAGCAAAGCGCTAAGTCACTCTACGTCTCTACGACTACGTTCACACTGCAGGTTTAATGCCTCATTGCTAAAATGTGATTTTGTAAATGTATTTTTGTGTTTGTGTGTTTGATTGTGATCAATTAAAGAGGATGACACCAGTCTACAGGCCTGGCGTGACCCTGTCCTCAAGTATACAGGACATCAAACAGCACATGACTCAACATGATTTAACATGACTCAACATGATTTAACATGACTTAACGTGATGAACTGAATCCGCTCCAGCATCAGACGCCACACACAACATGTGACTTTTATGCAGTTTTACACGACTTCGTGTGAGTTTGAGCCACATTGTGATAAAGGAGAGAAGAAAAAGTTTCTTTCATCCATCACTTATGTCCTGCCCCCAACGGCACCTTACGCTCGTGTAAAAATCGGATGGAAAGCGTGAAATATTGCGTCCTGGGTGTGATTTGTGCTTCTCAGGCTGCCAGGAGAATATCAGATGTGGGTCAAACACGAGCAGAAATAGTCAGATCTGGGCCACCTCTGCCTGCATCGTGGGTCCTCCCAGGTTCTGGAGATGCTACGCTACGCTAACGAGCTCCGGAGCAGCAGGGGGACGAGGCGAGGTCGGGGCGAGCCTCCCGTTATAGCGGCCAGCCTCAGACACGTGTCACGTTATTAATGAACTATACGACACGCGATACGTCTGTTAATGACGTCTGGCAACTAAATAAGTCCTCCTCAGGTTCTCGAATCTCCCCCCACAAGCCGCAGCACATCTCCCAGTCGTGTGCTCTGCGCCCTATTAAATACCCTAAATGGCACTTAGCGCACGGAAAAGACGAGCTTAGACAGAGATTAATGGGGCCTGTCGCACCATGAAGCGCTTTTTCAGCGATTCTGTGGAAAAGGGGGGGGGGGGGGTCAACCTTAAAACCGTGCCTGGTGTAAAAGGAATAAAGGTTGTGTCTTTTCACTTCACTCGTGGGAGTTAAGTGTGAGGCTGTTAGCGAGAGGAGAGCAACAAGGGTTATGTTTAACCCTGTGAGACTCAGAGAGACAGAGAGGGAAGATAATATTTGTTCTTCCTGCTAGATGTTGATGTAGGAGGCCTCTGATGTAGAAAGTAATAAACTTCTAATATTGAAAAATGAGGCCTAGTTGAGTAGAATATCTGTATTTTTCCTCAAATTGTCTAAACACACATACAGAATTTTTGTTGCAGCTGCAGGGTTGATTGTCTATTAGTCCCACAGCAGTTCATACATTGTGAATAATAATCACCTGCCACTCAGGCCCAGTGTTGTAATATTACAACACAGACACAACAAGCTCTAAATAAAGTCTGATGAATGGTTTCCAGATAAATAAACATCCCTGTGTTCTAGTTTTACTGGCCCAAATCTTCAGCAGATGAATGAAACCGAGAGGTTGAAAACGTTTTGAGACTCACAGATAGAGTGATGTCATGACCAGATAACAACATCCATGAACACATCTTTCTAATGGCATTGCGAGGACAAACTCTATTGATTATGTAAATGAGGAAAAATCTCATTTCTAGATGTGTTTTTGTTAGGACGGCTTAAAGCGATGTTATATTCTAACGATGGGGTCGTACAAGGTTAAAGTCAACAAAGTGGTGGAAGTGCGGCCGATGTGGACGTATTGTATGTGACAGTGAGGAGAGAGAAAAAAAAAAGTGCGGTCCAGGTTTTTTCCACCTACTACAACGGGACATTAGGGGTAATAACGCTATGGAGTCCCCAGCCTGGAGCGCTTAACGTTCCCACAGCGTTTAAGATCTTTCCAGAGTGGAAATATAAGGGGAGGGTGTCGCAGCCTGTCACGTTAGATCTAGTATAACATAGATCAACGTCACCTCGGCCCGACGGGCCAGGGCGCTGCGGCGCACACGCAGGCGATATTGGACGCCGTGGCCGTGCTTATTAAATCCGAGGAATATCAGTGTCAGTCTGGTGGAAACCGCAGATTCCCCCCGCCGGGTCTCAGATCCAAGATGGCGGCGGCTCAGAGGCCCGGGCCCCAGCGATGACAGCAGGTAATGAGATGTCACCCAAACTTCCTGGGGTCGGTCCAGCACGGCCCCGTCCAAGCCGCATGGAGGAGGGAGGACACACACACACACACACACACACACACACACACACACACACACACACACACACACACACACACACACACACACACCTGTGTTCCCCAGCATCTACACACAGGTGCTATGGAGATTAATACTCTGGTATCAGCTACTCTATAGTCTCTAGATTTCTGTTATTCAGCCCCACTATTGCTCTATATGTACATTTAATGCTAATTTAATACTTTCCGCCTATTTTTGACGTCATTTAACAACTGAAATCTTCAAACAAGCAAGCGTGAATACTACAAAGAACTCTCTGGAAACCAGTGACGTACAACTAGGTTTTCTGGTCATGGTCATCAGCCGTCTTTACGCCTGATTCGTGACTGGATGGACCTTGGATCGTTGTGCGAACAAACACACCACTGTTGAACCAAGACCCTCTCTAACCTTCACAACAAGAGCTGTTTTCTGTGGGAGGCCTTGAGTTCTGGCAAGTTTTGCCGAAAAGGCGGATGATATACAACAACCAGACTGGAAAACTTCCTGAAGCAGTGGATGGAGAACAGCAAAAAACCTGAGAAATTCTAATCAAACGAAAAGAACATTATTGCAACAAATGTGCTTTTCTGTGGCACCACGTCCGCTGCCAAGGCTACAACTTCAGGTTATTTCCATCCAGCTTGAGTTAATTATATATATACTGTATGTTAGACCACATACAGAATATGTCAAAATGACTTCTCCAAAATGTCCACTTAGAGAAATTCATTTTCACAGGTAGCATCAGACAAACACTACACATCAGGCAGTGAAAACCAACAGAACAAGTCATTTATGACTCAAACTCAACTATTAAAACACACGTTAATGTCAATTTCACCATCTACTTTGCTGCTCTATGACAGCTGTAAAACATGTATCCATACAGTATCTATGCCACTTATATCTATACCACCCAGAAATAGAAGGCAAGGCCTTCAGGTCCACAGAACAAAGAGCAGTTCACCAGCTTGTGATGTCACTGACACATATACATCCCGTGTTCTCTCTCAGGACCCACACACACACACACACACACACACACACATCACACACACAGAGCTCTGGCCGTACCTAGGAGACGTGTCCGGCCTGCCGCTGGCTCTCCCGTAGGGCAGCCGGCTCTTCCTGTCTCGGGACACGGCGGTGGGCAGGCGCGAGCTGCGCCACACCAGGGGGTCGGCGGCGTGGTCGCCCCGGGACATGCTGAGCTAGAGAGGGTCCAGACCGAGCCAAGACCCCCACCACCACTGCCTTCTACAGCCCTGCAGACCTGCCACGGCTCCAGGCTGTCCACAGCCGTCCAATGGGGAGTTCCCCTCCACGCACACACACACACACACACACACACACACACACACACCCCAGAGACACCAGCAGGTGCTGTCTATAGAAAGCTCCCCATTCCACAACTGTGGATGCGCTGCAGGCCAAATGTGTGTGTGTGTGTGTGTGTGTGTGGCGAGTCTCAGTGTGCATCTGTGAGACAGATAATTTGATAATTAAAAGAGCTTAACGTTTCTAATTTAAAGGATCCATTCTCCGGGCCTCTAGCTCTCTCTGTTGCAGGAGGGTTTGCTGAATTCTTCAGGCTCGGCTGCTGCAGCTTTATAGAAACTCACCACGGTGGAAAATTAGATTCAGAAAATGGGATTTATTCCACTTTTTTTTTTGTTTCTTGTTTTTTTTTTTTGCATAAACACGTTTAATTACATTGCAAAAGTATGTTTCCAAAACTGCTCAGATACTGTACCAAAGGCCTCAGAGAAGAAAAGGGACTTCACAAACAGTTAAATCTCATTCAGAGTTTGGAGAAAAGTGCAGAGGAAGCTAATGTCACACATGAATACGACCAACAGGGGATTTTTCTGGTGAACTCACACATCTACCTCATTTAAGGAAAATTACAAAGACTTGCTCAATATTTCCTTCTTTCTTTACTTCTAAAAGAGATCAGGATCACAGCATCACATGTAAACACACATATGATATCTGCAATTAGTGGAATACGCAAACTATTCAAGTGAGAGCCTCGACGGATCAGTCGACTACAGAAGCACTGATTGGATCTTTGAGACTGAAGCATTCGAGGTCACATGATCGTCGATCAATTTGTCGAACGTTTTTTCCAAACTCGCTTTTGACGCACTTTGTTTTCATCCCTCTGAATGTTTTCCAGCCAGTTGCCGCTCGCAGCTGCGTTTGAGAGGGAGAAAAAAAGCATTTTTGGAATCAGGATCGGAAAAAAAAAGAAAAAAGTAAATCAGTGTAAATATTATTAAAGAACACAAGTGGGAGTTGTTTTCCTGCATTTGGCTGGCAGCGCGGAGACGAGCATGGGATACGACACTAAGTGGCAAATCATCCGTGTCTGACGTTTGACTCACACACTCATGATCATCTGGCTTATTAAGCCTCCACACACACACACACACACACACACACGCACACACACACACACACACACACACCATAAACAACCATCAGAGTCGGAGCTCGCACTAATGCACACACGTCAGGTGTTTCATCCTGACAGCTGTGATAAACCAGGGCTAACGGCTCGTTAACAGTTTGATTTGTGATGTCATTTACATACAAGCGACATCTTTTCCTCCGGAAACTGATTCCTCACACCTCTCTAGAGATAAAATCAAATGCACATAACAGACCATTATTTATCTCAAGGTGCAAATATGAGCATTACTTGCATGAGAATAAAGGAAAATGAGGCATATGAAGGAGCCTTAAATTATGGAATGATGAAGTACAATGAGTCTAAACCAAACCACAGCACTATTGGAATTACCTTGGAATTAATTTGAATATAGTTTTAATATAAGGATAATATAAAGGATAAGTAAAAAATGATGCAATATTTTCTTAGGAATGGTGAAATACGTAAACAAATGCCATACACGTGAACCAAACTGGGGCAGACCACACGCCCCTGAAAACGGACACCAGCAGCTCGCAGAGGAACGGCCTCCTCAGGCACTGACAGGCGCCGTGTGATCCTCTGACCTCCAGCGACCTTCAGCCTTCAGACCTGATTAACATATCAGCACAGACCCGACCCAGGGCGGGTTAGGGGAGGGGCTAACCAGCTAACTAAGTCACCAGGCCGCTAGGGGTGAACTCACGTGTACATCATCTCATCATCTCCTCAGCTGTTCATCAGCAAGTTCTCTCAACACACGTCTTATGATGGTTTATGATCTAGACACAGAGTAGGATTACTTTATCAGATTACAGAACACAGTTTGGAATACTTTGGATTCCCTCAGCATTGTCTGTCACTTTGACAACTCGCCATCTTGTATTTGACAAATATTCATTCATAAAACGGACAAATAACTCAACAATATGTAACTATCAATGGTGTGGATGGAACCCACTCTTATCATGCAGTATTCTCTATTTGGCTCTTGACATACTCTACTGGCACTACTGTAATATAACATACTGTAATATGCATTCTCATTCTGTAATACATATATACTGCAATAATTATCCACTGACTATCCACACTACTGTGCAGACTATAGTAGAAGTCATATTCACATCACCATCTGTTCATGTTTTCTATCTGTAGACCACTGTACTGTGTATACAGTACCTGTCACAATACACACTAACTGTGCGTACAACACTCCTTATTCATCATGACATACCAGCACCTTATGTTCCTTCCACTTATCACTGGTACACACTTTCTGTTTAGATGTAATCTGCATTCCAACCTGATCTAATCTAATGTAATCTAACCTAATCTTGTATCTAGATAACTGACTCCATTGCATGTACTCTATTACTGTATTCCTCAAAGTGTTTTTCAGGCGTCCATGAGCTTCCAGCCTCACTGTTCCCAGTGTGTATGTACACTGGGAACGTTTCTCCACCTGTTGTATAGACAGCGGGGGGGGGGGGCAGGAGTGTGGGAAATGAAGGCAGCTGTGCCCCCAATAACCCCCACACACATACACACACACACACAAACACACACATACACACACATACACATACGATACATAGAGCTCCAAACTGGTCCAAACAGAGTGACGCAGAGCGCTTCGATAAGATCGTCTTACTCGCTCAAGTGCTGAGACTGACTGCTCCTACTGCGCCGATTTCACACACACACACACACACGCACACACACACACACGTACAGGGCAGCCGTGCTGTAATGTGATCTGGTTGCAGGGAATGCTGCTCATGTGTGGTATTCCAGGCCTTCCTTCAGAAGCTTCAGATGCAGGGCAGCTCTGTCTATTTACATCACAACGACTTCGCCTCCAGATTCTGCTGCACACGCACCTCTTCCTGTTGTTACAACCCTCGAAAGCTGAGCACAACCTGTAAACCTCAGGCTGGAGGAACGCTAAAGCATCCATCCATTCAAAGGTCTCCACTGCTGACACTGGATGAATGAAACGAATGAATGGACAAAATGCTAAAAATACAAATGTTCATATAGATGTAATCATTTGTATTCAACATAGAAGTAGAATCACATTTTGCACAATGTGATGAGTCCCAAAATAGTTCGTTATGTTCTCAAGAGACACAAGTATCAATTAGATGCTGTTTTTGCACAAACCGAGGAAAGCAGTTTAATTGGGTCATGATGCATTTACACCTAGTGGCCACACTGGGTACTGCAGCTTCATGACAACCTACAATATGGCGGTAAACGAAACAATCGTTTGTTTTTGTACTTTGTTTTGTGTAAAATGTTCTCAAAGTTAATGACATTTAGAAAGTCAAACCAGAGGCTAATTTTCATATTTTCAATAGTCTGTTGTTCTGAAATGTTGCCATTGGTTTAACCAGTGGAAATACATAAAATGTAGAGGTGATAAAAAGGTGAAAATATCATTTCTCGTAGCCAGGAGGGAGCCATGTTTTAGGTAGCACACTGGGACAGCAGCCTTTAACGTTGACACTCTTTATGTTTTATCTGCAGCAGACTGCAGCAGGACTGGGCCGTATCTCTGAGCTTTGCTATCTCACTGCTGCGGCTTTAACTTTAATTCGTAACGGACAGATATGTGAAAGCTATTGATTTCCCATCTGATCTCGCTGGCGGAGAATGAATGGGTGCACACAATCTGCTCCCAGAACTCCATTAACAACGTAAATCTAACGCAACCGCTCTCCCCTCTGCAGTCATGCAGCTTGACTCCTCCCTGTCAAAACTTCCTGATGGAGCCGGTGCGGCAGAAAAAGCCCCTAATGAGAAACATTTTCCACGAAGGCTGTTATTCATTTTCAGCACCACCGAGAGGCGGTCATATCCATCACATTCCTGTTTACAAAAGCTCTTACTGGACCTAATTAGGCATCCAAAAACAATAAATCAGTCATCTTCCATCCCAGCCCAGCGCGGGGTCTAAAATAAATAATTGGGCCGCTAATTCAAACCAGTGGTGTTAGGTTGCTCCAGTGACCTCCGAGCCACCTCTGCCCAGAACCAGACCTTAAACCCAGAACCAAGCAGCTGAAACACTGAAACCTCTCTTTTCCTCTTTGTTATCATTCTCTTTGTCTTTTGTCTTGTTCAGTCAAACTTACAATAAACAATGACACAAAGTTTAGGGAACAGGTGGGAACATTACGATTTGTTGTAACAAAATGTTTATGATACATTATGTTGTACTGTAGCTTAATGTGCAGCTTAACTTGTAGGATAGCGTTATGTTATTTTGTAGCATTAAGTAACATTATATTTAAGGATAACTATGTTGTAGACTTGTAAAGATATAACTTTACAAGTTTTGCGCTACATAACTTTATAACTAAAGTTATGTAGCGCATGGTAGCATAACATTACCGTATGTTAAAGTGTAACTTGACATTATGTTGCAGCATAACTTTATGCTGTGGTGTAGCATAACATTATATTATACTGGAGCATGACATAACATATGTTGCAGCATAATGTTGTAGCATAATGCCATGCTGTAGCATAACAGTATATACATTTAAGCATAACTTAAAGTTATATTGTAGCATATTATACTGTGATGATGTAGCACAACTTTATGTTGTAACATAATATTACAGGTGTTGTAGTGTAGCTGAACGTTATGTTGCAGCATGATGTTATGTTGTAGCATAATGTTGCGTTATACTGTACATAACATTACATATGCTATAGTGCAACTTATGCTGCAGCTCACGTTATGTTGTAATGTTTTGTTAAGGCTTCGTACGTCCCGTCAGACGACACTGTCTTCGTCATCCAACCAGGAAGTGAGGCGTGGAGCGGGCAGAGCGTACCTGGACTGCATGTCTTGAGTCTTGAGGCTGCTGGCGGCCGGCGTGGAGCTGCTGGTCTGCTGGCTGAGCTCCACCAGGGACTGGTAGTACTGCTGCTGCTGCTGCTGCTGCTGCTTGTAGCGCGACAGGATGAAGAACAGACCCAGGATGCTCTTCAGGTTGCCATTCCTGATCTCTGGTGGGGGAGCGAGACAGAAGGGGGAGAAACGTGAGCACCTATTTAAAGCTACAGCATGTAAATTCGTCCCTCGTCTATATATCATAACTGCGTGCGATGAGACTCGTCTCGTCCCGTCCCCCTGTGGAGCTACCCAAACATCGCCTTGGAGTGGAGTCAGATCTGCTGCGAGAGAAAACTTTTGTTTTCCATTTGTCTCAGGACCAACGCGCCGTCCTGCGAGGATTAAAAATGAACATTTTCCAGATCATTTATCGTATCTTTCAAGCACAGTAAAGTAAAGTGAACATATGTTTTTTGTTTTTTTATTTTATTTTATTTTTTTAAAGGGGGCACTCGGGGATAGAGAGCTCGAGTGCAGCTGTTGCGGAGTGAGCTTAAGAGTTTTATAAGAGTGATTGTGGACGGGCTCGATCCTGATACGCTGCGTGTGTGCATAATGATCGAGACACGGCGTTCACTGTGAGCTTACTTCATTCCATGCCGCATGAAGTAACAGTCTGTATAGCAGTAATGGAGGTTGCAGCTCACAAGGAGGACCAGTTGTCCTGGATCCAGACTAAGCCACACACACACATACACACACACACACACACACACACACACACACACACACACACACACACAGCTGGGGCGTTTAGGAGCGAAGCTCAGCATGGGAACTTCTGGACCGGTGCTTAACTGAGTAGGTTTTGGGGTCCAAACAGCCAAAAATAATACAACAGGAACTCCAATTACAGTACAGTTCTGTTTTTTTTCTTCTTCTTTTTCTTGCTGTGAAACGAGGAACCGATTGTGTGTTTACAGGTGCTGTTGGCGCCGCCGGGACGGTGGAAGAAGTGACACGCGTCTGTGTCGCGTCGAGGTCAGGAGGAGAGTCCAGAGCGAGCACGTGAAGCTGAAACCTCCTCCTCAGAAGTGAACGGATTGACATCACAAAGTGTGATGGTATCTCAGGGGAAGAGATGCAATGTTTTTTTGAGACATTATTGAATGTTATCGTCTGTTTTCCTGTCCTCACCCAAAGAAAATGCATTGAAGAACTGATAGGGAATCAGATGGATAAACAATATCGATAATGGGATGATATTGATGATATTCTTATCACTTCCCATCCCATGGAAATAAGCTCTGTAAATACTGCTTCTTATCAATAATTGGATCGATAATGAGATTGGATTCTCTAATTTCCCACCAATTCCCTGTCCTGAGTGTATTACAGTCATGGTCACCAAGAAGGTCACAAGTACGTAACAGGTCTTAATCTCGCCCTCAGTTTTCCCTGAATTCATCTCAGAGAAAACTTCAGCATCTCTCAGGCTCCATCACACACAGAGGAGGAGGAGGAGGAGGAGGAGGAGGAGGAGGAGGAGGAGGAGGAGGAGGAGGAGGAGGAATCGATCACCGTGGCTAACACACCCATTTGTGAAATGGACTTTTCATATCAAGCTTTCGCCAGGAGCTGGCACGGGAGGCATGGCAGAGGCTGACGCAGGCCTTTTCCCTCGATTCCTCAATCCTGCGAGGGCTGAAACGTGTTGCGGCTACGCTGCTCGGAGATTGTGAAAGTTGTGGGAGATTAATCTCTCGGGGTGGTGGTGGTGGTGGTGGTGGAGGGGTGGGGGGGTGAGGGGGGGGGGGGGGGGGGGGGGGGGGGGTGTTTTCCATTTCCCAACACCCAGAGGCTGTAATTTATACTGGACCTGTGAGGACCAGTGTTCTCTGTGCTTCAGGGGACACGAATCAAAGTTGCAGAATCAGCCGAGCAAAGAGCCATTATGGACTCTGGTGGCGCGTTTAAGAAAAGAGGAAAGACGGAGAAAAGTTGACAGGGATGATGAGGACACAGGGACAACTAATAGTTCACTCCTCCCAAAAGTGAAACTGCCCTTTCTCTAACCTCATGGTTGCAGAACACCCTCACAGGAGTGTTATATATCTTGTTACAATGCTGTACAGATGTGACGGTACTTTTAGCCACTCTACTGTGTTTTTGTATGCATGCATCCCTTGTCCTGTTGATATGTCAAACATAAGACCAAATATGATGAGCTATGGGAAGATAAGACAAGATAAGTACTTTATTTATGCCTGAAGGGAGATTATTCTTCATTACTGAAATGAAGTTTCTGCATGTTGCTGGATGATACATAGAAAAAGAGTCACACGCACTTGTAAAGAGTTCAATTTACAGATGAGGGGGAAGTTTCTGGAAGTCGTGACTATGCAGCAAAAAAAGCGACTTTCTGCCTAAACTTCAAACTTCAGACGCTGGTAATACCCCGCTGACTTCTTCTGAGGTTTGAGCACTTTTTTATTCCTTAAACTATCTAAACTTGACCACCAATCGTCCCATGGCTCCAAAACACTCCCAGCGAGATCTTCTTGTACAACTCTCACAAGGTGCCCATCTCCTCCCCCTCCTCCTCCTCCTCCTCCTCCTCCTCCTCCTCCTCCTCCTCCTGCTGCAGTTATCCGGGAGCTCTGGGAGAAGAGGTCGGGACGGTACGGAGGCTAAACGTTTCTGTTTGGCTCACGCTCAATGGGAGCGTGCCTCTGCTGCTGGAGGCCTAAAGTTCATTCCTCTCATTTGGAGAAACCGGTCCGTGAGTGGGTTTGTGAACACGTCAGGGCAGAAAAAATCCTTTCAGACGTAATACTCCATCAACCTCTCCTCGGTTTAATCCCCTGACAATGCCGGCCTCCACGTTCAGCTCCACAGCTGGCTACGTCTTTGTTTTCGCTGTCGCCTCAAACTCTCCTTTGTGTGAGTTTGTTTCTTTTAATTAATTCAATTCAGAGTCTCCTGAAAACGCAGTTGTTAGTGCACTAAAACTTCAACAAACGCTTGTGTTTAAAGCCGCCTAATTAAATAAGACCTGTTTAAAAAAATCATAAAGAAGCAGGAGCTGCTTCAGTGCAGAGAGCAGGTCGCACGTAGCCTGGAGAGGCTTTAATGTGTGGACCCCCTCACTGAAACCCATTATCAACCGCAGGAAACGTGCATTTTTTAGAGCTTGACACCTTTTTTTTGTTTTTTCTTAAGGATTAGTGCTGGTGGACAGAGTTTCCTGTCGATAATTATCACATTTGAAGCAGTAAAACTTTTAGTGTAGTTGATATTTTTCCTGCTGAGGGGGTCAGAGCCCAGGTCACGGATGTGGTCAGGTCGCAGCTCTGATCTGAAAGTTAAAAGCTGGAACGTCTCCAGCTGTAAACTTGAAGCACTCTTGGTGGCAGGAGATGTCGATGGATCGCTGCGTTGAATAAAATCAGGTTGAAATCTACTGGAAAAACAAACTCTGCTTGTCAGATCTTCTCTCCAGCTTCTCGATCCTTCCCAACCAGAATCTCATGATCCCGAGGTGAAGTTCAGCTCGTACTGTAAGGTGCAGACATGGTCCAGACTGTGTGTGTGTGTGTGTGTGTGTGTTACAGCATGTCTGTCTCTTTATCGTCTTTTCCTTCAGACTGGAAAAGCCTTTTGGATTTGTTTTTATTACGGCCTACAAACTCTTTCAGCGGGGAGCGTCTGAGCGGGAGCCATAACGCTCTTCAACAATATGAGTTTTTCCGGAACCCCAGTTTACGACCTTCCCACCGGAGACGAGCGATGTGGGGACTTCTCGAAAAAAGACAGAAGCGAGGGAAGGAGAGGGGGGGGGGTTGTTACAATCAGAAGAGGGGCCTCGGTCCATCCCACGTGACTTTATTCCCACACCTTGTAAAAAGATAAGACGGCATGTGCCTGCCAGCAGAATCAAATTAGATCCGAGAGGCTAATTCGACTCGTAAACATGCGAGGAACGTGCCGAGGTGAAGTCTTTGAGGCGGAGGACGACAGACAGACAGACGGACGGAGGGAGGAAGAGAGAGAGAGAGAGTGATGAAACGTAGAGGAGTAGTAACCCAATAGCCCATATATTCACAGAGCCGCTCTGAGATTCCAGGCCCGGCGAGTCACGCTGCTGTTTTTAGTGCGGCCGGTGGAGGAATGTGGAGCTGTCGGTCAGTGTGTCGGGCTGTCAGAGCGCTCCTGCTGACGGGGTCAAGGACGCCCTCACCTCTCTGATGCTTCAGGAGGGGGGGGGGGCAGAGACAAGGGGGGGGGGGGGGGGGTCCAGGGGTTCAGGCATTAGCTCCCCCGCTAGGCTAACTGAGACATGCTGCACTGTAAAACACTGTTTTCTTTCTGCAAAATGAAAGCAACGTTTCTGAAAGTTTCCAATCCAGTCCAAATGCTACTTGTTGGTGAGTCTACCCATTCTATCCACTCCCATGACATCCCATAATTTTCCTAACATTTTCCCCACTTTGAGAAGGATTGACGTCCATAATGTGGTTTGTTGGATATTTTGATTAGATTTAGAAACAGTCCAGTCTGATCTGAAGTGGACAGGTCATGTGACCCCCACATCTTGTCATGTGATTTGTCAATGTGAAAGTGGTCCTTTGTATGTTTTATATCATAAAATAATGCGAAAATCTACATTGTGAGCACATAAGAATGTGACATTTGAGAGATTGTTTAGTTGTTTATTGCGATATTCAGGTTTTTTTTTCAGGGTTGATGGAAACTGGAATGGAAACAGCTTGAGAAGATTTATTGGCAGCTTTCTCATTCATTTTGATATTTCCATTACCTGTTTGTGTTCCAGAGGTAATGGAAACACACCTACACCTAACTTTCTGGATGTTCTGAGGTAGATTGAGTCTGGTTTGGAGATAAATCAGTGCTATAAGACGTGTCAGAACATCCGCTGTCATCCTGCACGCTACAGCTGCGGAGCGAGTATCACGTGTAGAAACCCAAATCAGAACGCACAGTTTGGAGCTTGTGTGTCTGCTCAACCCCCGGCCTTGTGAGACGATTTCAGCTCATCATCCAATTTGGCCAGCAGTCACTCAGCACAGAGCGGCGCTGTGCTGCGGTACGGGCCGTGTAACCGTGCGCCCTGACGGTCAGGAGGCCAATCCCGCTCCGGAGTCTTTATCCTCCCACAATCCCCTTTGATGCCCTAATGACTGCCTACACCGCCACAGAGAGAGCTGGGAGATGGAGAAACTGCGCACCCTGTCATGATACCAGACTGGTTAAATTCCATTACTGTGAAGTATAAGACTTTGTCTTGGAAATAGGTTTTAAACAGTTTTTTCGTGAAGACTTTTTTGGAAAGCTACCCGCAGAGTACGGGCTTGGATGGACATGGAGCCGAATGAATTTTCCAGATCTAAAGATATAGATTAAAAGAGTTTACCCAGGATCGTAGAAAAGACCGCCCTTACCTTCTGCTGAGAGCCCTTGTACGTTCACTCCTCTGGCGTCCAGGAAGCTGAGGCAGGCGTCCACATTCTCGATCTGTCGGGGGAAGACACAGCGTCCGAGTCAGCATGGGAGGAATGTGACGGTCCTTCACATGCAGCCCGGCCTGAATGTCCCGGGCCATCAGCCTTATTACCCATAAAGCAGATCATTGTGTGGTTACTACCCGACCCCCGCCCGACCCGGGCGGCCGGCGGCGTGACACACTGACCGCAGTGTGTCGCCACCTACACACAGCGAGCTCCGCTGGCACACACACACACACACACACACACACACACACACACACTGGCATTGACTGGTAGATGGTTCTTGTACGGCTTCGATATCTAGCTTTTACGCATTTCTAGGAGATTTCTTTCTCTCGTCCTTGTCCCAGTGCTGTGATTTTCTGAGGAGCTAAATGCGACTGCGAAACTTCGGGATTCAGGTTTTAGACTTCGGATTTTGGAATTAGAACTCAAACTGTCACGTCGTCCTCGTTTCCACGGAAACGGACGCGGATTTGTTTTCAAACATTTACTCCATAAGAATCAAAAACGCAAAAAGCCTGGTGCCACTAGGCGAGTTTCAACTTACTTTAAGAGCACTAATTCACTAAATAAGTATAAGTATCTGCTGATCGTTTATATCCATCCTATACATACTGTCTATCGTGACCAGCCTGGCCTGTGTTGTATCCGCTCCTTCTTTGTAAGTTGAAATCCTAATAGTCTCAGGTCGTCCGCCCACAGCTTGTTCACTGGCTGCTAGCCATCCAAAATGGCGACCGTCAGCTCTGTGGTCACAGCATGTATGGTATCTTTTTTGGTCCATAATAGATATGTCAATATAGGTGGCATTGCCAGCCAAACTACTAAAAAAGACAAAAAACAAGCTTAGTCTGGAATGAATCTCTGTCATACAGACGTTTTACCATCACTCACAGTTCCTACCCTGCTCAGACAGACCTGAAGTAGGAGATAAAAGTTCCCCTGACACGTTCTAACAACTGCTTCATAGTTCTATGAACTATGTTAGTCAGAACTACTGTATGAGAGCTCCTCTCTGCGTGACAGCATGTAAACATACAGTACCTACAGTACGTGTGGGTCACTGTGTCTCTCTCACAGAACAGTCAACAACTGGTGTGTGCTTCACAAAGCCCCACTGAGGGCACGGTGATTGGGGGGATTTCTTCATCCCCAGGGTCAAAGGTCAAGGCTCTGAGGCTGGGCGCAGTGTGCCAGGGCCACACAAAGGCCAGTCTGGGCGTCTCATCCTAACTGTGACTCCCTCTCTCACTCTCACTCAGCCTTTCTGCGTCCCTTTATTAGAGTCTGCAGAGTAATGAGTCACACTATCTGTGCTCACACTCCCACAGGACTCAAACACATCACCCTCCACGGCTTAATGATGTGCATATTCAACTGAGAGAGAGGGAGATGGAGGGAGGATTATCACCATTACAGACGCTTGTTTTCTCTCGCATAACGCTCAACTCTTTAACAACTCATTCTCATGTTTGCTCTATTTAAAGCAGTCACCCCGCTTCTCTAAACTGCCTGTTTGCGTCTCTAGAACTAAACAATTCACACATAATGTGTTGTGACATAACCGGGTAGTTGACTCGTTTTGTGATTTGACTGGAAGGCACCATTACAGGATGATATATAGAATAGATCATAATTATAATAATGATATGTTTTTGGACATGATAAAGACAAAATAAGACAATAACAAAGCTAAACAAGCTTTGAAAACATCAGACAAACAAGCAGAACATATATTTCATGTCCAAAAAGCAGCATGATGGAAATCTAAACTATATAATATTTGCAGACAAGATAATGGCTGATGCCTTGCTCAAAAGGACGACAGTTGTAGAAGGGTTCAGACCTGTGACCTTTACAGGTCCAGGTCATAAACTACTACGGCTGGGACTCCAGCTGAACCTGGAATAAAACCTCCATTTAAAATGTGCACAGTTTTCACTGTGAATCGCAGCAGGAATCACATATATCCTCACATGTGGTCCGCCACGCTCTCTTTAGACATGTTGCACAACCACACACACACACACACACACACACACACACACACACACACACACACACACGCACACATGTGAACCTGGTGCACCCTCGTTTGATTTTCCCACGCAGCTTCTCAGAAGTCTGCGAGCGGAGCGACATGTGCCGAGCAGTCTTCGTCCCTCACCAGACTGACCACGAGGGACGATACGGGACGTGCATAAAGGGAGGGAAAATGTTACATTTAACAGCAACATTTGCATAGATCTATTCATAAATCTGAAAGTCGGCTCGTTTACGTCCGTTCAGTCACTGGATGTCTGCAAACCGAAAGGCTCGGGGGAAGACGTTGTACATCTGCTCTGCAGGCGGTGGGTGCGTGTGTTTGTGTGTTTGAAGGCTGCTTTAATAGCCAATAAAAGACAAGAAAGGAGTGATAATTCATAAACACACAGTAAATCCTGGACCGATCTCTCTATTCTGAGGCTTTGTGAAGACCGTCTCCCTTCAAGCCGTCGGGTGACACTCCCGAAAGCCTGAGGCTTCTCAGACTAAACCGCTGTTTGTTTTTCGTCGGCCTTAACTCGAAAATGACGCAAACAAGTGGAATAATGATTGAAGGCGTTGATGACGGCTGGGGCACTAATGTTCCGCAGGGCTCTGGCGGCCTTTAACTGCTAGTTTGGTGGGCGGTTTGGCTTTGTGGCATCCTGCAACAGCTCCTCCAGGGGGAACCGACGTCGTTTATTTTTCCGATGCAGCCCTGGCATCAGACGCATCCACGCGAGCCATTAAAAGCAATTTGGAAAAGAGCGTTTTGATGAGGCACGCTTCGCCCAATCATGGGGTGCTTGAGAGCGGGAGAGAGGCGGAGAGCGCGTTCCGGAGAGTGACAGCGAGAGCGCACGTGTACACGAGATGTGCCGAGACGGAGGAAAACTGTGTGGAACGACGAGGAACTGTGGAGTTTCTCCCACAGTCGGCTTCAATCACAAGCAGAAGGCAGAGAAAAAGAAACTGAGAAGGCACCTAAATGATCATTACGACCCTGTAAGACCCAGAGATAGGAAAGAAGAGAGCAAAAGACGGTTTCACCTGCTAGATGTTGTGTTTCTATGTTTTCATATGTAATATTGCAACACCGGGTCCGAGTCAGAGCTGGATCTGTATTGTGACTAACAATCACCTAGCACTCTGGCCCAGTGCTGTAGGATTGCAGCATAGACAAAAACAAGCTAGAAACACATCTGAGTCACGGTTTCCAAAATAACTAAACAATCTATGTGCTCTAGACACTGAAATAAACCCACAAATCCAATCAATTAAAACAGAGACGTGAGCTTCTTCAGAAACAGACCGTAACACATCCCTCTGTCCAATAGCATTGTGAGGATAAATAATTGGACCAATTGAAGGTCTTACGGCATCCATCACACTGGTGAACACTGATGGTATCAATGTTGATATAAAATCTCAATGTTTGTGTTTTTTCTTCAAAGTTTTCCTCAAAGTAAAGAAGAGCAGTTGAAAGCGGCTACAACAGTACGGGTGCAATGCTAAAAAGGTTTGCTTTCTTCTCCTTTTCTCTCTTTTAAGCAACACTAAGATACGTATAGTTATGTAGCTGTAAACTGGCCAGTTGTAGCTAATTTCTGGCTATAATTTTAATGCCACAAGACTGATTTCTTTGCAAAAGCAAGATTTTGTGTTCATCTGCTTGTGGTGAGTGTTGGTGGTAAATATCTGCTCACTTTTTGGACAAAAGTTGGATTTTCTAATGCAAGAAAAGGCACAGACACGATCTCCATCAGCAGCTTGCTCGGGCCTGTGGCTCCTGTGCACCGGGGCACGTCGGGCCTCTCCAGAAGGCATCGGGTGACTGATGTATGAGAGCTGGAACTGGAAAGTGTTATCCCGTGGATGTAACTGTCAAACACAAATGGGCCAACACCTTAATTACCACTTCCTGCGGGACAGAAAATGACCTGCTTCGAGACCAGACTGGAAAAGCAGGCGTTAGCGCTTTGCAGCACATGGACGCCGCTCCGTAATTGAAGGGTTTTTACCCCGAAAAATGCTGCACATCCATTGGAAAATACGCGCCACCTTAAATCCCAGAGTCAGAGTTTCAAAAACACACACGACTGGAGCTTCGCTAGCAGGGCGCTCGGGGTGACTCACTCGACTCCTCGTCTGTCTTTCCTATTGGTTTCTCTTTCTTGAACTTCCGCCATGTTTGTTAATCCTTCACAGGTACGTGAACAGGGGACAGGCCCAGGGTTACACGAGCCCTCCTCCAAGAGACCAGACCTGTGAAGGACTTATCTGGGTTTCTTTTTTGCTAAATGTATTTATTTCTTTTCTGTTTTCTTGCTGAAGGCAGGAATCAAAGACCAGTGATGAGTCAGGGGAATCCAAATAAATCACATCAGGGTCCTTCATGTTCAGACCGCCGTGTCATTGCTTTAAGTCTCTCTTCCAGATCGAAATCAAAACCAGCCCAACGCTCACGCACACCAACAACGACGAGGCCCAGCTTCGCCTCGGACACCTCTGCTAGAAGCTTCACACACACACACACACACACACACACACACACACACACACACACACACCCACACACACGTATGAATTCCTCCTGGGCTTTTGAGACCTAATGAGGCGGAGTGCATCGCTCGAGCTGCAGCAACAAGTAACTGGGATGTTTTTTATACAATACTTTATTAATCACTGCCGTTGAGCTGGGCTGAGCTGAGCTTTGAAAGGCAGACTGAGCCAGATCCCCCTCCTCCTCCTCCTCCTCCTCCTCCTCCTCCTCCTCCTCCTCCTCCTGCTTATTGCTGTTCAGCTCTATCTCGGAGGTTTTGAGAAACAGACGGGGAGAATTATTTGCATGTTTTTGCCCCACGAGGAGCCAAAGTTAGGGATACTCTGAGCACTTCTCTGCTCTACTGCTTCACTGCCTGGAACAAAGTCACTTTTATATTCATTTCTTATTATTATTACCACAGTTTATTATCTTTATTAACATTTGTTGTTACCTGTTACCTTCCTACATTTCATGCAAAGAAGTGCAGTAAGGTAAGTCCTAATCTTAGATGCTCCCTGCACATGTTTGTACTACAGTATCTATATTTGTATGTATGTTTTATGTGAATCCTACTAATTCTACTCTTCTTCTTCTATTCTATTTCAGATTTATAACTAGTCATCCCTCTGCTCAAAAGTAGTGCAATGTATTCACAACATGCCAGGGATGTTATTACGTAGCTAATCACATTATTTTAGAGCATTTTGCTGAACACTCGTCCAACACTGGTTACACCTGGAGGGTTCTTCAGCTGTTTGTGTCTCGGCCTGTCCCCCTAACTGCTCTGTCAGGCTCTGGACTCGGTGTCCATCACGGCTCCATCAGCTCCTCCTCCTCCAGACTGCCCTGCTGACACCCGTGCTTCCACCGCGCTCCATCGATTGCTCCGCTCGGCCTTCTGGCTCTTATCGCTCTCTCAGCGCGTCCCGAGCAGACAGCTGCTGACAGACGATGAATCAGAACGGATGAAATGGGCCGGGGCTGAGCAGCAGCTGATGGGCAGAGGAGGGGAGCCCGGGTTAAAGGATCCTGTCTCATAATCCAGGGATCATCACTCTCCGCGTCGAATTCTCCCAAAGTGGAGGAACTCGTTTTCTCATCTGGCTTCGTCTGCAGAAATGTTTTATGCAGTATTGATCACAATGGCAAGACCTCATAATCCTCCGTGCCCTGTCTGAAATCCTGTCTGTCTCTCCAAAAATCTTCCAACAAAAAAAAAAAAAACACACGAGGGGATGTTGCTCATTTTTAGAAACACCACAGATGTGAACCTCGAGCAGACAGATTTATCTGGCCAGCTCGGCCTTACAAAGTCAATGTTTGCATTCATGGCAGCCTAAATGTTATGAAACTCAACACTGTAAATTTCTTCTTTTTTTTTCCCGCCTATCACAAGAAAACCAAACTAAAAGTGATTCAATTCAAGTAGCCCGGGCGTCCGAGACAAAACAAGCTCCGGGCTGATTTTTATCGCACCCGTACCTCATAGTCAAGCACATAAAACAATAATTTTCTTTTTGAAGGGTTTCACAGCCTCTGACGTTCCTTCAGCAGCTACTTCTGCAGCTCTGCCGACACGTAAACACGCGTGATGGAGACCCAGCGGGCCCTACGGGAGCCCACGGACGTCCACGGACGGCTCGATCACACTCGGTGCCTCCATTTCAACTGTTTACAGCCTCAAATAACTTGGAGCGGATCCATGCGGCTCTGTGCATCTGCTGCACAGACGTGCACACGCGTCTGTTGACTCGAGTGGCAGAACAGAGAGAACGAGAGAGAGAGAGAGAGAGAGAGAGAGAGAGAGAGAGAGAGAGAGAGGGAGAGCAGAGTGCGTTAAACAAAGATGTTTCTTGGACGACAAAGACCAACATGTCACTTCATTCATTGCTGCGCTAATCTCCCCAAATCCTCTTTCACTTGTGTGAATCAGATCTCGTTATTGCTTCGTTAAGTCGACGATGCCGCCTCAAAGAAGACGCGACCGCCAAAATGATGCAAAGCACATGCAAAGATTTTGATCCGATTTGACTTGTAATCTTTCTTTTTTTCCTCTCCACAATGCAAACAGCCTTCGCCGCAGCTGTGTTTGTTGAGGTCTGTAAACTAGCATTAAGAGGCAGATTGTTTTCTTCAGCATATGGTTCATAGCCAGATTCTACATTTCCTCATAATGAAATGCCTTCATAGCAACCTGACAGTCTAATAAACTGCAAAGTCTATTTTTGCACCTCACATGTGAGTCATGTGAGTCTACATTCCTTATTTGGGCATAAACGTACATGGATTTTGACAATGATGTTAAAGGGGACATATGCAAAACAATTTCTATTGCTTCTTCATTGCTTTAGTATAAGTGAAGGCATGGTATGGAGACGTGGACGGGGCATGCAGGACTCATTAGTATTTAAAGGGAAAGGCGCTAAAACTGAGCATTCAGAGCAGATCTGTCATACTTGCATGTAGAGACCAACCAAAGCATGTTGCTAACACTACTTTTAGACATTAGGGAAGCATGTCAAAGAAGTAAAAATGAGCATAATATGTCTCCTTTAAAGTATGAAACAAGTGCCAAAACCTGAGAAAAAAACATCGATATGGAGTCAGGAAATGAGCCTCCTCTTTTCTTATCTCGGCCGAGGGACTTGCTGTAATTAAAAATGCATTTAGTAAACAGCTGAGAGGAGACGATATGCAGAGGTGTTATTGTTCATCTTCTTCCCAGGGTGGATAAAAGAAAGTGGCAGAGGTGGATAGATGAGCGGAGGATGTTATTCAGGGCTGTCACGAGTGCGTCTTGATGGCTTTTCAGTCACAGGATGACGCAACTGTCACACACACACACACACACACACACACACACACATACACACCATTACTGTCGTGTTCTGCATAGGTGGACAACACTGACATGATGGTTGGCATTAGTGTTGACAGGTGACAAATGTGGCTGTCAGAGGCTCTTTCCTCTGGGGTCAGAACGGAGACTCCGGAGACTTCCGTTCACTCAGACCTGCTCTGCAGCGCTCCTTGTAGCTTTCAGTCATAATATACCGGAAGATAACACATCACTGCCTCCTAATATGTAGAAAAAAAAACTACCTTCTATCATGTGTGTCAAATGCTTTCACAGAAAATCCTCCAAAAGTGGCGACACAGAGGGTTAAACACCATGTTCAACAGTGTTTATATGAGATCGTCTCAGTAAATCGCATAATTTCTAGACAAGCTAGAAGATTCCCATGTGGACGTTTTGACACTGCTCTAGTTTGCTCACTAGACTGTCCTCATAATACGAGGTTCATCTTTTTCAGATACTGAAAGATACAGATACACAGAATGAACCTTCAACAAGTCTCTATTCATGTAGTGAACACAACAGTATTTTCAATTTCTACCTCATCACAAAAACAACAACAACAAAGAAAGGAGATGAATAATTCCCAAATATGTTGGTGTGAGTGTAAGTAGGTAAAAGAGAGTTCAACTCATTTACTTAAGTTTCTAAGGTAGATGTGCCACATCCATCACGTTGCATGTTTTTTGTCTGCTCTTCCCATTCAGTCAAATTGGAAAACTGGGCCAAACTTTTTGAGCTTTTTGGGAGAGAAACAACACGCCACCAATCCTCGTTTTACCGTACGTTTTGACATATTCTTTGTCTGGGTTCTTGCAAAACTATAGGAGGAGAAGCGATCAAATATTAACCGGAAGAGGAATTATAAAGTAGTAGGTAACAGCTGCCCTTGGACCCTACGGGGTCCAGGGGCATTAATTATGAGCAGTTTGTGTGTGTGTGTGTGTCTACACTTTGAAAATGGCTCGAAGGAAAGGCATCCACATTCACCCCGCAGTGTGGGAGGTTATATGTGAGGAAGCATTAGTTTAATGGCCCGATGGTGGCTTTACATAAATACCACAGACTATTTCTGGTCCCTCGGTCTGTGCACACTTCATATCTGCTCCTTTGTTCGAGCTCTCTTTCTGTTTTGCACCCTGCCTGCTGCTGTGTATCCCAGTCCCAAGGTCCTGAAGAGACACTGTAACCTACAACAGCCTCTCTCTCTCTCTCTCTCTCTCTCTCTCTCTCTCTCTCTCTCTCTCTCTCTCTCTCTCTCCGGCTGTGGTCTCTCACCCACTGTGGGTGACCGATAAAACAGCGCTGTGGATTTTACAGCAGCTTTTCCCAGATGTTAAATGTCACATGCTGTTTCCTGTGCTCCGACGGCCAATCAGCAGCCATAAATCAGGTGTGCAGCTGTTTGTATAATTTACATTCCCGTTGCCCACATTTTCCGCCTCCGAATAGAAATGCCATCGATACGTGACGCGTTGCTTCAGGAGCCAACGCAGAGGGACGTAAAAATCTATGACAGTCGAGCCGTAAACATCGTAATGTGAAGTCACTTAGGTTTTAGTGTTCGTTGTACAAAGACTGAGGTGAATTGATCACCTGATTCATCTCAAGTACTCATTGTTGATCTGATCCGTGGTACGAGTGTCTAGTACATCTAGAGATTTGTCCCAGGCACACAGACTCTCCTCTCCATGTGCTCCTGCTTCTCTTTCCTATATAGTTTCCTCTTGGGTCATCTCCAGGAACGAGCTGAAGCCTTCTACTTTACTCTGCATTCCTAAATGAACCATTTGAATCAGATCCATATGTCACTAGGTGCATTTCCATCACCCCTAGAAAAGTGCAGATCTTAAATATACCAGTAGAAAACTGGTAATGGAAACAAATATCTGTCAAACATTGTTACAACTTTTTTACACTCTTGTGAAGTGGTTTATCAGACAGAGTGGAAGTGTGGATGTTAAAACACCAGAATTTTTACACACATAAAACACTCTTGAGAGGAAAAACCTACAAGTTACAATTGCTCTTGCTCAAATCTTTTAGAAATATCACTTTTATTTTGCCTAAAACTGTACTGGAGACGTAGCTACAGTGACACATCATTCCACCCAGGAAGGAGTCCAGTCCTGTATGTTAGATAGCTAGAGCCACCAAACAAAGTTCAGCTCCCAAGACCTTAACTGTTGTGCAGCTCTAGTCCAATAGAAAGCGGCCGCTCTACTGTATGTGCACTTGTTGATTCACCGCCTGGAGACTGAAATCTCTTGGTGTGGCACCAAAAATAAATCCCAGACTTTGACCTTTAACGCACACAACACACAGTTGT
The DNA here is from genome assembly GCA_029224185.1 of Karalla daura. Lineage (NCBI taxonomy): Eukaryota > Metazoa > Chordata > Actinopteri > Chaetodontiformes > Leiognathidae > Karalla > Karalla daura. The sequence continues at coordinate 2,523,072 of CM055209.1, read as the reverse complement.
TGTTTTCGCCTTCGCTCGCTACAATCAGTCTCCTTGTCCGGGGCAGCTGTGACACTCGCCATGTTACGCTTTGGGTGGCAGAGGAGCGTGCCAGGCGGGCGGGGTTAACTGCGGCCATGTTTCTGAATGACCCCCCCGACCCCCCCACCCCGCCCCATAGCAGAGGCACAGAGGAGAGGAGGAGGAGGAGGAGAAGCAGGAGAAACCAGCCTTTCCTCACAGAGTCCTGCAGAGCTTGGGGTGGAGGGGATCTGTGGAAAGCCTGACTGATTCGTACGGTAGTCGAGGCTCTGAGCAGTGAGCGAGGACGGTCCAGGACGGGCGGTCCGGGGCGGGTGGTCCGGGGCGGACGGTCCGGGGGCGGGCGGTCCGGGGCGGACGGTCCGGGGCGGATGGTCCGGGGCGGGTGGCGCGGAGCGGCTGCAGCTGGCGTGTGCCGCGGCCCGACCGACTGTGTCGGATCAAAGGTTAGCGGCGCTTTACTGCGCTCGCTGTAACGAGCCAGCCCTCTCTGCTCCCTGAGCAGAACATCTGCCCACGTCGTTCACGTATAATGAGTGATTAAAAGCTTCCAATCAAGCTACAAGTCAGCCTGTTACGAGCCCCTCGGCGCCCCCCCCCTCCCCCTCCCACTCTGTTCACATTGCTAATCTGGTGCACCACAGGGTCGACCTGCACAACACAACACACTCCTCTGGCAGTACAAACAAAGAGGCATCTGCACAGAGGATGAAGAAAAAAGCTTCAAGAGAGTCGGAGAACAAAACGTCCATGTGCAGGTCACCAGGCTTGACCTGACTGTAGATGATATCAAAATCAAAAATACTTGAGAGCTTAATTCCCAAAGCAACTTACTTCAAAGTTATAGAAAAACAGACCTGGAACATTATAGTGGCAAGAACAAGATGAAGACATTAAAGAGCAACTACAACTACTAGAGGTGCATTTCAACACATGCACAAACCCTAAACATGAGGAGGACATAATTCTACATGTTGATATTGATACATTTTAGCTCATTGTAGCTGATAGCTAATTACAACCTTCACATTTTTGCAGAGCTGTGTTGAGATATTCTTAAAGGACAGTGAATCTCTACTGCTACGACAAGCTGTATAGCGGCTACTTTAAGCTATGTTGATTCTTAATTTCTATAGTTTTCTATAGTCTTAATTTCTATGAAAAGATGTAAGGGGTGCACTCATTTTTGAGAGATATTGTAACCAGTTCTTTGGAGCCAGAAGAAAGTTGGACTGACTGAAAGAAATGATGTATTGTAAGTTTTAATTTGACTTCATAAACTCATTTTGCAACTGTTTTATTACCTTTTAATCACTGTAAACAGCTGAATTGTACAATAGTAGCTGCAAATCCATAATTTACCGGGACACAAATGCAAAGAGCCTGAATATTGTCTTGTTTTCTCTCAGTGAATGAGGGTAAAATCCTGCCCGGCTGCTGAAACAGCCTGGACGCTGTTTTTCTTTGTGTTTCAGGCGTTGGGGTGAACATGTGGCAGGCAGCGAGCGTCTCAGAGCTTCTCTGCTGTGATAAGAGGCGAAACATGCCTTGAAACAGGGATTTTGTTCTGCATGTTGGGATGCCTCTCGCTCTCCTTTGCTCAGACGCTGGAGGGATTGAACACGGTCCGTACGCTCTGAAGGCATCCAGACAGCGAACCTAGAGATGGGATTGGATTCCACCCACTGTATTGCTTTTAGTTTCAGCCGTCTAAATTAGCCATCTGCCTCTCCCTCCTCCTCCTCCTCCTCCTCCTCGGAGCTCTGGCTGCCAGCCGCCAGGCATGCACAATGACATCAGGGATGTTTGGGAGGCCCAGAGTTCCCATCATCATTTGGCCGCATATTTCCAGTCCGACCCAGCGGCCGACTGTCGTATCAGGAGCCTGGCGGCTTGTGCTCAGATTAACCGCGGCCGAGGGCGGTGTCGCCGCTCGCTTTTGGCCTCTGCAGGACCCCGGAGCCTCGGAGCCAGGGGCCCGGGGTCCTGCAGAGGCCCCGGGGGCAGGGAACACAATCAATTAGAAGGAGAGATTAATAACAGGCAGAGATGATGATGAAGCAGCAGCGGGCTGGAGAAGACGACACCGCTCTCGTCTGGCTCCTGTGCAGCCTGCCAACAGATGGGGACCAGATGAAAGCGCCGGGCTTTTATAGTCTCCAAGAAACCCTACACTCAATTAGGCCTCAAAGGCAGCGAGTCCAAATGTGTTTGAGAGGCCAGGACGCTGAGCATCCCCGGCTCCTCTGGCAGAGGTGGACATCGCTGATCGATTCCCTGATTCAGATCGAGTTCAGAGAAGTTAACTTTGAAGCCCCGCAGTCAGCCTGCTCTGTGTCAGAATAACAGTTTGCACATTCTGCTGTGGTTTAGCTAGTATCTATTCAAATCTATCACTTGCATTTTGTTTTTGTTCTTTTTGTTTTGCATGGGACTAAAGACTTCCAGTCCTCTATATGTGTAGCACATACTGTATAGTAGGTGAGTGATAATAAGGTGACATTGAGTCCCTGGAATCAAAATAGGTCACCAGGTCACAACAAGTGACTCTGACTCTCAGTTATTCACTATAAAAGCACAAAACTTCTTGCATTCAAACTATTTGGGAAACGGCTTGAATAGCAACATAACACCAACATGATTTAATACCTCATAAATCAGATCTAAAACTTCTCAAGTGTGTTATTTTTCCCAAAATTGATTGATCGTCTTCTGTTCCATATGCCGTAGGATGACGAGCTGTGAAATCTGGAAGAAGCATCGATCCCTCTGTCATCCCGATGAGTTTCATGATCCTTCAACTCCTCATCAAAAGTCAGCATCAGGTCTAAACTTCAGCCTGTCAAACGTCCCATTTTTCCTGCTTATCCCTCCATCGATGCACACAAAAAACAAATCCATCATCTTTATATACATGATGAAAACTCCTGAAACCGAGCTTCAAATACACTAACCTAGACGCGCTCCAAACCACCAGGATCCAGCTCCACGTGTGAAAATAGCAGCAGTAAAACGTGGAATTGAAAACGTGAAGTTTTGCGATGTAATCTGCTGCCCCGCATCGCCTTCTGCTGACAGATGTAGCATCTCTGCATCTTTGCATCCAAATTTTGACAAGTGTTTGCTTTTCTCTGCAAGCCTCTGCTGAGGTCGCCAGAAGCTAACCACACACACACATGCATGCATACACACACACACACACAGCAAGAAAGTGAAAGTGCACAGTCATCCATATTGCAGCGAAGCGCTGTGTGGTTCACTAATGATGTCTGCCTATAATGAGGAGGATTAGTGTAGCGAGGCTTTAATATTTTCTGCTGAATGGGCCTCTTCTGCCCCCCTCTCTCCTTTTTGTGTTTGAGTGCGATTCTCCTGAGAAATGTGAGGGGAGAGAGAGAGAGGGAGAGAGAGAGATCCCTCGCTCCATTCAGGAACCTGGGCGAGCGTCTAATTCCTTTGGATGTCTGTGCAATCACAGGAAAGTGCACAGTCAGAGGGCGCGAGGCTTCCACCAGGCCGAGGGACTGCAGAGCTGAGCTGTGAGGGGAGCGAGATGTTTCCAGGCTCCACACAGATACAGCACCATGTCCCTCATCCACAGAACCCGTTTAGGCTACAGCTCCACATGACATTTATATAAAAACATAACAAGGTTAAACCCATCTAAAGGAATCCCATCTCTAAAGAATCTCTAAATCTGCCCCTCCAATGACTGAGTCACACCTCGGATCTCTTAAAGAGCTGAAACCAGCAAAACTAGAAAAAGTCCCTGTAGTCATTAGTTCCTATAAGGCAGAGGAACTAACCCTGATCTGAAACCTAACCTGTTAGTCTAATGTAGCACTATAACCATAGGTTATAGGTTATATCGTAGGTATCTAAGCTGACGAAACTGGAGGGAAACGAAGGGAGACGACAGAGGAAAAAGGAAACTCAGGCAAAGAACAAAAAAAACAGATTTATAACTTAGGAACAAGCAGAGACCAGGAAAAGAAGAGGGTGAAACAAAAGAGAGGCCTGCAAACACAGGAAAACATAAAGAGAACAACACCGTGGTAACCGTGGAAACGAGGGGCAGCGAGAGGGAAGCGCCTGATTGGTGGAGACTACCAGGTGTGTTTCCATTACTTTTAAATATACGTAAAAACCTAGTTAATCTTAAAATGAAGTTTAGATGAAATACTCTTCGATCAGAAACTGTTGTGTTGCCTGATTGGATGTTGACAGAACAGGTAAGAAGATGGTTGGTCTAGAAGTTTGTGAAAGTTCTGCAAAAACTCTGTGAGAATCCGAGTTACTTCACAACTTTCTTTTCCCATTAGCAATCAAACGAACAAACTTTGACCTTTTAATATTAATAGCAGACACTTGCACATTATTAATGCCGGATTTCATTAACACTCTAACGGCCCACAGATCAGAGGTCAGACCCATTTACATATCGCTCTCGATTACGGGAGATTAGAGCAAGCAGGGGAGGGAAAACTCGGAAAAGGAGGCAATTAATCCATAATTATGCTATTCTACGCTACGCCGACATATGATTAGGTACAGCAGAGTGCATAGGTGCTAAGAGGTGTGTAGATTGGGGCGATTATGACGATGATTATCACGTTATTTCAGTGCGTTTCGCTCCAGGGACGGAGAAACAAAGTGGCCTGGGAGAGCTGCTGGTGGCAGATGTTGGAGAGGAGTCGGGGAGGACTTGCTCCGACGGTCGGAGCGTTGGCCGAGCTCCTCGTCTGCTGGATTAGCTCGGCAGGAAGCGACGGCTCTTCAACGGGCTGCTGGGTCTCCCACGTTGCGAACACGGCTTTGAGACAAAGACCGGGCGCATTACGGATGTAGATTAGCGGGGAAGAACTCGGCAGATGCAGCTGCTCCTCTGGACTCCGTCCAGGGCCGACGCTCCGAGGACTCGGGCGGAACGTCGAGGGGCTACGACGCCTGGAAGCGAGCTGCGGCGGCTACCGGGGCGTCTGGACGGCCCAGCGGCTCCAGGTGCTCGCTCTGCCCCGTGGACGGCGGCCAAGCTTCACAGCTTGTGTTGTCCAAACCGAGCCAGAGAGTGAGAGAAAACAACCGCGGCCCTGTCTCAGGATGTGAGGGAATTATCAGCGAATAACTCCGGTTTCAGATTGATACCGCCGCTACGACCCAACGGGGGAACTCGAGTCAAAGGAAAAACAGATTTTTTTGGGGGGGATTTGTAAAGTCGTACGTTCACCTGTCATCAGGGCGGGTTAGGTCACGTTGGTCCAACCACCAAACAAGGAAGAAGCATCCCGTGGACTGGTAAGGTTTGGCTTTTAGATCTGTCATTCTGTGTGATTATATTCCAGGAATCAGTCCCTTTCACTGTCACCTCCATACAGGGACTGGATGAGGTCTGAATGGGAAAGCTGCAGTTTTAAACTTGTTTTTTTTGGTAACTTGGCATCTTTACTGTTTCACCTATTACCGTAAAGGCCTGAAAAGACGTGCAAGTTAAACAGTAAACTCCATTAAACTGAATGGAACTCGATGAGAAGTTAGGATTACTTACTAATTAGAAACCCCTGATCTAAAGTCTTAAAACTTTTGGCCAAAATGTGAAACAGTTTCCTACTCTCCAGCCTTCTCTGGTGTCACGGATACAGCGAGTCATGGTGGGATTTTTCGGGGATCCTCGTGCGATCTCTTGCAACAACTTTAGCGTTATTGAGAAATAACAGAGTCTCCGGAGGCGCCTCCTTCTCCCGCAGCGTAACCAGAAGCTGGACCCGATCCTTCTGAGAACGGCACGGACGTCCTCCTAACTCGACCATGAGCCCACGCTCTCCTGCATTTGGTAGACATCCATCAATGTCTGCGTGGTTGTCCAGAGTGCATTAGACTGACCGCGAGTGAAATCGATTTCCTCTGCCAGATCAGTGAAGAGCTTTCGTTTACAGAGGCCGTTTTTACTCTGAGTGATATTTCCTTGCAAACTGTATAGTCCAGAGTAACTGTATGGTCCACATGCTGCAGGTGACCCACAGTTCAAGAGTTCAGATCTGTGACGTGACGTATGCAGGGTGGCTGCTGAGGTACGGTCACGTAAAGCGGTCGAGGAGTTATTGTAAATTGGAACGCGTGGGAATGCAAACACTGGGAAGAAGCAACATCTGGACAAAGACCTCATAGAAGCCACTGGTTGAATCAATTAAAGCTAATTGTAGGGAGAAGAGGAGAGGAAGACAACTGGTCTCTTTTACTGTACGACAGGCTGACTAACTTCTATGTTGCATGTCTGCCCCACAGTGTCTATATGTGTGTGTGTGTGTGTGTGTGTGTGTGTGTGTGTGTGTGTGTGTGTGTGTGTGTGTGTGTGTGTGTGCCTCAGATGTTTCCTTCCCCTCGGCCGCTCCATAAGCAACCATGCTTCCTCAAAGTTCATATTCCCAAGCTGGCCGGACCCTCTGTGGCCGGAGCAGGTGCTGGATCAATGGGACTTAACGAGCCCCTGAGACAAAGAGCTGGATGCACGCACACACACGCACACGCACACACACACACACACACACACACATGCACACACTCAGAGCCACATGCTTGCAGCGCTGCTCACGGCTCACCCTGAGTGACCGACGCGTCAGCTCAGACTCTCACACCATCTCTCAACTTGTGGAATCAAAACAAAGAGGAGTAAATGAACCCACCAAAGGTTTGTTTTGGTTTTACAGTTAAACACGTCGGGGTTATCAGGATTAGCTCGACTTTAACCTTCCTGTCCTTCCTGCACTGCTAAAAAAGGGAAAGGGGCGTCTGAAAACAAGATAACAATGTTAAATCTGAGGAAATACTCAAATCAAGTGAAATTATCTGTCTTAGTTCTTGACGTGAAGTGCTTGCTTTAAGACTGTAGTGAGAACAGTGCAGAAGACACTGAATATAGGGACATAGTGTTACAGTATATAAATTGCTTCGTATATGGTACATTTCTAAGATTTCTAAACACTTAAAAATCTTTCATTTTATCTATCAAATAATCAAATAATTGATTGTTTTGATGCATCAGGGTTCCCAGGAGTAGCTTGCCCTTAACTTTCCCTCCCTCCTCCCTCTCTCTCCTCTCACAGCCGTATTTCACTCCTTGCGTCTCTACCAGAGCTCACACCTCCAGTGCTTCCAGTCCGGCTCCAGCTGGACCCACCGTGGCGAAAAGAAACAAAACAGCTGAAACGCTCCAAACGTGTGAAACCGGTTGTAAAAAACACGATTCGGCAGAAAGGCATTCCAGCCCGAGACTGACAGACCACCACCGGGAAGACTGGAGCAGTGACACATTGATAGCGAAACAATAACGCGACCGACAGTCGGTTCAAACCCGGCTTTGACCACACACACACACACACACACACACACACACACACACACACACACGCACACACACAGAGTCAGGCTCAGGCTATGAAAACACTGCGCAGCGGCTCAACAGCTTTAGTCACTTTTAATGGCAGGAGGGCAGATGCCAGGGCAAAACCAACGCCGCATAAACACTTAGTCAACTCCAGTTAAAGTGAGGGGCAATTATCTCACAGTGACGACAATCAGCGGTTCTGCAGCACCTCGGCTCATTAACGGGTGGAGGGGGTGGGGAGTGGTGGGGGGGGGGGGGCAGTGAGTCAATCACTGCATTTCATCTGTATACACATTTTTAACCTAAATCCACTTAAACAGGGTTCAGGTTGAAATTTGACCCCTTTAATATGGTGTTTCTAAACATTTGCTGACCTTCTTTGTTCATTCAGATCGTGTGTCTCAGCAGCTCTTAATCTCTTCCCTGAAGCAGACACATTACGCTCATTTCTCCTTCTTTGATATGGTACCTTGGAAAAACTGAAAGATTGAGCACAACCAGGTCCTATATAATAAACCAGTTGCTCTGAGCGCTCGGTTTTAGCGCCCTTTCCTTTAAATGTTAATGAGCTCGGCGTGCCCCGCCCACCTCTTCCTACACCACCTGACTATGGCAACGATTGAGTGTGTGGCGGATCCTGTCTTCGGCCCCCGAGGTGAATGGAGTGATGACGGGAAATATGCAAATCAACCTCCTTCTTACTTAACAAGGAGACTGAAATCAAAACGGCTCGTTTAGAGACACATTTAATGACTTCTGAAGTTTACGAAACTTTGACTTAGTGGTCGAAACTTAAGGGGTTGGGAGGACCTACAGATGCGCTAATATACATACTAAAGAAATGAAAAACTTTCTACATGAACATCTACTAAATGAATAAATCTACACCATCCACTCCTGATCTCCACTATCCTGATCTTCTTTGAGAGATGTCGAATCATGTCAACATCAAATAGTTGATTTCGTAAAAACTCTTCAGATATAGAGTTGGAAATCTGATATGACAAGCCCCAATCAAACACACATTCAAACACTCATCTACCACTCTGTCCATCTACTACATTCACTTCAACTCTATCTATTTATCTATTGGCACTGACATAAGAATAGTGGTTTAAAAAGCACAATATAGTATGTATAGTACTGAAGTTTCTACTCTGTAGTACACAGACAATAAAGACTATTCTATTCTAAACTGCCATAAGGACCAAAAGTTGACAAATACCAAGAATTTTTGTAAACGTACGAGTCCAAATTCCATATGCAATACAAAGCCCTGGAGAGATCTCTTCTCCTCTGTTTCTACTTCGATCCGAGGATGTGAGCATCACCTGTGCGCTTTACAAGTTTGTGTCGTTTTTCTGTCACTCGCACGCGTTATTTAAACCGCCTCAAAGTAGAAAAGCACAAGTGAAAACCATTACTACGGTCTTGCTCATAAAAGTAAAAGGCTCTCATGCAGCAGCACGTTAAAGTTAAAGGAGAGAGGAGGAGAAGAAACACTCACCATTTGCGACTGGCTCCTGGGGCTGCCATTGATATCCTCCACCTTCTCATTCGCTGCGTGAGAAAGGAAACCAAGGAGAAGTTTTATTTTTTCACTGCGAACTTTAACATCCTGTGACTTTTGAGCTCAGGTGTGTAAATCCAGCAGGAAACCTCTGCTGAGGTTAACACAGCAGAGTGTGAGTCCATGTGTGTGTGTGTGTGTGTGTATCAGTGTGTGTGTGTGTGTGTGTGTGTGTGTGTGAGAGAGAGAGAGAGCGAGGCGACGCAGGAAAAGGTCTGGGAAGCAAAGCTGCCTAATTCGTCAGCTGCCGCCAGAGAATTACTGACAGGCCAGCTTGGCCTCATTGTCTGTTCGGGCGAGCAGGGAGGGTAAAGTTTCAGCAAGAGAGAGGGAGAGAGAGAGAGAGAGAGAGAGAGAGAGAGAGAGAGAGAGAGAGGAGAGAGAGAAAGAGGGGAGAGAAAAAGAAGAGGGGGGGTTGGAGAGTTCGATGGGGTTTGAAAAAAATGAGAGAGATTTAGGGAGACAGACAGCATCAGTGAGAAAGGCAGAATATGTAATAGAGACGAGTGTGTGTGTGTGTGTGTGTGTGTGTGTGTGTGTGTGTGTGTGTGTGAGGCAGAGGGAGTCCCAGAAAGAGAAAACTTCAACAGTGATGGAGACGCAGAGCGAGAAGAGGAGGAGGAGGAGGAGAAAGAGTGAGTTAGCAGAGACGATAAGAGACGCAAATGGCAGAAATGAATCTGAGAGACAAAAAAAAGCAAAAATAGAACAAAAAACTTAATCAATTACTAATACTCATCGCTGGGTTCAACAAGCAGTCAGCGTGGAGGCGCTTCGCCATCTCGTAACTCCATCGTTCACAAACCTACAACTTTTCTGACACACAGCCACATAGTTTAGACGTAGATCCATACTTAGATAGTTGGACGTTGCAGCTCTATCTGACCTCTGAGTCTCTGACTGGCCACGAAAAGTCCATGTTGGATAACAACACGTCCTTCCCTGGCATCTGAATAAACACTGAAGCCTTGATACATCTTCACACTCATCGTGAACTTAGCCCAAGAAGTATGGGGTTGTTTTAATTCCCTCTCTTTTTTCTTTTGTTATTATTATTACTTTCATTCTTATTAGTTTTTCAGTTTTCAAACAAACTGAAACTGCTGTTGCCATGGTTTCGGTTTCTCCTGTTTACCCAGAGTCGACATGAACACATAGGCACTGGATTAGCTTCTGGATTAGCAACTTTGGTCGACATGATTGACAGGTCCTTGTTCAGCTGAAGTACACGTGGTGCGTTCAGGTACCACCGTAAAGTTGGGCTCCTTGGACCAGGCCTCTGAAGAAGGTCTGGATACGGCCCTGCTCCAGGATCAATTAGACCACGTTTTCCCAGATGCTTTAGGCCCAAACGATGGGATCAGTGGGGTTAAACACTCTGTGGCAGGTCTGACCAACACCTTCAGGTTTTCAGATGAGAATCTGTCCTGAAACTGTCTCTTTATCGCTGTTATCTGAGGAGTTGGAGACAGACCGACCTGTCGGGGGCTCAGTTGTTTTCCTCCTCCAGTTAAAACTCTGCAGCCTCGACGCAGCATCCAAACTCTTCAGTGAGGAGCTGCTTTTTTTATTCCTCTCTCTCTCTCTCTGTTTTGGTGCCGCAGTCGCCTCCTCCCTCCTCCTTCCACCTGCTGCACCGAGGTTCCACCTCCCTGCCTGTCCTCCCCCAGCACGCTCCGTCAAACACCTCCTCCTCCTCCTCCTCCTCTTCCTCCAGCCAGGCCTCAACAAGGACCCAAACTTATTCCCTCTTTTTTATTTCCTAACTGAATTGTAATGTCGTCCTAATCCCCCCCACCACTCTGAAAAGGGTAATCGCATTTCTGCAATGCTGATAAGAGCGAGCGTGAAGCAGCAGAAAGGGAAGACAGAGGAAGAAGAGATAGGAAGAGCAGAGAGAGAAGAGAGGAGCGTTCTCCGTCCCTGGGTGGATGTGTGGGACACCTCTGGGTGTCACAGTAGCAGATCTCTGCAGCAGCACCCAGAACCAGGCTGAGCTGCTGCGATTTGGCCCAAATACAGAGAGAGCCAGAGGCACAGACTCCCCCCGACTCCCCACAACAAAGACCAAACACTGCCTCTGTGTGTGTGTGTGTGTGTGTGTGTGTGTGTGTGTGTGTGGTCGCCTCATCTCGCAGACAGAATGATTTATAGACACGCGTATTATCCCGGCTGCTGACACATGGATTAATTCTTCTTCATTTTTTTTGCTTTGTCAATATTTCATCCAGAGGCTTTTTTTTTCTTTACTGAAGTGAGACGTTTAAAGTTCCTGTGCTGGGGAGAGAATTATGCAGATTACAGCTGACTCTGCGCGTGTGTGTGTGTGTGTGTGTGTGTGTGTGTGTGTGTGTGTGCACCTATGATCTGGATGATCTGTGCCAGCAGGACTCCATCGGTGACGTCCTGGCTCAGGTCCTTGATGAGGCGCGGGCAGCCGGACTTGGCCAGGTAGTGGTTGGCCCAGTCGGTGTAAATCTGCAGAGCGAACAGAGCAAACATCCTGTCAGCGTGTCTGTGTGTGCTGTCAGAGACATGAGAGGCGTGTGTGTGACCACAGGTCGATGAAGTGATGACAACATACGTAACAAAACAACACGCCAGAAGATAGAGCAGCTTCAGCAGCATCATCAGGACCCGAGCAGACTCCAAGCATGAGGAGCTCTTTGGAGCCGGCCCTAGTGGGTCTCAGTGGTATTGCAAGTCAAATCACCCCTATGTCACATGACCTGATGTAGGGGGTCACATGACCAGTTCACCTCAGACCAGATGATGCGGTATGTGTGACCAGAACTGTTTCTACCTTGGGTTAAAAGATCGAACAAAACAATGCTTTTGGACGTCCATCGTTCTCAAAGTGGTTCCTTGCAAGATTGGAATGAAAAACGATGTTACGTCGCAGCCAAAACTTTACATAAAAGTCAGTGGAAGCACCTGCAAATAGCAGTTGGACTTTGATGAAATCTGATGAAAAACCTTGAAAAAACAACTCCTTCTTCTTGCACTAGGAAACTAATCATCTTTGGAGAAAGATATTTGCATCGACCTTTAGCAACACCCACTCTGTTAAAAAGAAGCTTTTCCAACGTGCCAAGCCTTGTTATTTCCCTCTATAAGAGCGAGCAAGGTTCACAAAAGCATCTGTCAGTCGAACTAATGTATGCAGATGGTTAAACCTGATGAAGTATAAAAGAAAAAAACAAAAACAAATCAAATCCAAAGAAAATCTTTGCAGCAGAGGAAAGTTGTTATTTCAGTTCAGGCAGATTTGTGGTTCAAACACTAACAAATGCAGCTCCACAAATAAACAGACCCCTCTGAAGTCTGCACTTCCTCATTACAGAGTTATTAAGCGATGCGAGGCGCTTCAGTCATGTAAAGTCGTGGCCGCGTTTTGTTTTCTCCGTCTTCTCCGTCTTCTCTACGTCGCATTTATCGATCCGCGCCCCGAGCTAAACTGGCCTCAGAGGAGCATTTCATCAGGGAATGAAATTACAATCGCTGAGCGACTTTGATGTCCTCCTGGCTTTATGGGCAAGTTTGCAAAGTTAATAAAACCAGAAACGACCGAGGCAATTATTACACGAGCTGAGAGAGAGAGAGAGAGAGAGAGAGAGAGAGAGAGAGAGAGAGAGAGAGAGAGAGAGAGAGAGAGAGAGAGAGAGAGAGAGAGAGAGAGAGAGAGAGAGAGAGAGAGAGAGAGAGAGCATTACGATCATCCTCTAAACTTCAGTCACACTGTCTCGACAGCCTCTCTGGGCTTGTTCTGCAGTGAAGCGCTGGATGTCCTGGTGGGCGAGCTCCGTCCAGACACCCGGCACGTCTCCTGCGCTCAGACACAAACATCTCTGGACGCGCTGGCGGCCGGCAGCTGTTTACGCTCCGGCTCGACGGGATGGGTAAATGATCTCAGACAACACTCAGCGCTCTCAGACGGATGTTTACGTGACGGCGTGCGCCCGGCTCCACGTCCAGGCGGAGACAGAGCGCTCATCCCTCAGGCATCCGAGGGACGCCACGAGCTCCACACGTCCAGGATCAGAGGCCGCGGACTACCAGGGGCACGTACTGTAATTTAGCTAAACCAAACTGCTGCAAGCTCACAGTCACATACTGCCATTTACAAACACCGCTGAACTGTCTCTGGTAGCTAATTAAAATAATGAATTCCCTTTTATTTTTTCTTAGCATTTTTACACTGATTATTTTGGTAGATTTCATTACCTTATCCTTAAAATCCTTAAAAAAAAACTGAAACAAGCAAATATTCTTTAATATTTTAAAACAAATATTTTTTTATACTCAAAAAACAGCCAAAAATAATTATTAAATTTATTTAATTAATTTATTTGAATATTTAAAATAAAACTAAAATTTAAAAAAATTAAGAAATAAAATAAAATGTAAAACAATAAAAAATGGAATAAAAAAAAATAAAAAAAGAATAAAAATATATATTAAAAAATCCAGGGTAAAAGAAAAGGTCTGAATCATAACCCGTACAGTCTGACACACTGCGCTCCAACAGGTGGCTCCACTCCCCCGGATCGCGTGTCCACAGCTGGACTGTGGCCGCTCTCATAACGGTTTGTATTGTCACTTAAACCTCTTAATGGTCTCTTTGTCTTTCAGCGGAGCCCAGAAGCTGCCTGCTGAGCGGCGGACAGAGCGACCCGGACAGCTGCTGGCCTCCAAACAACCGTCTCCTCCTCTGCGTGAACGACTCGACCTCTCACAGATGAACTCGGACGCTTTTCCACAAACGCTGAGTCAGATCTCGCCCGCCTTTCGAAACAGAAAGCACCTGAGAAGCTGCACGCCGTTTGATGCAGATTCACACAGACAGACCCCTTTCTTTCCGCCTGGCAGCAAAGTGAAATAAAAATCTCTCGCAGCCCTTATAAAGACACTACGTGCTGCATGAAAGTCGTCCTGTTATCCCGGGATTTAACAAAGCAGGACTTCAAAATCCCCTGAGAAATGTAAGATCTTCCAGGAGGGATTTTTTTATGTGTGTGTGTGTGTGTGTGTGTGTGTGTGAGGAGGGGGAGGCAGGACCAGAGACAAGAGTCTCTTAATGTCAAAGAACGCTGGATTAACTTCAATGTAAGAGTTCATATCAAAGTGTCTAATTGACACTTTTTTATTGCTAAACAGGTTTCCGGAGATGGAACTCTACTTCTCTCCTTCTCCCACAGTACGTCAACGTTTTCCAGAGGAATTCCCTCATAAAAATGTCCTCATGATGAAATAACGCGTTTTTCCCCTCATTTACCTCACACACTGCTCTCAATTAAAAACCTTTCTCTCTCTCCCGCTCTTTTCTTTCTTCCTCTTCTTTCTTTCTTTCTTTCTTTCTTTCTTTTTTTTTTTTACTTGGACACATAAAAAAACAGCCTCCTTCTTTAAAAGCAGCCGAAACTCAGATGTGTGTGTGTGTGTGTGTGTGTGTGTGTGTTTGTTGTGGTTTCCTCCTGCGACTTTCCTCATGATGAGAAGTCGTAAAAAAGGCAAAAGAGCCGTCATCGGAGAACACACACACACACACACACACATATATACAGGGCAAACAAATAAAAGGGGCCTACCCACACACACACACACACACACACACACACACACACACAGAGGCAAACATACTTATGCAGACACACAGAAAAACACGCCACAAACGCGAGCCACATCCCATCAGGGGGCAAGTAAACAAACAGGAGAACGAGAGGATGGAGAAAGTGTGTGTGTGAAAGAGAGGAATAAAGAGTGTGTGTGTGTGTGTGTGAGGATCAAATCATGCTATGGGAAAACAGAGCTACAGTAAAACAGAAGCTGCTGGAGCTGGGGTGAAGAAGAGGAGGAGGAGGAGGAGGAGGAGGAGGAGGAAGATTTGACCTGTTGCATTGTCTCCCTCCATGTGCTCACCCTTCACCTTAAAAGGGAGCAGGGACGAGGGATTAAGAGCACACAGGCCCTGGGATCCAAGAGGGAAGAGATCGACTCGAATTTCCAGAGAAAATGGGAAATGCAAATGAGCGAGTACAGAGACAGAGAGCGAGGGAGAGAGAGAGAGAGCGAGGGAGAGAGCGAGGGAGAGAGAGAGAGAGAGAGAGAGAGAGAGAGGGAGAGAGAGAGGAGTACAGGTGGTGTGGATGATTCTCCTGTCAGCAGCGCTAAACCTTTGGGGGGGAACACATCAGCCGAGCGGAAAAACTGTTTTGCAGTATTTCAACCCCCTTGATCCGCTCGGGAATTTTCAAGAAGGAAAAAAAGAAAGAAAGAAAAAGAAAAAGCTGCAGGTGAACAGGAACAGAGGGGAGGAAAAAGCGGAGCTGCACTGCCAGATCTAACTTCCTCCAAGTGTTCCTCCTTCTTCTACTTCTTCTTCTTCTCCTCCTCCTTTGAACTTTGACTATCTAGCACTCACTGCAGAGCCGGTCCATTTCCTAACCTGAGTCACAGGCTTCTGCTGGATCTAATGGAATATTATGGGATGTTATGGAATGCTATGGGATGCTATGGGAATGTTATGTCTAGGATTACAACCTGGACAGGCTGCCAGCCCGTCACACTGTACAAGCTCACACTTCCTCATTCAAGGCCTCAATAGGCCTCATCCTAACTGTGGAAGGAAAACCGACATATATTCTTGTCAAACTCTTAAAATCTAAAGACTCTTCATTACTCGCTTTCAGAGGAAACGTGAGATTAGGGTGAAGTAGTTCCAGAAACAACAGTCACTGGTTGGAGGAGAAGAGTGAGCTTTGTTCGAGATGCTTTGGAGGGTTCAGCCTGAAGGGATGGAGGAGCGCTCCCTGGGGGCGGAAATGGAAAGACGAGCAAAAAAAACCCCAAAGAAACAAGCGACAAGACGCGTGTGGAGGCAGCGGCAGATACTTGCGGACCTGCTGCAGCTGATGTTTGATGCACTGCCAAGTGTGAAATCTCATTCAGCCGCGCTAAAGAGGACGGAGACGCAGGTAATGAGATGCATATACAGAGCTGGAGGTGTGACGCCCGGAGCGTGCATTCAGTCTGGGCGACCAGCTGTTAGTGGAGGATGCTACACGCACACACACACACACACACACACACACACACACACACACACACACACTCACACCTACACACGCAGCCTGGAGGTCAAACAGTATTTGCATTCGATTGGGGATGTTTCTCCTTTTTCCTCCGTGCTGCAGTGGATTAGCAGCGTCTGCCACAGTCTGAGCCTCACACAGGCCGACAGTCAGAGAGCAGAGCAACTTTAAGAGCAGACACACACACACACACACACACACACACACACACACACACACTCCTCATTCCAACCTCCACATCATGTGAGTCTACAGGCGGATCAAAAACAGTCCACAGGAAGTGTTTAATAATTAAAGCGGACGCTGGCTCGGACTCAAAACCTTAACAGTATCAAACACCATTCTGACAATGATGTGTGCTCGATTTTTCTCTTTTTTTTCTCTCTTCTTTTCTTGTGGTTTAAACAGAAGCTGCAGCTGCTGCTTCTACAGGATGAAACAAACGAGCTGGGCTTTCTGAACTGAGCCCAGCTGAGATAAATCTTAAGTGAGGAGGAGGAGGAGGAGGAGGAAGGACCACCTCTGAGGGGCAGCAGGTTTATTCTGCATCACAGCTGTTAAATCTGCTGATATGACACCTTCGTTAAGACCCAGAAGTGTGGATGACATACAAGAGCAAGCAGCTTCTTTCCGGAAGAAACTCGCAGTGGTTGAAAATGTATTTTTTCAAAAAGAGCCGAGTCACTTTTTATACTTTGTTTTGGTGGAAGCTGCCCGCTGTGGAACAGCGAGTGCTCCACACTGAAACGTGTGGGAGCAGATGCTGGCAGACGCCGCTCTAGCACTTCATAATTAAAGCTCCGGCCAAAAGCCTCCTCTGGCCACTTTACTGCCGCGTAAACCGAGCGCGTACGTACAATCAGGTCACATGTCTCTGCTCCACGCGGAGATCGAGCCGGGTAGCCCCAACCCTGAGAGAGGGACAAGCAAACCTGCCAGGAATCTAAAAATGGACGTTAAAAACAGAAAAAAAAGTTCAACTTTTTACAGACAAGCAGCTGCTGGATGGGTCGGAACGAGGCGGCTCCAAGACACTTTTAACTCTCACTATCACTGAGGAAAACTGGCAAGATGGAAGCTGAGAGGAAAGAAACAGGCAGGGGAAATAAAACATGGATTAAGGATCCTCCAGAGCCTCTAATTGAACTAAACGTGCATCAAAAAGCACCGAAAACCGATGTAGAGACAGAGGAAACCTGCTGGATCCACACCTGGTCCGCACCTGGAATCCAACCTGGAACCTAACCACTTATCCACTGTTTCGCCCTGATGGTTAAACTGAGAGATCCAAAGAAATGTAAACAATGGTCACCTTTTCCAAAATCGAATTCAACCACTTTTCAAGCGCTCTCAAGGTCAATTTCCAAGCCTTTCGAGCACCTGACAGTTGAGTTACATAATCACAGCAACACTTCCAAACTCGAGATGTGACCTCACTGTTCAGCACGATAAAAACAGCCAGAGCAATGTTTTCAGAAGAGCAGAAAGACGAGAAAAGAACATTTTATTCATTTCATGTGAAACCCAGTAGCCAGTACTGTAGCAACCCAGTAGCTCTCTTTCTGTCTAATCTCTCAAGCACTTTCAAGCACTTTCCATGACAATGGAAGCATTTCCCAGGATGCCCAGGACCTGTGTGAACCCTGTGAGACTGCGCTCCTCCTCAGCTCGACCTCAGACCCCTGCGCCTCCTCCTTCTCCTCTGTTGCACCGACACATCAAAGTGAGAGTGTTTCCAGGCTCTGATCCCCTCACTTCACAACTCAGGAGTTTTCCATCTGTCAGACCTCTCTCTCCCTCTCTCTCTCTCTCTCTCCCTCTCTCTCCCTCTCTCTCTCTCTCTCTCTCTCTCTCTCTCCTCCCTGAATCCCAATCACTCCGAACCGAGCCGAGCTGAACTGGGAAACAACGCCACCTTCACTGGCTGCACTGACATCATAGACGGACACGCATGCCTCAAAGAAAACACACACACGGTCACACACGCACACACACACACACACACGCACAGTCCATGCATGCACATAGAAGCTGCACACCTCCTCTGACACTCACACACAAGCCAACACACCCTCCTCCTCCTCCTCCTCCTCTCTTTCTTTCGCCAGCCTGCATCAGTCAGCAGAAGTCCAGTCTGTGTGATGATGTTATCCTTAGTGATGCCACATGAAGTATCCTCCTCCTCCTCCTCCTCCTCCTCCTCCTCCTCGTCCTATCTACCTGCTCTGCAGATCCTCTCCTCTCTGGATGCCAGACGCTGCAAAACAACAGAAACGCCGGCTCCTCGCACCCACCCCCCCCTCCTCCCCTCACCCCTCCCGGAGCAGGAAAAGAAAAAAAGAAAAAAAAAAAAAGAAAAACTGCCTCTGAACAGTCCCCGATCACAATGCAGTGACTACAGCTACGCAGGTATTATTGGTGGAGGCTGCAGTGATGCCGCTCCGCCTCCGGAGGGAGCCATGCCGAGGCAGCAGAGAGAGAGAGAGAGAGAGAGAGAGAGAGAGAGAGAGGGAGATGAGTGAGAGGAGGTGCAGCTCCACACAGCATTTATTAACTGACTCTGGATGCTAATGTATGGGCTCTTTAATCAGGGCATCATTCCAGCACTGGCTAATAAGTTAAGAGCTTAATTGCATCCGAGGGGTTTGAGTCTTGTACACAATCGCTGCGAGGATGATTCGCTGCGTAATGCTGTTTGAGACGGGTCGGCCAAGGGCGCTCTCTCTCCCTCTCTCTCTCTCCCTCTCTCTCTCTCACACACACACACACACACACACACACAAAAGAAACCTCGACTCGGAGCTCCTCCCTGCGGGGTCCTAAATGTAATTAAACACAACATAAAGCTGCATTAAGCAAACAGAAGCGATGAGATCGATGGAGGCGCTACGATGAAACGCTTCCAGAGCCTTTCTCTGCCTCGCGTCCATTTTCCTCTGAGGGGCTTTTATTAAAAGATGCCGAAGTCGGAGAAAACGTCCCGACAAGAGCGATTACGCGCCAATTAAGGCAGGAAATCAAAAGCCGCTATCTAGGAAAACTACGAGAGACAGAACAAGGACCAAGTCGCAAACAAAGTCACACACCCAGGATCAGTGGTGGTCTCCTGCTTGTGTTTGGACTTTAGGAGGAAATCTGAGGATCGGAAACTCCTTCAGTCTCTCTGGGAGTCAAACCTGGGTCCTTCTAGCGTCCTGGCCACAGTGTTAGTAGTCTGGACAATAATACTGACAGTCCTAAAGTAAACTTGGTGGTTTAAGAACTGGAAGTTCTTAAACAACTTCATCTCAGACCAAGACAACTGCTCCTGCAAGAACTTGTGTGGCATCAAGTCACAAAATCTGAGCAGGGACCAGATGTGTGGGACCCCCTATTTTTTTTATAGGGTCAGGGGAAGAGATAAAGTGTATGATCCTGAAGACGTCCCGCTGTGAGCATCTGCTGCTCCGTCCACTGAGGACGAGGACGAGGAGGATGAGGAGGAGGAGCAGGAGGAGGAGTAGGAGGGTCCAGATGAATGATCACCTCGCGGAATCCTTCAGGGGGGAGCAGACGTAACCCTCAGCAGCCGGCCACAGTATCGAAGCACCTGGAAGTCATTTCCACTACATAAACCCTTCTTTTTTCTTCCCCAACTGTCTCTCTCTTGGTGTTTCCCTGGATAAGCCTGACACATCTCTATTCCCTCCGAAACCATCATTATCTTGTCCAGGGAGAGCGAAGGAGAAGGAGGAGGAGGAGGAGGAGGAGGAGGAGCAGGGAGGCCTGGATTCAAACCCCACCTAATCCAGAGGTAATAGCGGCGGGCGGCGTTCCAGGGCGGGTTGGGAGCTTGTCCTGACTGTACACAACGGGCAGTTTCCAGAGTTTCCCTGTGGCCTGGCATCAGCTCGGAGCGAAGAAGAATAATAACTTTATTTACGTGGCAGAGCGCGCCACTGCAGCCATGAGGAGGGAGAAGGAGATCAGGTCTGTTTGCCAGGCCGAGGAGACGCGCGGGTAAAATGCTAATCGATGCAAAAAAGACAAAAGACTGAGAATGAACCTGTAAAAACATCTTCAGCAAAGCTGGGAAATGGAGGGATCCTCTGACATCTGACCCAACATTTCCCCAGATCTTCTTAAGAGAGCACTGCTTCTTCCTTGTTTTTATTTGTTTTTTTATAGTAATTGAGATAACCTGTTCATCACTGAACTCTCCTGTATTTATTTAATTATTCAATATTTACACAACTTTTTGGAGGTTTCTGAATGTACTTGATTTGATTAGCAAGTTGTGTAAATATGTACAAACATCTATCTATCTATCTATCTATCTATCTATCTATCTATCTATCTATCTATCTATCTATCTATCTATCTATCTATCTATCTATATCTTTATATATATATATAGATAAATATATACGCTAAAAAAGTTACTATTTATACTTTCTTGCACTCTACTTATTTACATAATTTCATTACAATAATAATAATAATACGTTTTATTCACAAGCTCCATTCACAACATAAAAAATAGAGAGATATGATAAAAGAGTCGAACTGACAGTTCCATCTAAACTAAGTGACTCGACGATGGCCGATTCCTCCAACTTTTCCAATCAGTTCCAAAAACTTCTGCTCCACTCGTTTCAAGAGTGACTTTACCACTCGGATGGGCATGACGATAACAAGAGAGCTGCACCCTCCTTCCAAAAAAAGACATTCAGTCATCACTCTCTCTCTCTCTCTCTCTCTCTCTCTCTCTCTCTCTCTCTATCTCTTTATCTCTCTCTCTCTCTTCCAAAAGCCACTCTGTCGTTTCGGAGAAGGAGGGAAACCCTGAGCAGAAAATGACATAATTGCACGCCTGGGCTCGTTGGGGTGGGGGTGGGGGTGGGGGGATGGGTGGGGGGGGTCTGGACACACAATCCACGTTGGATGCGCTCGCACACGTCAGTTCTCTCAGCAACGAGTGAAGGATGGGAAAAAAGAGAGAGAGAGAGAGGGAGAGAGAGAGATGGGGAAAAGAAAACGACAGACAGACGTATGTGTTTGTTGACCAATTTGATAAACTGTCAGCGGTTAAGGGGCCAATTACAGGCAATCATTCGCTAAAGCAGCAAAATTTTAAGGTAGCACACGAGGGAACTATTACATGTAGTAGCTTTTCCGTTATTCTTACGCCAGGAAAGAAAAAGAAGAAGAAAAAAAAGAGAAAAGCAGCTCAAATATCTCGTATCGCGGAGCCTCGCCAGCGCCAGCCTGGCACATGAAGGTCGCGTCTAAATCACGGCTGAGCGCGATGAAACCCGACCACCGACGTGCCACCCTCCCGCCGGCCTCGAGTCTGCGCCGTGAAAACCTGAAGTCTTCCAGAGCGGAGGAGAGACCCGGCCTCTTGATTCATGTCCGTGTGGTGGAAATCCATCAGTTTGCTGGAGACGCTTTGTTCAGCCTCTGAACACACACACACACACACACACATCCTCAAACTCCTTCCTCGGCCCCGCGGCCTTGACTCCCAGGCCCGGGGAAACCAGGCAGGACGGGAGATTTACGCCGTGTTTTCCGTCCAACAGGTTATTTAGCTCGTCGGGCCGTAAAACACGGCGAGGTGAAGTGGTGAAACCCTCCAGCAGTAAAGCAGCGAGATAAGCCGCAGGACGGAGTCAGAAGCCCAGGAATGTTTTCACAATCTCGGTTTCCTGCGACTGTGAGAGACGCTAAGGTCTGAGGGACGAGCTGCAACGAGAAGTTTACGGCCGGTTCCAGAGTGAGTTTGGAGAAGGAAGAAGGTCAGGCTCCAGTCCAGAGGTGAAACAGAGGAGAGAGGCGTGTTTATTGATAATTAAACTCATGATTTGTGAGTATTTTGTCCTTCTCATGTTGAATATTTCTGGAAATCAAAACACAACTTTGAACTGTCCAGTCAAAACTACAGATCTACAGAGTGCATTTTGTCAAGGAAAGAAGCCACACTTCAAACCCAAATTCACATTGATTGACTGAATGGAAGCAAATCTCGAGTTATTGAGTTGAATGTTGCAAAATGATCAAAGAGGCTAATGAACTAAACGTGAATTGTACAAGGATTTAGCCCTAAAAACAAAAGGTATCTATGATTTCTTTCACTGATCAGTCAAACTGATTCTTTCTGAGTTAGTATGTTTATTAAGATGTTTTACATAGTGTTGACAGATGCTGTCTAAAATGCTTTTATTTTGAAGGGTCGGCCCTTGTTCGAGACTCCTGGTTCATAGTCTATCTCTCTACTGCTTAACGTCTTCCTCTCACAGTTAAAAACCATCATCTCCGCCTTTTAAACACACACAAGTGGGCTGCAACAGATGCTTAAGCTACACACACACACACACACACACACACACACACACCCTGCATCCTCACAACAAGGTTGATGACACACACACACACACACACACTCACACACACACACACACAGACGAGCTGTATCTCTGCTCACCATGGCGACCACAGTGTGTGAGGTAGCGTCTGGATCGGCAGCTCTGAGGCGTGGGAACCAGACGCTGCAACTGGTGTGTTGGTAAAACACACACACACACACACACACACACACACACACACACACACACACACACACACTGCACACATGGTCAGAGCCACACACAACCACACAAACATCCACTGTACGCAACATCCACCACCTCTCGCTCAGTGTTTTCAACCTTTGATGAGGGCATGTCAATTTATCCAGGAAGAGGAAAATCTTTTTTTTTAATTTTTCATATAGAAGATATATATGTATGTATATATGCATGCACAAAAATATAATATAAAATCTAAATATATTGTATCATATTTTATTATATTATTTGTATTATATCAAATGTGAAAAAAAATAAAATGTGTCTATACAACATTACAGAAATGTCATAAAAATATATGTAAAATATATTTTATAAAAAACAAATATATTTATTATATATTAAAATATATTTTTCAGTACACAGACATGCATACTTACATGCTTATATGCATAAATATAAACAAAATATAAAAAATGTGTTAAATAAATAAAAATATAATCAGGGATATAGTTATTATATGTTAAGTATTCTTTTTATAAGTATAGTCATTTTATTTATATAAAATCTTGTTTTCCACACATTAACCCTTCCAACTCCTTAAAGAAAAAGAAAAAAATCCCAGAATATTCAGACACTCCAGAGAACTCCAGAGAAGGAAGTGCCTCACGTTAATGACCTGTCAGAAGCTTTTTCAGCTGGTTCTAAACTACTAACTAACCACAAACTACTAACTCTCTGCATCACCTCCTGACAGCACTAATTGAAGGCCGACCGAGCTCTTCCTGATAGGGATCGGGGAGCTGCTCTATCCGGTCTATTCCAGGAGGCAGTAATCACCCCTTCAGACCCCTGCAGGCTCCGCCCACCATCCGCCGAGGCCAACAGCGTGTCATTAGCTACCGTTATCGCTCCCCCTCTCCCAGAAGGCTCAAATTATCGTCCCAACAGATTCCAGCGAAAAATCTGGAGGACGAGAGCAGCATCCATGGGGGTGAGTCAGCGGCTGGATGGGCGGCCGGATTAGTCACACGCTCCCGCTCAGCTCCGAGCTGGCTCATCCCTCATTAGCTGGGAATGACTCAGCCGCTGAACTTTGCCTGGTTTTGGTCAAAGAGACGCCACAGGTTTGGAGACGCTTTCACTCTCAGGGTTTTGTCGCGTTTGTCACCAAGTGCTAAGTGGTTCATGATCTAATGCAGCGGCATTCAAGTACGACTCAAAGAGTCCAGACAGAAAAATACAGTCGTACTGTATATGGTAGTTATCAACATGATACATGAAAGTGCTTCTCAGTCTGACTGCAACTTTAGTTAAAGGGCCAGTGCATACCGTCTGGGAGTATACTAGATGAGCTCCAAGAAGAATCATATCAGAGCGAGTCTGACATAGAATTAAATGTGGTTTCACTGTTTTTGACAAGGTCACCTCACTTTTACCATAATGCAGTAGTAAGAGCACACACAGTGACTTTAAATGACCATAAAGGCTGGAAAAGATCTCCATCAAATGGAATTTGATCTCGATGAGGAGCTGCATTAACTTGCAGTGAAACAACCTGTTCTTCAGATGCAAATGAGGAAAAGTTCCTACGGTCGTATTTTATCACCTCAAATGCTTCTCACTGGTCCACCAACCATCAGGTGTTGGCTCCGGTGAACGATTCAGGGCTTTGTTGTCAGTGTTGTTGTTGTTGTTGTTGTTATAGTGGAAAAAAGGGAAAAACGCCATATAAAAGCCTATTTACATGCAGCACACGACACATGTCTGTTTGCTTTCAATCGCAGCTGCCATCTGCTTGTTGAGAAACAAATTAATGTAGATCACCAGATTAATGGCTTTTTGATTGGGTGGCGTCCACGCTGCCAGGAGCCCCGGCCTGGGGCTTTATCACCGAGCTTCTGGAGGACATCGACACCTCCACCCCGCCACCCCCCAACCACCCCCCCACACCTCCATCCCAAAGGCTGCCCTTGTTGAATCAGGATATGAAATAAAATCGTTAGTTTCAGTGATAACACGATGTGCACCGCCATTTGTTTTGTGTCAAGTGGCTGCTGCTTTTTGCCGTTGTCGGGACAATAAAGTCAAACATTCTGCCTCATTTATTTGTCATTTACTCCCCTTGCTCCATTTATCAGTGACAACAAAACAAGCTGATACTGAGTCATCCCGACGCTATGAGAGATAAGAGGAGAGACTTGATGTTCGACCAAGCCCCGACCCCCTGGCTCAAAGGCCGAAGGCGTCCTGAATCTTTGGAGACAGACACTCTGTCTGGATGAGAGGGGCTGGAATGTGTGTTTACTGAAGCACATTTTCTTTATATTCAACTGATATTTCAGAGACTTTAGTTTGACGTATCGGTGCATCTTACAAGTTTCTGGTACATAACTTTGGATTATTCTGTCAACATAACAGAAATAGCTCATTCTACATTTTTATTTGGATGTTTACTGACCCTAACCTTCAACCAAAAGCTCAGACTTGTTGATCCACCTGAAGGACATGTTTTCACATACAGCCACTAGAGGGCCCCACATCCCCAGACCCTCAGCTGCCTCCTCCTCCTCCTCCTCCTCCTCCTTCAGCAGTGAGTTTTGCCTTTTGAGGAGCTGCTGAGGAGCAGTCGGGAGGGATGGGGGGGTTAGCTGAGTAACAAATGAACTTAATGAGTCATTCCAAGATCATCTGTGAATCACTGCCGGAGAGAGAGTGGAAGCCAGAGCGGTCCGGGGCCACTTCAAACGCCCAGTGGCTTTGGCTCTTTGGTTTGTAATGAGCCATATTTCCCTGTGTTCTCTGCAGCCATAACCTATAAACCAGATTCCCCGTGTCCAGACCTCAGAGGAGCAGATTAGAACACACTGACAGTCACAGCGCATGAAACGCCCCTGACACACTTCCTCTGCAGTCAGACGGCGGACGCTTTGCTAGAGGCAGTCAGAGGCTTCTCCCCTCATGTACATTAGAAATATTACTTATTTATTACCGTTTTTCCTGTCCCAACTGTTGTCATTACAACTACAAATAATAATAATAATAATGATAATAATAATAATAATAATAATAATAATAATAATAATAATAATAATAATAATAATAATAATAATAATAATAATGATAATAACAATAATAATAATAGTAATAATAATAATAATGTCACAATTATTATTGTTATTATTGCTTTTATTTTATATTTTTATGTGTCGACTGTGGTGTATTGTTGGGTACTGTGAATGTGATGTTATTTTTTTATTATTATTTGTTAATATTATTATCATTATTTATTTGTTATTTCTTCATATTTTACTAACTTATTTGTTATTTTTTGCTATTATTATTGTTATTTTCTGTGTCCACAGCTGAGTATTGTAGTATTTGTGTAATTCTGTAGCTGCTGTACAACAACTTCCCTTTAGAGATAAATAAAGAACATCTTAACCTGTGAGAAGGTTGAGGTTATTCCGTCTCGTTTCACATGCAAATGTACAGAAAAACGTCCCTCCAGGTGTAAATAAAGTGCTCGTCTTATCTTATTTAACAACTGCACTATGGTCCAGTTGCTTCACTGGAAATTTCAGCAACATATATTGGGGATATCGCAGCATGTGCTGCATTAATTCAGATTTCTCTCGCTCTTATGCAAGTGCAGCACTAATCCCCCTCGGCGCTACTTCTCCCATCAATTTCTCTCACGTTGCTGAACCGAACGAATTTCAAGGGGCTGAGTGAACTGTGACAGAGCAGGGAGAGAGAGAGGAGAGCGAAAAAAATAGAAGAAGTAGGAGTTCTTTTCCAGCAGCAACTGTTTTGCACGCTTAATAACTTTGGTAATCCGCGGAAATTAAATTGCTCTGTGAGCTTTACGTATATTTACGTGTATATAAATAAAAGACGTGTCGTAATTGTTTTGGAAGAGGGAAAAGTTTTTCTTAAATTAACCGGAGCCTGAGTTTATGACCACACCTGGAACGTTAGCAGTCTCGAAGTCGCACTATTTTATTTTGTTTCATTTTTTTCCACTAAAACACTACGTAATTCATTTAGCTAGAAGCTGAACTCCGGCCCTGAATCCACAACTGAGCACTGCAGACCTCCACGACCTCCTCCCAGCCGTCTGCAGTCATTACCTCATTAACATGCTGCCATGCAGAGTGTGTGTGTGTGTGTGTGTGTGTGTGTGTGTGTGTGTGTGTGGGGTCTGTGGCCTCCAGCGGTCCAGGGGTGTGAATGAAGCTTATTGGCCGTCTAATTGTTCCTGTCGACAGGGTCAAAGAGGTGGAGTGACCTCTCCTGAGCTCGCTGAGATTCTTCTCTTTCACTCTCAATCTGCAGAAGAAGCTCGGCCCGAAGCCACGGGGTCCGTCTAATATCTGGCTTCAACCACGTCTGGGGGACTCTAATCAGGAGGCTTCAACAGATTTCACGTTGAGTTACGTGCGTTTTCGACAGGTACAAATGAGGTGACCCGGACCTGAACCTGAGCCTGAGCCTCAAAGTACAAGCAGTTTAATATCTGTATAGATCATACTGCTTAAAAGTAGGGATGATAAGTATGCAGAGAAAAGCCACAGCTTTAATGGTTTCAAGTGACCAGTTCTGTGCTGGCACCAGTAGAGGGACCTGCAGACCAGAAAACTACAACCTCCCACAATCATTAATCGCCTCGTTTCAGGCGACGGTGTCGTTAATTCCCCCACAGGGTTTTTTTTGTTTTCCAGAGGATGAGTCAAACCTGAACTCTGGGCTCTGGTCGGTTACACAGTAAATGTGAGGAGATGACAGCAGCAGAACTGTTTACAGTGAGACATGTGGCAACGTTCATTCATTCGCTCATTTTCTCAGCTTTGTATGTAAACATATGTGTCATGTCCAGTGTGGGACATAAACACACACACACACAACTACCAGTGAGTGGTGTGTGGCACTTCATTCATAAATTTTAGAGTCTTAGATCAATGTAAACATCTGTTATGATCGAGTCTAGCCTAGTCTATGATCTAGTCTTTGGATACGCATAAATAAACCACAATGCCTAAAGAAAATGGCAATAAAGCTATTTTGAATCTGTAGTTATTGTGTGTAAGATAGATAGATAGATAGATAGATAGATAGATAGATAGATAGATAGATAGATAGATAGATAGATAGATAGATAGATAGATAGATAGATAGATAGATAGATAGATAGATAGATAGATAGATAGATAGATAGATAGATAGATAGATAGATAGATAGATAGATAGATAGATAGATAGATAGATAGATAGATAGATAGATAGATGGATAGATGAATAGATAGACAGTGAGCTTGTTGCCACGTTGCTATCCATCTATGTACCTAAGTTAGCTAAGTATGTAGCCACCAAGCTAACTAGATGCTTCATTGATTGCTACTGGATTCAAGGATCCAGTAGCACATTACAGCAGTAGTAGGCCTATCTGTTATTAGGAAAGATTTTTTAAAAAAGGCTAAACAAATTGTAAATAAGCTATCATATGCTAGATACAGTGGAAAGAGAAGAGAGCAGGTCGACCAGGCTGACTGTGTCAGACTGACTAAAGTCTGCAGTATAAACAGATGTAAACAGATTACTACCCAAAAACATGAGTTATAAAGTGCGGTTAATTGTGCAAAACATCTAAAATAACTTGACTCTGGAAGGCATGTGACTGGGACTGCAGCTGGAAACCTGATACACCTCTGAATCAGCTGTGTGAGGACGTTGGGTAAAAACACTCTTACAGTAACTCCTCGTCACCTGGCCCAAGAAAAGCTTCCCCCTTTCCTCGGAAAAAAACACCCCGTATACACAAGCAGTGACCCCGGGCTGACCCAGGCTGAGCCGGACCTCCACACGTGGACTTCCAGTAACAGCGAGCAGTCATCAAAGGGTTACAGCACCGCTGCTCCACATCTGGAGCTGGCTGCGGTGAATCACAGGTGACGGAGGCTGAGTCAGAGGCCACGGAGCTCAGCCTCGGCCCCGGGCCCGGGCCCCCGGCTCCTGGCCCCCGGCTCCTGGCTCTGGGCCACCCAGACCCCCGGGCCCAGGCAACGTGTGCGGGACCGACTAATTCCTGCAGCGCGTGTCAGCGCCTCCTGTTTTTATTCCTCCTGTTAACACATAGAGGTCAACCTGTAGCTAGTTCTATCTATCTATCTATCTATCTATCTATCTATCTATCTATCTATCTATCTATCTATCTATCTATCTATCTATCTATCTATCTATCTATCTATCTATCTATCTATCTATCTATCTATCTATCTATCTATCTATATATCTATCTATCTATCTGTCTATCTATCTATCTATCTATCTTTCCATCCATCTATCCATCATCCATCCTTCTGTCTCTCCTCATCTGTGATCCATCCTTTCTTAATTGCCTTCTTTGAATCTGGCCTTCCATCTAACTAGCTATCTATGCAACAATCCATCCACCTATCTATCCATCTATCTTCTCCATATAAATCCATATAAATCAATATCTGTCATACCCCCCCCACCCCCCACCCCCCCTCCAGTGGCAGGATCACAGCCTCGTTACATAACCTCACTTTTCCCTTTAGTTTCCATTCTTTTTTTTCTTCTTGTCCTTTGATCCGAGCAGGCTGTAATACACAGCTGACACAACAGAGGTTAGAGTTCACCCGCTCTGCGCTCCGTCAGGATTTCCTCTTTCTTTTTTATTTTTTGTTTTGCTTTTCTAAAAAAGATCTCGACCCGAGAAGTCGCCTCGGCCAAGTGCAAAACTAGAGGGGGGGGGGGGGGGGTGTAGAGGGTGTGGGGGGGGGGCAGCTTGACAGATGCATAGAGACAGGACACAGCCAGAAACACACTCCTACTGACACGGTGTTTCCCACTGATGACTGGTGACACACACACACACACACACACACACACACACACACACACACACACACACACACACACACACACACACACACACGCACACACACACACAATAACAAAAACACAGCAGCCACCCTGAGTCTCTTGCTGCTTTCTATGTATGTAACGTACATTCAAGAGATGTTAAAAAGAAGAAACACTTTAAAGGTGTTTTGCTGCATTCATGCTTTAATAAATATCCCCTGGAGTCACATCGATATTCTGTGTTTCTCTGTGCAATAACCTTGATAAAGAATAAAAAGAGCGCGTAGACTCGCTGTTAAGAAGCTGCACTGTTGGAGTGAAACTGAGAGTACAAAAAGCTGGAGCTCTAAAAAAACCTCTGCAGGAGCTGCACTCCGGACAGACACCTGCCGTCAGCTACAGGCTGCGAGGGCGAGGAGGGCCGAAAGGCGAGGAAAACCAAGAGGAAGCAGGGGTGAGGGAGGAGGGGGGAGGGGGGATGGGAGGCAAGGGGGAGGGGGGGCAGAGCACCTTTCTGAGAGCGAACCTGCAGGACTTCCAGTCAGCGCAAAAGAAAACATGAGCAGCTATTTCTGACCCGAGTCAGGTTGACAAATGGCCCGGACTTTCCAATTCCCTGTGACTTTGTTCCTTCACTCTGCTGATTTCAATTGTTTGGCAGCGACACAGGCCACAGAACACACACACATACACACACACACGCACACACACGCACACACGCACACACACACACACACACGCACGCACGCACGCACACACACACACACACACACACACACTTAGAGCCCCTTTGCTGCAGGCTCCTGCCAGTTAGCTCGCATGCAACCTCAAGTTGCATTGAAAGGAGGCCAATGCACCGGCAGCAGCTTTGTTTCCTCAAATAATAATAAAAATAATAAAGATTTAAAAAAAAAACACGTTTGAAGAGAGATGTGTGGAGATCAGAGAGCGGAAGCAACCTTCGCTCCCTTTAGTTTCCCCCTGCAGCCGCGTCTTGTCTGGACGGGAATTTAAGACCCTGTTAAATGGGGAGACCAAAGGAGGAGGTTTTTTTTTTTCATTTTTGGAGATAATATCTTTAGAAAACACTGTCTGAGGGATTTGTCACAAGTCATTCTAGATGTCTTCTTGAATTATTACAGTCTGTCCGGGTCAAAAACATCATCTTCTCATAGTGAATCTGAGAAAAGACGAAGTACAACATAAGAATATGAAGAGATAGCCTGTTATATAGAATAGAATAGAATAGAATAGAATGAAATACAATAGATCACTCTGATAGTTGTATCACAACGAGAAAATTTCAAGCAGCACAGCAGTGAAGTGGAAGGTGCAAAGTTGAGCAATCCGAGTACTGTGGTTGCCAGATAAGCATGAAAAAGCACCAAATCTGTGCAGAAACATACCAGTACCTACAGCTGGGATTATAAAAACAGCGTCTGAGGTAATTCTGATCATTCCAACATGTTCCACAGCTTCTATATTAATGTAGAACAAGGATAAGAAGTTTAAAGTGGTTCAAACTGGGAGACTACTAGTTTCCACGATTGCCGCAGGACTTCCAGTGGAGGGGGGTGTACGTAGGTGGAGGTTTTTTTCTACAGATGGGACAGTGTGATTAGGTTACCCCCCCTCCCAGCTGACAATGTTATTTATGACCCACTCCTAATGGATTCAGAGTGACAGCAGTTTGAGTCCATGGGGCAGTGGTGTCCGGGAGGGTGGCAGACAGCTTTGTAACTGACCCCTCTCTGGTCGGGTTAGAGCTGCAGCTAGAGGGAGGGGGGAGGCAGGGGAGGGAGGGGGGAGAGAGGGGAGGGAGGGGGGAGGCAGGGGAGGGAGGTCTGAAAATAGGAGAAGAGCTGGTAGGAAGCAGGGTGAGGGGGAAGTTTCCCTCCCTCCTCAGAGAGGAGCAGGGCTGATGGAGATAGATGTGTCTGGGCCGAGCGTTTTTCCAGTCTATTTGCCCTGACGTCTAGACCCAGAGTCGACCGGACAGGCCCAATAAAAACGGTCTGGACCGGGTCTGGCCGGGCTGAGACGCCGGGTCAGACACCGTCCAAGAACTGAACTGAACCCTTGAGAAAGGGCCGGAGAGGGGAGCAGCCGAGGACAAGGAAGTGCAGTGATAACCGTCTGGAAGAGCCAGACGCTCGGCTGCAGATAAAGCTGAATGGGATTATTGTGACGGGACATTACGGGCATTACAGAAACAATCTGGTAACATGGTTTAGAGGAGAACAGAGTGGAATAGACAGGCTGCAGTGAATGTAAAGACAAAGGCTGACAAAAAGTTTGCATAGCAACTAACCTTCCTGCATGAAGATGCTACACAACAGACAGACATGAATAAAATGATCGCACACATAATAGTTCTTGCATCAAAAGCTTGCAAATTTCAAATGTTTTGGGCACATTTGTTGTTGATCATCTCTTTAAACCGTAATGTGTGAACCATTTTGTGCATTTCTATTGCTTTTCTAGGCATTTTACCAAATGAATTCATGATTGTTACCTCTGAGATACTTTGATTCTGTGTTTAGTGGCTGAGCCTTGGTCACAGAAGGACAGCTATTCAACATTTCTGCAGAGGAACTGCAGAAAAAAAGCCAAATGTCCATGTTTGGAGGTGGACCTGGGAGCTGTGGTTTCGCTACTGCAGTAAACAATCTCTTCCATTAGCTTAAACAGGACAATTAGGAGCCTAAAGCAGAGGAGAGACAGAGGGAGAAAAGCTCAGCTTCCTGAATCCTTTCCAAGGGATAATTACATAAATTAAGCATCAAATCTGGGTGCCGAGGATCAAAGTGTGCAGCACGAGTGTTTGATGTGGTCTGAAATGTGCATATTGAAGAGGAAGTTGAGATATTATGAAGCTGATTCATCAACATCAAGTTTCATGTCGGATAATCAGTGTCCGACGATCAAAAGGAGAGGAGCCGAGAGGAAGAGCAAGAAGGCAGCCTCCTCTTCACCCGCTCAGTGCAGTAACTGCCCCTATAAGGACGGGACAGGTGAAACTACTTTTTTTGCTATTTTTTTAATATATATCAGTCTTACAGGGTTGAATCGCGTGCCTGGTACTTGTCCGTGTCTAAGTCACATGACTTTTACGTTTCAGACTGTGACAACTAAGAACATGGCTGACATTTCCCTCACTTTTAGTGGGAAAAAAAACTATATTTGGATGCAATTTTTAGCATAAATATGCCCATGATTTTCACCTATTGCATGTACATAATTACTCAATTTCGCCAGAATAACATGAAACTGCTTTGTTTATCCTCTGTTGCTAGGCGGTTGCTATGGACCCTCTGACTCGAGTCTGATTTGGAGACTTCTATCATGATAACAGTCGTGAATGAAGTGAGATCAAACCGTAATCTTACATCCAGGAAAGAACAATTTAAGGGTTTGGAGTTGGCGTTACCCAAATTGTACTCCCGCTACGTTTTTATGCGCTCTCTAACATAGCCTGGGTGTGTGTGTGTTTTTTTTAATGAGACTGGGTTGAATGAGTACAGAGAGGAGGATGAATGTGTGAGAAAATAGGTGGTGGAGGAGGAGGAGGAGGAGGAATGGGAAATGGGAGGAGAGGTGGAGATAGAAGGAGAAGAAGTGGGAGGCGGATGTGATAACAGGAGGAGAGGGGGAGAATATTAACAGCCAGCCGTGGATGTTGAGAGCGGAGGGGAAGAGAGAGAGGTTCTTTTAATGGCTCCAGATCAAAGCAGGCTTTTTGCAGGATTTTGCAAGCGTGGAAGTCTACGGCACTTTATACGAACTCTCTTTACCTCAAGTTCCCGCTGCTCGCCTTCAAAGTGCGGCCGTCGTGGCGTTTGCCAACTTTTTTGGGTTGTTTTGCGATGATGGTTACGTTTCTCTTTTGAAGTGTTTACCATCAAAACTTTTAAATTGTCTATCTTTCACTCAATACTGTAGATCTTGGTATTGCTCACTCTTTCGTTATATATATATATATTACCATAAGAAATAAATAGAAGTCGGGGAAAGATTGAGAAAGAACTTTTTTGCTATGGAATGCAACTATGCAACTATTTGTCATTTCTTCACCTCAGACTGTTGTCTTTCCTTTGGTGCGACACCTTTCAGAGCGGTCCAGAGATGGGACTGTTGAGCTTTTCTTTTTTCTTTCTATCCCCTACCACTCTCGTGGCTTTGTGAGCTGTCAGAAAGCTGTTATTCCCATTTGTGAGCTTCGCTTTGGCCAGACATCGTCACACAAACCGCTCTGAATGAGTTCACTGCCCGTTCCTCCTCGGCCAGTATCGTTCCTCTTGATCCTGCGATTTAGTTGTCATCGCTGCCAGACACATTTTCCCCCCAGTCACATAACTCCACACCAACGGACGCACATTGTACTCGGGGAGTTTCGAGGCCTCTGGAGGCTTTGGGGTTCTTGGGCGTTTGCCCAGTTTTTCTTTTTTTCCCTGGTTTCTAATGCAGCAGCTGAAAGACGGATCAATCAGTGGAGATACACACAAACACGGCCCACAGTCCCAGTCAGAGAACCAGCGAGACCAGTCTCAGTCTGGTCCTGCCTCCTGCTCAGCATGGAGCGAGGCGTCGGGACAGTCGACAGTCAGTCGGCTCCTCCGGCCTCCAGCGAGTCTCTAATTTGCTCCGTGTCGATCAAACGCGCCCTCGATCAGCTGACGGCTCAACACGTTGAAAACGTCAGAAAAAGGTCAGTCGACTCCAGCCGTAGCCGCCCGGAGGACAGGAGTTATGCTCCTCCCTGACAGGTCAACTTGATCAACCAATCCGGGTCTGTCTGTTTCAGGATGTTTCACTGTGTTTCACTCCTGGTGGTAGAATAATCACTTTTTGCGCTTTATGGAAGTGTTTTCTCCATAATGCACCACCAGTCTATGCTCTATCTGCATGTTATTATGTTATTGAACTTGGACTTTTCTTTATTGTCCTTCTATGCAGCTAAACCACAGGCTAGGTCGGCAGACGGCTCATTCCAGCTCCGGAGCAGCCTCTCATTGGTCGCCTCTGTTTGCTTCTCCCTCCAGCGCTTTAAGGCACCGTCACCTGCTTGTTATTCGCCGCAGGTCCCGGCACTTGACTGGATACTTAACACTCAGCTATCGCCATCTCCCCCTGCGCTCCGGCTGGGAGAGATGAGAGCCTGGATAGACGATCCATAGCTTCCCCGTCCTTATCTTTTCCCCTCGGTCCGATGCTCCCCTCGTCCTCTCGTCCCTCCACCCATCCATCGTCTCGTCCCGTCTCCGTCTCTCTGCTCTCCACCGGACTGCTAAGCAGCGAGCGGGGATCATTAAAGCGACACGACCGACCGACTTGACGCTTAATTAATCATGTGCTTTCACTGAGCCGAGAGCCAAGCTGGTTGAATTAATTGGCTAATGTCACGCAGGGCAATTGGATCCCATTTGTTTTGTTATTTCAGTTTTGATTTTGACGTCACATAATTAGACGTAGCTTCGGCCTTCACAATAATAAACCTTCATGTTTTGCCAAGATTTCGCCTTCCAAGTCTACAAAACGGAGGTTTCTTCTTTGCTACAGTGTATCCCCTATAAGAACAGGCACTGGTAGTGGAAGCAGACTTTTTACTGTCTTTGCTGCACCTTTTCTTTCAGAGCCCACGCAGACAGAAACGAGGTGATGGCTAATGTCTCACAAACACAAATGAAGGCTGAATTTTGAGAGAGCGTGCTGTTTCATAATGGCTTTTACGTCTCAGAGCAGACGAGTTCACTTTGTCCGCCTGCTTTTTAAGGTCTCATCTTTTTTGTTTCTCTCCCAAGGTCTTTTGTTGGTTAGGGAGCATTGTGATGTTTCAAAATCCTCACACAATACTCGCAAGATGCTTTTCAGTCTAAGGGAGATTTCATCTCTAAGAAGAAGAGAGATGTTTCCCATTTGAAAGAATGGGAAGAGCGCCTTCAAACAACCATCTGCTGCGTAGCCGTACCACGACCTACAAATTGAATTCTAACTTTGAAAGGGAGGAAAACTTAGTAGTCTATTTGTGGTGTTTTTAACATGCTGATAAGTTGTATAGTTTTTCATTAATGCCTTCTCAAAGACCTTGTGATTTTTGCTATTTCCAATCCTGTAGACAAAAGCAGCGATCAGCTGCATAGCTGCACTATGACAACCTTGACATAGAAACTGAGTTAAGCTTTAATATGTAGGTTACATGTCTGAGGTGCAGAGAAAACGCTGCTCACACTTAATCTTCCAGTGCCATTCCTTTCACTTGCACACACACACACACACATGCACACACACACACATGCACACATGCAGTCATTCTTAATGACTTCTTCTCTCTCTTTCTGCCAGGTAAACAATCGATCTAGCACGACGTTAAGAGCCCCCGGGCCCCCTCCAGACTGTGTGTGCTGGCGCGTGCTGCAGTGCACTCTGGGAACGTGGAGCCAGATTGCTTAGTCGCTGTCTAGTCGCAGCTCGCCACCTCTCGGGGTTTTTGATTTTCTTCTGCTAAATCGGGGAAAAACAAATCAATCAGTGTTTAGCACAAACCGTGCTGAGTCTCAGTAAGTCACTGAAGAGCACTGAGCTGGCAGGTGTGTGTGTGTGTGTGTGTGTGTGCCTGTAATTTCTCCCTTCATTACTGTGTTTGCCCTTCAGAACCTTGATGACAGCGCTGTTTCGTGAGGACTTTGTTTTATTTGTTGATTTTTTTCTGTTTTTAGATGTTGGACATCTTTAAGAGACCAAATAGGTAAAAAAAAAAACAAAACGGGTCGGCCCCTCCTCTCTCCTCATCGTTCCCCAGACAAGTGATCACAAAGCCAAATGCATGAACCCTGCTGGGATAAAGAAGGGAGGGAGGGAGGGAGGTCTGGATGAGACGGAGATGATGAGAGAATCAGGTGCTTCGTCTGGATGACATAACGTCAGGTTCACAGCCAGGTTCTCAAACCTCTCTGCCCTCTCCCCTCACTGTCACCGTCTTCCTTTCCTTCCTATCGTTTCCCGTTCCAGACCTCTAACCCTCCCGCTAATAACCGTACCGTAAACCTCTCATCCTCGTCTTCTCCTTCTTCTACGGCCTTTATGTCTTCCCTGCAGCCTCCATTCACCTTGCAGGGGGGGGGGGTCAAACCCCCAATTCCCTGTAAATCAGCCAGTGAGAGAGTGAATGGCTAAAAGAATAAAAAAAAAATGAAAACCACCTTTTCCCCATAAACCTCTGGTCCTGCTCGGTTTGTTTTAAAGAGCAGGGGGAAGACGATGGGAATACGACAAAAAGGAAAAAGGAGGAAGAAGAGAAGCTTTTTGACCTGGTCAGAAGCAGTAAAACACAATGTAGTGTTTACTGACTCGTCGGACGATAAACTGGGTTCGCAGATTAGATTTTCTAGAGGTGGGGTCGGGCCGGAGCCGGGACGCCTCCGCGCCTCCAGCTCCTGCAGCCTGAGCAGCAGCACAGTGTGTGTGTATGTGTGTGTGTGCGCATGTGTGTGTAAATGTCTGGCTTCGCAGCACTTAATCCTAACAGTCATGGTGAGCGTGCTGGTCGCTTGCAATTCAAAGTGAGTGGCATCATGTACAGTTACTGCAGTGGAAGCCAGACTATCATTAATAGTAGTATTACTGGTGTTATTATCATTATTATTATTATTATTATTATTATTACAACTTTAGAAGTGCGGTCTGGTCAATCACTCCCAATTAGAAACGTATGATTACGCACTGAAAACATAAATGTCCGTTTATGTGCAGTTTTCCACTTCTTCACCTCCTCCCAGGCCATTTTTTTAATTTGTCCCTGTCCTTCTGCTCCTCTCTCTCTCTCTCTCTCCCTCTCTCTCTCTCTCTCTCTCTCTCTCTCTCTCTCTCTCTCTCTCTCTCTCTTTGCCTTTTCCACACCATCCATCATCCACTGAGGTCACCACAACCTTTAGACTGAAATATTCTTGGCGTTGCAAAAAAAAGAGAGAGAGAGAAAAATCATTCATCGGGCACAAAAATTGAACTGGCTTCTGATGGCTGTATATGAAAAACAATAATAAAGAAAAAAACTTTGATGATTTGCCTTTTTTTTTCCTCCACATGAGCAGTGGGCAACCCCCTAATTATCACTGAACCCCAGAATGTTCCACGCGGTCTTTGGAGGCAACGTCGCCCTTCTCCTAGAAAAGAGTCTAAATCATCAGAAGTGAGTCATTTTCACCAATAAAATCCCAGGGAAGGCTTTGTAAACGATACGCTTTGCTTGAACGGAGGGTTTTAAAGCGTGTGCCCCCCCCCCCCATCCCCCACCTCCACCATGAAACCTTAGACCCCCGGGGCCGCTCGGTTTTTGTGGCGAGTGTCAGTAACTCAGCTCGCTCTCCACCACCAACAGGGAGAACGTGATATCGAGCAGCTCGGAGGAAACTGTCCCCATCGCCTCCACAAACCTCCTCTTACAGCTCCTAGAACCACCGGGGGGGGGGGGGGGGGGGTGTCCAAAACGCTCCCCCAGGAATAAAACAAAACTTCTGGATTCTTTCCAAACCAACAGTGTCATCTTGGGTTTGTCGCTTTAGGAATGCAGGTGATAAAAGAGGGATTGAATGAGAATTTTGTCCAAATTCAGATTTATTGAATTAAGGAACTTCAGGTGGCGTGTGTGTTTACGTACAAGGTGTTGTAACTTTTCACCAGGCTAACAGCCATCCACACATATATTTGGAATAAGAGCTGATCAGAATAATACATGCATCATGTAAACGCGTTAATTTGAAGATTCTGACCAGAATTCGAAAAATAATCGTGTTCTGATCGAGAAGAGTGACTTATTCATGCCTTTGCACGTCCAGCAACAACTCTTCTTCTGTGGTTGTTTTATGGAAAGTCTGCACATGTCAAAAAGCTGCTGTTCTGATCATCATGATCACTTTATTTGAGTTTGAAGCTTTTCATTTCTGTCTGGAAAAACCAACCAGTTTCAGTTAAATAAGAGAACAACATAACTATTTAATTTACTTGAGTGCAGCTGCTAGCACGCTAACACGCTAACACGCTAACATGCTAACACCCTTCCTATGTCAGGTACATTGAACCCTGATGAAGCCTCAGTGCCTCCGATCACCTTTTAAGGCCCTCCAACATTTCCCAGCATGCCCCTGGATAGCGCCGGGCGCTGCCGGGAATGTGGCACCTCCCTCGGTACCTGACACGTCGCTAGCACGTGAGGTTCCCACAGCCGGGGCCGAGCTCAGACAGGTCAGGTAAACACACGCTGACCTTCAGTAAACACAGGCAGCTGTTTGCTGAGCACACGCAGCGTCACTGGCATCCTCGTCTCAAGACGAAGCTGCACGTCGGAAAACACGCAGAGACTCGGAAAACACGCAGAGACACGGGACCTCACCTGCAGGAGTGGTATTCAATCACTCAGGAGGAGCAATGTCAATCACTAACTTTCCTAAAGACTCTATATCTGATCTTTATATCTCAGCTTTGATTTGTGGCCTCTATGTAGCACTACGTATGAGCATGGGAACAGCTGATCTGAGGTCTGTTGTAGCGTTGTGCTCTGAAAATTAAAGGTTAAAAAGTCTTGAAAAAGTCTTGAAAAAGTGTTGAAATGAACTCAAGGATCCTTGCAGATTCCATGGACTAACATTGGAACAATTCGCGAACTAACGTAAGAGCGGAGGTGAATAGGTCCTGATGAAACTGTACACTCTTCATCTCTACTCTAACATAGAAGGTGATATGTCATATTACAAATTGCAACACAGTGTTATTGAGTCCAACATTTCATATCCAGCAACTGAAATCACTCATCGTTGCACAATCCTGACGAGAAGATCAGTTTTGTGTTTCTCCAACTCGTGATCCTTCACTCGCTGTCACTCAGGCGCTTTGTCTGGGAGTATCATTCCTGAAGGCCTCCCCGGGCCGTGCCGGAGCAGAGTCCTCGGGGGTTGACCTCCGCCCTCCAACCATTTGTCAAACAACGCGGCGTTAATGCGTCTCTGGGCCTGGAGAGGTGCCTCACCTTCGCGTGAGCCCTGGAGGAATGTGGCAGCCAGCATGCTCGGGAAGGTTGCGCAACAGTGGAGCACATCAAACGCTGATATGGTCAATTACAGCTGTAAAGCCCTCAAGACCCGGGAGGTGGAGGGAGGACCAGAGCGCCTCCAACCACCACTGTGGCGACGTTTGCATCGATGGCCAGTAGTGAGGAATGAAGCATAAAGAAAAGAACAGGAAAAGGCGTTTTTTTGGTCATCTAGATGTTAAATAACTTGCCTCAGGTCTATTGCTGGGCACTTATTCTTTCACCCTCGACCGGAGGGCGATTTGGCCGACCATGATGCATCTTTGCTGATCGATACCGGGGACCGAGTGATTTAGAAGCTAAAAGAGAGAAGACAGTAAACATCCCTTTAAATCCATACTACAACTCAGATTTGGCTCCAGAGTTGAAGCCGGAGCCAGGAGGGTTTCTACCTGTCCTCCCACTCGCCCTCGTTTTGATTTGATTGATTTGTTCCGAGGCGTTTAAGAGACACGAGAAAACGGAGCGTGGGAGGGAAAGGAGAAAGCAAAAACAAACAGGATTAGATCCAAAGTCTCTATGAAGACACGACTTTGAAAGAGAGACTGGTTAAAGTAAAAGGTGGGGAAAGCGTTCGTTCGGCTCGGTCTGCTCGTCTCTGCGTCTGTGACGGAGAGACGCCGGCTCGTTGGGAGGAATCCCAGCCCGTCTGGGTGTACGACGTGACAGCAGCCGACAAACAAACCTCCCTGACCGCCCGTAAACACAATTAGCACGACATGAAAGATGAATGGCCCTGTCTGTGTAATTGTCAGAAGGAATTACGAGGCGAGGAACGAGCTGCAGAGAAATGGCCTGTTTTTTTGGGTTTTTTTGCATGCGGCTTCGCTGTCAGACAAATTACGCTTGAACAATATTGATTCTGATTTCTTTCCCACTTTCTTGCATATAGTACAAAGCAGAAGCAGGGGTAAGCTTGTTTGCCACACATCATTAACCACTGTATCATGTTGCATTGCCTCTAATGCTCTGAGACTAATCTCCTTTCCCTCCAATGTCACCGATAAGCAGCCCGTATCTCTCATCTCTTATCTCGCCTCCTAAGGAGAATCAAACGCACGCCTCAGATCCTCTCTCATTAGGATATCAAAGTCATAATGAAGGTTTATCTCTTCCCAACCAGACCCAGCTAATTGAATCCACAACTAGATAGCGATCCAGTAAGTGTGTCAGTGGATTAGTAGGGCCTGTCACCACGATAACTCGGTCGGAGGAGGAAGGCTGAAGTTGCTTCCTTTCCGTTTGTTTCCTCCAGAATGACTCTGCAGAGCATCCTCGCTCAATATCCGCCTGATAAGACTTCCTTCCTGAGGCGAGCGCCCCCCCCCCATCATCTCTCTCAATCTGCTCCGAGCAGGAAATGAGACCAGATGTAAAACACGACTGACTTGAGACCTCCTCGTTGCCAGGCCATTGTCAGCTCGCGTATCTGATGGAAACAAGAAAACTTTTAATTTGAAAAACCCTTGGCTTCCTCCTCTGTTTTCTCCTGATGCTTTCAGAAACCCCTTCCTTTTATTCTGCTTTGTTTCCTTCCTCGATTTTTCCAATCTCGTCTCCCTCTGAACCCGTGTTTGTGCGCTGGTCTTATATCTTTGTTTTTTCTGCCTTTTTCTTTGCTCCTCTGTTCAAAAATCAGATGATGTGCGAGCACAGCCTCACAACATCAGACCTTGATGCAGGAATTTCTATCACTTCCTACCCATAAGCCTCTATATCTGATGTTTCATCCCATCACTGATTTCACATAACTACTCCTTGCAAACTGACTGTTCCCTTCAGTGTTACAGTACTCCACCTTATTTCACCATCAGGGCTGTGACACCTTGTAAAACACATGGACCGAAGTGTTAGAGAGTTAGCATAGCATCAGGAACTGATCAACCGTGGATCAAATAACAGGACTA
Organism: Karalla daura; assembly: GCA_029224185.1. NCBI lineage: Eukaryota > Metazoa > Chordata > Actinopteri > Chaetodontiformes > Leiognathidae > Karalla > Karalla daura. The sequence continues at coordinate 2,481,585 of CM055209.1, read as the reverse complement.
TACCCATGACTCCTCTTGGATTGAGTCAGATACAAGTTTCCATTGACTAGTTTTCAAAACCATATTTGTTTTTAACATTGTGCTGCAGTTTGTGCTGCAGACATTTCAATCCAGTCGCTGTAATCTCCCTCCTCCCCTGAACTTTTGTGTTTGTCTTATTCCTTTGTTTTTCTGTGTTTTTCAACTCAGCAAGACCCACGGTCGCAATACTACAACATCACTTACAGCCGTCCTGAAAACCAGATCTGCAAAAGTCCTTTTTCCATTGACTCTGTCAACGGATCCTGTTGTTTGTCCTCACAATGCTATTTGACAGATGTGTTCATAGGTGTGGTTATGTGGTCATGACATCACATTATCTGTTAGTTTTACAGGGAGGTCAACTCTTTGTTTCATTTGACTGGATTTGCCCAGAGTAGATAAAACTTTGGGTGGTTTGTTACAATACCTACAACACATAGATGAGTTATTATGGAAACTTTGAATCAGATTTTATTTAGAGCTTGTTATGTCTGTGTTGTAATATTACAACACTAGGTCTGAGTGGTAGATCCTTTAATCCTCTGAATTTAATCTTAGTTTAGACAGAGTGAAGACAAATACAGAAATTCTGCTCTCAACAAGGACAAACGTTGCAACATGCCTTACTAAGACAAAAGAACGCAGGCCTCCCAGAGCATCGAGCTGCTCGGACAATATGTTGGGATCTTACGGGGTTAAAAATCAGACGCTGTGAAAGCAGAGCCTGAGCTGCTGACCACCGCCTCGGTTTTTCTCAGAGACCTTGAAATGTGGCGAAAGACACTTCGACACCGGGTCGTGCGGTCTCGTCCAGACCGGGACCTTGAAGAAGTTGCGGTCTGATGTGACATGACCACTCTCTCTCATACACACCAGATCCTGCGGCCTGGTCAGAGGGGATTGGATTTACCTGACCGCAACATCACCGTACGACAAGTTACGTAGACGTACGAAACAAAAAAAAAGCCAAAGCGGCACCATCTGCGTCCTGCGTCTCCCTGCTCTCGGTGACAGTGTGAGAAAGACTCTTTTCCGTTGGGCTTTTGGTTTAGAAGTTTTCTATTGGAGGCTTTAATTCGAATTCCTCTTTTTTCCAAGATATTAAACAGATGTCAGAAATGCGAAAGCCATGATTTCTTTCAATGGGACATGCAACCAGACGCTGAGCATTTAAATGAGTCTCATGCAGCGACTGACTCATTGCAGCCTTGTCGAAGATTGACAACCGCAAAGCCAAAGATGTGCACAGATTGCCACAGATTGATGTGGTAATTCAATATATTCTCAACCCTGGAGCTGCGATTGTTGAAGCAAAAACCCGGAATCACATAAAATTACCCCGACAAAACCAGTGAGACTTTACCAGTCCGCTCTCTTCCCAGTGTTTCCTTTCTCATGAACTTTGACAGTGTTAACTCTCGCTACACCCCCTGGGGCATCTTCCTAGCTCTTCCTTCCCCTCCTCCTCCTCAGTTTGTCTTGAGAAATGGGCTTTTTACACACTCAGAGTTGCAACACAGGAACTCCTGCTGGACTCCATCTCATCTCAGCCTTAGTGAGAACTAAGTGGTGGATGTGCATCTTGGGAATGTGCAGAATTCTGGAAGCCCAGAGGGGAGGAGAGGCGGGAGATAAGTGAGACAAGTTAGAGGCAATTTGTAAGTCTTTTTTGCTACAACAACAAAAAAGAAAAGGATTTAATGCCACACACTGGGGGCTGGAGAGTCCAATTAGTGCTTATTTTGTCCTTTTAAATGTACTAAAAAGCGCTAAATTTAACTTTAAATGAGGAATGAGGAATAGTTGGAATTGCTTATTCAGCCAAAACAAGCGTGCATCATCACTGATGCTATCTACTGTACTACCCTCAGCGGCTCTTGTAAGGCAGCCAGGTGCAAACTGGGATATACCCGAACCACAACAACAACACTGAGTCCGGCTCGCCTGCTCTCTCGCTCTCTCGCTCGCCCGCTCGCTCGCTCTCTGAGCTGGATACGAGCCTGTAAAACACATGAAAAAAGCTGCAGCGAGGGAGGTGATCTGAAACGAGCCGGGCGGAGCTGGAGCGTATTGTATTATCTTATCCTCATGGGAACTGGTCCTGATCTTGTGCTTCCTGCTGGGGTGGGGGGGTGGGGGGGTGGGAGGGGTGTGCGGGGGGGGGTGGAGAGATAAATGCAGTCTGGTTAAACTGTTTGTGTGTGTGTTTGGATGAGATAGAGAAGAGGAATGGAAGAGAAATTACTATTAGAATCTTACGCAAGGACTATAGTAGAGCATTATGTTTGTAAACAATGTTTGCATTTTCTTTCCTCCTACTTCGTGTCCTTCACATCTTCTACTGTATGTGTATTATCGAGTGCAGTCGTGATGGGGTGAGGTTGCAGGTCCTTCACCATTAGACCACAGCTGCCCCCAGTTACGACCCCAATTAACTGCAAACTCACATTTAGAGCTTGGTTAAGTCACACAACTCCAAGTGTTGCAACCAGGGATGTAAAATGCAAAAACCAGAAAGTCAAAATCGCTCCACTGGTTCAACATCCAAACTTGTGATTGCAGCAGTTTCATTTCCACTCGATTCTGATCCATGAAAAATGATGTGATTGGACGTCCCTAGTTGCAGTAACAGTTGTGGATTCACAGTGGGAGTCTGTTCGATTAGATCCACACAACAAGCCTGTTTGGAGGCCAAAAGGGTTTGGTACACACCTCATACATCTCTGCTCTATTTGCTCTGTATGTTGGGAGGATGGTGGCGTCACATGCTTTCATGACATCAGGATCTATCTGAGGGAAGATTTAAGAGGAATCTGAGGGGAATACACACACACACACACCCACACACACACACTACATGAACCTCAGAGTTGGGGGGGGTAAAGTGACTGGTTGAAGGACTCACACACAGGTGTGTGAACCTGAGCCGAGCACGAGGGAGACTTCAGAGGCTCGAAGGAGAATGTCAACAACCGCAGCTTCCCAGGAACGCACATACACACACACACACACACACACACACACACACAGCATGTGATAACCACAACTGTTGGGCTCTCCTCGGAGGTACAACCCGGTTCGTTTGCTGCCAGCAAACACACACTGACAATAACTCCAAGTGTTACGATTGTCTTTGAGGAGTATCTCATTTTATCTGCCTGCACACACACACACACACATGCACACACACACAAACACACACACACACACACACACACACACCCCTACACCCACCTACACACAATAAATCCAAGCGATGCGGCTGCCTTTGTGGAATATCTTATTTCGCCCGTTAACACACACGTATGCACACACACACACACTTATACACACACACACACACACACACACACGTATGCACACCCAGCTTGCGCTTGCCTTTGTGGGGTATCTCGTTTCGTCTGTGAACTCACACACACTCACGTCCTAGCGGTATATGATTGTATTTCATCTGCAAGAATACAGACATGTGCACGCACACACATGAACACACAACACACACACGTGCACACACACACACACACACACACACACACTCCCTGGGCTATGTCTGTCTTTGAGATATACCTCCAGACTGTTCTCCGAAAAAAAAACGGAAAAGACAAAAAGTCTTTTTTGGAGAGTTTCTGTGCTGAGAACGCCTGCCTGTAAACCCGGGTAGCATCACAGTGTCACTTCAAACGAGGACGTCAGACAGCTCCATCTCCAGAGGAGACACACACACACACGCACACACACACACGCACACACACACACACACACACACACAGAGCAGCAGCAACAGATTACACAGTTGTCTCGCTCCTCTTTCACAGTTAAAGGCTTTACTTTGTTCTGCTTCGAGGCACCGCCGATGACTTTTCTCTGTCGGAAATTGTGCAGAAACCTAAATACTGGTAAACAGAGAGTTCTCACGAGTTATTACGGGAGGGCTGTTTACATCCCCAGCTCCACCAGTTCAGAGCCGGAGCGGAACATCCCATCTTCACCAGCGCTGAACTCACAATGACTCCTCAAATTCTGCTTCTCATTCTCTGGTTTTAAGCTGAGTTTTGGTTGAAGTTGAGGTTTGGATAAACAGCACTGTCGCCTGCATGGAGCTACAGGCAGGGGATACAGACTAGCTAACCTGACGTAGCGGTCACATGACCAGGTAATAGTATGTGTGAACAGAGGAGGAGGAACCTGAACTGTTTCTAAATCTAATCAAAATATCTAATAAAACCATTGAAAACACAAATTGTCCACAGAGTCATCTTTACATAGATTTTTACATAGATTACTCACATGGATTACATAGATGGATTACATAGATTACTGCCCATATGGTTTCAGAAATATCACTTTGATTCAGTAAAAATCTGCAATTTGGACTCTCCAATAGACAATTCTGGACAGTGGGACAAGACGTCTGTTACATCATAACCGTCTGTTCTCGATTGGAGCGACTACACAGAAGCCAGCCAGCCCCCCCGCCCCCCTTCACCCCCCCCCCCCCCCCCCTTCACCCCCCCACCTCAGGGGATCAATAAAGAGTGTCTGCATCTGTGTGTCTGCGTGTTTTGACGGTGTCTGCAGAGCTACTGTCGCTCGCTCTCTTCCTCCTCTGATAAGAGAGCGAGTTGGAAGTTTATCTCTCAGCCGGATCTGACTTAAAGAGCAGAGGAGGAGGAGGAGGAGGAGGAGGAGGAGGAGGGAGGGAGGCTGCTGCTCACTTCTGGCTGTGTGTGTGTGTGTGTGGGGGGGGGGGGTCCAGACGGGCTCTCTGCCTCCTCCTCGGCCTCTGAGAGGTCGTCCTGTCAGCCTCCACCTCGACACATCAAAGGCAGAAAGAAGCAGCTCCTGTATCACCACTGAAGCGAATCCACACACACACACACACACTGAAGTCTAGATACAGACTGATACACACACACACCCATCCCCGCTGCAGATGAAGGCTGTGGGGGTCACGCTCCCTCTCACAAGATGACGGAGCATCGATACCATCAGAGAGGACATGAAACTGCACTATTACTCCTCCGCTCACACACTCCTCTGCTTGTTTGCCGTTTGCAGTTTTTTCCTCCTCCTCGACGTTGCTGCTGAGTGCTCGCTCACGTGGGACTTTCCGGGCGATGTTTGAAAGAGTCGGGTTCAGACCTCCCCTACATGTTCAGTGTCACAGGATGACATTTGTTGGAAATAGATGAAGTCGAACCGAGCGATCTGGACAGTGCAAGCCAAGAGTTTGACCGAGGAAACAGACTGAAAATCAATTTTTGAGACCAAATTGCATTAAAAAGGTCTGATGCTGACGTAACATTCACTCCTCAGTCAATCGTAACTCGTTTTTAAGGTCCCGGCACAGAAAGGTAACAATGGCTAAACCTCAGTTTAACTGGAAGTAATAGGAGCTAATCTCTAGTTGTGGACTAGCAAATATTACGTTGTCTGCCAATAGAAAGCATGTATGGTAACATGGTACTACTCTGTACAGGACCATAATGTTACAGACTGAAAGATACAAACACATAAATGGCTTTTCTATGAATTCTGTGAGTGCAGTTTGCCTTTTCAGGTTACGAAGAAGAGCAACAAGACTGAAAGTGACAACAAACAGAAACTGTGTTCTTTAAGATTAAAGAGAAACTGTAAAGTCAAGAAAAAAAAACGTGGGTGAGAAATGTTTCTGTGGACAAAGGAAAGTTCTCTGAAGTGGAATAGTTCAGAGAAAGTAATAAAAAAAAGAGAAGAGAGAGAGAGAGCGAGAGAGGTCTGTGCATTAGAGCGAGCCAGTGGGGGTAGATCTGAGAGATGAGAGTGCAGTTTCACAGAGAGGAAAACATGAAAACACCATATTAAAAGGGAGTCCTCTCCAGCCACACAGTAACTTAGAACAAAATAGGCTGCTATTATCATGATGAAATGCTGAGCTCGTGAATCCCTTAAGCCCGTGCAAATATCAACCACCAAAACAGCGCAGATATCGAGATGGGGGGAAAAAAACTGAAGCTTAATTATACATTTTCGTTCTGCTCCGAGACAGTTTTAAGGGAGTGTTTTGTTGCCGCTGCTGCTGCGACGCTGACCTAGGGTCTTTCTCTTTTTTTTTTTTTCTTTTTCTTCTTACGTTTTACAGAAATATCCCGGGATGAATCTGTCCAGACCACGCTGACACAGACGAGCCACACGTAGGCTGGAAATGATAACGATAAAACGCACATGCATCTAAACGAGTTGCAAAAGTCAAGGAAAGAAGAGGGCCAAGGAATTGAAAATTGGAGCAAATACTGTTCTTGTTCTCTCTATGTTTTGTATTCGTGTTATAAAAACATAACTGAGTTCTCACACATGAATGTATATATAAGAATATTGTTTCCCCCACAAATGACAATTAACACGTTTCTCATCTCTCTATAAACCCTCTAATCCTCTAATGCATTCATGTTTGTATTCATGGTCAAACCTCCAAAGTTGCAATAAACTAGCAATCCCCTTTAAACCAGTGAGGTCATGTGACCCCCCCCCCACTCGTACCCTCAGCATCAGGCCTGGTTCCCCTGTTGACACGTGATTGCTTCATTTCCATCTAACTGCTTATGAACGTAATGCTCCGGGTGGACGAGTGGTGATTTACAGCCGCCCATTAGCTCCCGGTCTGCTCTCCTCCGCTCGGTTTGGGAGGCGTTTGGTGACTCTGTTGTACGGTTTTTAACCGAGCGTTTTATTGAATTATATCTCGCGACCGTCCAGGAGCTGCGAGGCTCGGGACCAAGGCGGAGGAGGCGGCCCGCTCCTTTCCCCTCCGCTGCTAAATAGCTGCTAACTGGCAAATGGCATTCCTCCTTCAGTCCCGCTATAAAAACTGACCGCTGAGGCAATTATGACTGCGTCTAAATTAGCCCCACTGCACACGATCCATCATGGGACCGGAGGGAGGGAGGGAGGGGGGGGCTGCGGTCTGCATTTCCTCACAGCTTAATGAAATGCCTGGACACACTGTGAACCAGCTCCCAGAACATCCCAGAGAGGAGAGAGAGAGAGAGAGAGAGAGAGAGAGAGAGAGGCTGTGGCCCAGAGGCCGCCCCGCTCTGCCCCGTCTCCCTACAACCATTTTTTTTTGGTTTCTAAATATTGCAATTAAAATGACACAAATCAACCCTCTTGTCTCTTCAGGTCTTCCAGGGACTGTGAACGCCTCCCACTGCATTCCCCGGACGAGTCTGCGAAGTGGCAGCGGCCTCGGTGCAGGCCAGATGGTTTATGAACTGTTGCTGTTTATTACGCTGCTACGAAACTGTCTCCAAGCGAGCGCCGAGCCCTTCCAGTCCTACCAGGTCTGTTTGGGTTTTTTTTTTTAGCTAACCTGAATACCTTGTCAAATCCTTGAGATGATAGTAAATAAACTGCCAGGACATGAAAAGATGATGCTCCAGAAGAGACACGTTATGTCACGTATGAGTGGATGCGTGATCGACTCCGTGTTTGTTCTTCACAAATAAGATTAACATGTTTCTGGCAGGATACGCGCTGCTCCTGCTGAGCCTCGAGACGTGAAAACGCCAGAAGTGAGGAGAATACAACAGCCTTCGCTTTGTGACTGCGTTTAAGCTGCTGACAAGTGCTAATTAGGAAGAAATACGCAGGGGACGGGACGAGCCTCAGACTCGTTGGAATACAGCAACAAGTGGAGGTGAAGTCATCTGGCTTCTGTGTTTTGCATAAGATTGACAAGGACGTGTGAAAACCTGCAAAAAATCAAACACGTCTGGGATTCTGCAGAATCACCATGATTCATTCTTCTTTGCAACATAAATATCAGAGCCAGATTAAACATCTCTGCATGCAAACATCCCATCTACCTGCTGTTGGGAACCATTGTTAGAAGAATCAGGTTTTCAATCAAAACCAATACAAACATTGTGTGTATATTATGGTTTTGAAGCCAATGAAAACAGAAGGAGCACTACAGGGACCAGGAAAAGGGCCTTGATTGAAGCACCAATGGACATCCAAGGAGGATTCCAAATTTAGATGCAAGAGACTCAACATGACCTTCCTTCATAAACGTCAAGGCAATTAACCCAACAGGAGCTTGGGACGTGGATTGGTTTGAGTGTTAGAAACCCAAGGACATGAAGAGACCACCCTGAATCTTCTCCTCCTCCTCCTGGACGCTCCACGTCCACCTCTCCAGGTCCGAGGCCGCTAACGTTCCACATATCCGCCTTCCCGGATTCCCACTGTCTTGTCTATGTGACCGAGTGTGTTTCTCGTTGGAAAGTTTGACAACTTTCAATGAATAATACAGCAGAGAGAGAGAGAGAGAGAGAGAGAGAGGGAGCAGCCCTCAAACTGATGAGTCCGGCTAGGAAAACTTTCCCCACCCCAACTTTCCTCAAATCTCACGTCAGCACCTGTAGGAGCCGGGGGGACGGAGTTATTTATTACATGTTGATATTGCTAAAAGTAACCGTGTTACACACTGAGTCAGTGTTCCCAAATACTACTGGCACCACGTGCAGGTTTCCCCGTTCGGGGGATGCAATTACGAGCTACCAGCTGATAATTTCCAGCTTCTGTCTCGAGATGGAAAGAGACAATGCGAGCTGAGGGGAAGCAGGACGAGGGAGCGGTTTCAGTTCACCTCAACTCAGGGAACTTTACTCGTCTCTGGGGCGCTTGTAACAGCACTACAGAGACACTGACAGTTCATATTTAAGGTGGAAATATGGAGGTGTAGAAACATTGATGAATTGGGTTACAAGAAAAGGATTCATGTGATTGCCAGCGAGGCGGACTGGATGGACCGGGCTCCACGGTCTGTGATATCTATCCACGTTTCTGTGCTTTTCCAGCCAGCTACAGGTCACTGGGACTGGGACGCATGCAGAGTGCTGGGTCCAGCTGCTGTCCAGCGTAAACAGTCTCTCCACTGACCCTGAACAGTCGCAGAGCTAACGACCACCCCCGAGCCTTTTATGATGCTCCGCATCCATCCCCGAGCTCCAGACATGTTGGAAAGCCTCCACCTCCCACCACCATGTTGTTGTGTTTTTGTGTATCTGGCAGGCCTAAAAAAAATAAAAGAAATAGTAATTAAACTCTGCTGAAAGAGTTTTTTCTGTGATTTACGACAACAATATGTTGCGACGTAGAAACGCGAGGCCTCGGGGAGCCTTGATGTGTTTGCAGCGGGTCGTGAGGAAGCTTGGACCCGAACCCTGGATATTTTTCACGTTTTTTATTATTATTTATTCCAGGGAATTTTCACAGCCTGCGTGCAGCCTCGCTCGGCTTCATCCTCACACTGTCCCACGCACTCACGTCTGGAAGTCTTCATCTGGGCCGACAGAGGAGGGTTAGGACGCCCTGCCCGAGGGCACTAATGCAGACTTATGAAGCTTTTTTTCTTCTTCTTCTTCTTCTTCTATTTTTTTCATTCAGATTCTCCATCCCATCCTGAAACCACGACGCTTCTGTGACCTCTGGACTGCTTCAGACTTGACTGAATGAAGAGATCTGTGGAAAATGTGTGCGTATGCGTGTGTGTGAGAGAGAGAGATGATGGTTGTGTGGTGGAAACTGAAGGTGGAGTGGAGGACAAGCGGAGAACGAGACAGAAATCTGCAGTAAAAAGTTCTTCAGAGTTAACCCTCCTGTCGTCGTGATGAAGCGTGATTATTTTTGTGTCTGTTTGCGTCTTTTGGAGTCTGTGAATGACTCTCTGACCTGAAGTGTGTGTGAACAGTTTCTATGGCAATACGACTAAAGACCTTTCTTGAATGTTGGGGCTACTTTAGGAAAACGTCATCAAATCTACAGGTTTTTTTTTCTCTACTGTGAAACAGTTCCAGGTCATTTTCGACCCTGAGCACAAAAAGGAGGATGGTGTTGCTTAGATGGAGGTCCAAGTTCACACCAGTGGCTGACTGCCTGTGAATATTGGAATATCGACCCCGGAGCAAACGTGCGTCTCGGCCTCCTCTGATGGAGACTCCACCATGGTGCACCGTGGTTTTATTCCCGGTGAGGACAGATGGATGGATGGAGGAGGAGCTCGCTGGGAAGCCTGACAGAAGCAGAGCGGCATAATTCCACATGTCACACAGCATCAATAAATATGTTAAAATGTTTAAACAGATCTCCCCCTAATTACAGCCCTGCCCCGACCTCTGGATGCGATAGGGCCCCGGGGCCGACCACTTCAGGGTCCGTGTTGAAACGACCGCACATGTAATTCGTCACGTTAGGCGTCCAGCTCCTCGCCCGGAGACGCTATTATACGGTGCACCACTTGACATGGATGGCAGCGCTCACCAGCTCAGCTCTGCCACCACCTCCAAGGCAAACATACTTCTTCCCCCAAATGTGGCTGATGGTGGAGCCCAGAACATCAGCTGAAGTGTCTCAGGCTGAGGACAGACAGAGAGCAGCCGCTGCTGCCTCAGCTTGGCAGATCTGAGGACAGCAGTGGAAAATGTACCCATAATTCCCTCTCAATGTCCCCCCTCCCTCCACCTCTTAACCCTGTAGGATCCAGACACAGAGCAAAAATAGTTTGTTTCACCTGCTAGACGTAGGAGTAGTAGGAGTAGTGTTTTTTACATTTCAGTCTAATATTGAAATACTGGATCTAGCTGAGGGCAGAGTTTCTGTATCTGTCCTATTTCAGGTTCTATTTGAAGGATTCACTAAGAACACATACTTACATAACAAGCTCTGAATAAAATCTGAATCAAACTGAACATCGCTGCTCTACACATTGTAATAGATCCATTTGAGTTCAGCCCTTAAAATGAGTTCCACTGACTTCTGAAATCTTGACAAATCCAATCGAATAAACCAAAATGAGAGCTCGTTCTGAAACTTACAGACAGTGTGATGTCTAATCTGGAAAACACTCCTTCTGTCCAATAGCATTGTGAGGACAAACAACAGGACTCTCTGACTCTGTCAGTGTGATCTTAAGGAGAGAGAACATTTCCAGACTTTTAATTCCAGGACGTCTTAAAGTTTTAATGTAGCAGGCGTGGATCCTACGGGGTTAAAGCGGCGAGCGTCTGCTGACAGAGTGACTCACGAGGCTGGAGCGTTCCTCTCCGCTCCTACCACCTTGTCTCACATTGTGGCGACAGCTGCAACCAACCCTTTTAATAGCGTTACACTGCAGAGTTTTTCGACTCCAATGCACCACTATTTATTTATTCATTCCGCTCTGATTGTCTCCTCACTGTATGCCGCTTCAACTCGGGACAAACTGGGGAGACGCAGGTTCAGTCGGCAGGAACGGCCCCGGCTCTGAGCCTCTGTTTGTAACGTAGCGGCTTCTAACAGCGACCTGACGCTTTGTTTGTGTCTCTCTCTCGCTCCCTGTCATGCAAAAATTACAACAGATTTTAATAATGCACCTTTGAAAAACACATTAAAGCTGAGCGACCGTCTCGTTTCAGGAACGCTGCAGTCATAAACAGCACCTTTCTCTCACTGCTTCTCTCTCACACACACACACACACACACACACACACACACACACACACACACACATTCACCCGGGCCGATCACTTTTTTCCCCTCCGTCATCCACTTGACTCATGTTCCCACTACTCTGTTTGGAGCCGTTACTCCCCTCGGAAGATGAAACGCTGCTCGGCGTGCACGCAGGGCCCGTTGTTGGCGGCGGCCGAATATTGAAAATGTCAACTTCCTGGCGAGCTCCGATCACCTTTCATCATCGCATCGCAACTGCGTTTTTCCCTCCCACTCCTTCAGGCCGCTACCTCGACTCACGTGGAGCAGCGAGGTGCCACTTTGACATTTTCACGGCCGACATCTGTGAAAATCTCCAATATTAAACAGGATAATCTCCAAATCCTCTGGAATGCTCGCACCTACCCTTGTAAGCCCATAAAGGTCATTTTGGCCTCGAGTTAAGACTTTGTGGAGCTCTCTGCAGAAGTTCTTGTATCTATGCATTAGTGCATTGCTGCAGATGAGTCTGATATGAGACCGCTCTTTATTAATGGTTTTCCCCAGTCAGCAAAGGCCACACAGTGCTAGATAGATGATCTTCTCACAGAGGAAGTATACTCTCCTTCTCCAACCTGTTGAGTTTACACAGGACGCTAAGTGGCGTGATGAAGCACCCGGCCGCACTCACGCTCCCAAAGTTTGATTGCATAACCTGCAGTTATTATAAAAACACACACGCAGACGAAAAAACCGCCCGGCCATAAAATCTGTTAGCAAGATGGTGTTGAGCATACAAAGCTGTAAAAAAAATGTCTGCGAGCCGCCGTGCCAAAAGGCAGAGGAACCCTCCCAAAATGGGGGTGAAGTGGGTCGGTATAAAAGAGTAAACAACTGTGCTATTAAAGTGTTACAGCCGGGGCTCTCAGCGCCAAGTGCTACTCTGGAGTGGAGACCTGGGAAAACAGGGCTCACACATACCCACACATAAAGGCAGACACATTCCTCCCTCTTTTTCACACAGTCAGAGCCGACTCACACACACACACACACACACACGCAGGAGGAGAAGACGAAAAAATTGACAACACGTGCTTTAATTTTACACCCGTAAGCATGCATGCTAACAGTTAGCGTGGAGCTAGCTGACACCCTCAGGTGCACTTCAGAGGCCAAAAAACCTGCACAGTTTCATGTAAATATGGATCATTAGAATGTATGCTAAAAGTACAGTATGGCAGAGCTGTGCACCTGACACTGCAAAGACAAAGATGCATCATTTTCACTAGTTTTTCATGCATTATGCATTATGCATTTAGTCAATGATGTTGCAGGAGTTTGCAAAGATGAGCCAGGTGGAGAGATCTTCCTGTCATGCACATGGACTCTTTATTTATTTATCCCCTCACATTATATTATACTGTATTACAGTAATCCTCATTGAACTCCATCTACTAACAAACCTCTCCTAGGCATCAGAACTGAGACAAGGACGCAAAGTGGAGCGGAGTCTCTCGTACGGGGTTACGTAACTTACTGTAGGTATCGAGTTCTCTGTTTTGGGTTCAGGCCGTGTTAAATTCAGTGCCTGATGTCTCGCAGTTTTTCAATCAGCCGCACACCCTCACACAACCTCCAGACCGAGACAGAGAGAGGAAGTGAGCGCCGGGCGGGAGCACACTGACCCAGATATCCATCATCGACTGGAGCTTTGTTGGACGTGGGAGAGGACATTCCCTTTCAACCCACAGGCCCTATCTTCCTCTCACTCTCCCTGTGTGTGTGTGTGAGCTCACCATGTTGTGGATTGACCAGCGGACAGCCAGACCCCCCCTCCCCCTGCCACCCCCCTCCACCCCCTCCACCCGCCTCCACCCCCCTCCGCTCCTCCTTCAACACATCTGGGGAGCAGCGCAGCACAACCCCAAGGAGAAACTCAAACATCCTGCTGAACTGCACAGTCAGCACAAACAGCGTTTGCAAACAGAGTGGCTCGATGATGGTAATCCGGCAGTTGTTATCGGGCCATTACGAGGTGAAGAAAAGCGTGAAGACGTCTAACGCGGCTCCTATAAACCAGACCGAGACTTGGGAGTGATATCACGTAACGTATAGGACGTTAAAGTGCAGCTGGAGAAAAACGTTCTGAGAAAAACGTGTTTCTGGTCGAGTCAAACGAGGAAATTTATCATTATTATCATCTTCAATTTGGTCTGAACATAAACAGATGTAGCGCTTTGGGATTTTTTTTTCGTGTAGGTGAAAGATATAACACCTACTCAGACTTGTTCCAAAGTGTCTGACAGGCCACAGATTAGGGTGGATTATGGTTTTATCGCCTGCTGCTTCATCAGAATTGCCGTAACAGATACGTGGGTTTCTTCTTCCTGGTATGAGAACCAGTGCCAGCAAATATAACGCCCTGCAGTCTGTATATCCAACAGTAGGACACAGAATAGCATCTTTTACTGTTTTCATACTGTTTAGCAGCTACTTTGACCTGATGTGCTGGAAAACACATTGTGTGCAGTATATTCTGCTGCCTGCACCAGAGGATTCTCATCCCTTTAACCCTGCAACTCAAACCTCCTCCTCCTCCTCTTCCTCCTCCTCCTCTTCCAAGACTGATGGCCTCTGTCGAGTGCACGGAAATTAATATGAGGACGGCGCAGCTCTGAGGGGACGACGTCTGCTACTTGCAGAGATTTAGGATCGATTGGCAGGACGTGAACGTGATCAGCTGCCGGGCAAAGAGGCCTACGATCCGCATCGCTGGGCCCTGAAGATCCATAAAACTTTCCTGACAAATTTTCAGCAGCTTGGATTGTGCGGTCCCTGCAGAGTCTTTCTTTTGGGTATTCTCAACTTGAAACACCTGGCGCGCAACTCGCAAACTCTACCTCCCACTCCCGTAAGATGGGCTTGGCATGCTCGGCCAGTCACTCCGCCCTCGGCCCTCTCCTTCTTCTCCTTCTTCTTCTTCCGCTCTCACGCCTTTTTGCCAAACTCAGGGCGGCTCGAATCCAACCTGCGTTACCTACGGAGTCATTTATAAACCCCTAAATCATCTTGGCCCTGACAGAAGTGCCTTTATTACCCTTTAGCTTCACACTTATTTTCCTTCCCACACATCCACTCACTACCTCAACCCCCACTTAGGTAGCTTTACCTTGAACTGCTGTCTCCACAGGGCCAAGAAGAAGAAGAAGAAGAAGAATCCAGATGCAAAGAGAGAGCGATTATGGTTTTGTGACGACCCCAGCATCTGCTTCCAATCCAGAGGAAGGTTAAAACTCCTACCGTCATCCACATCTTCTTTAAATCAATACCGGGCGATAAAAGAAATAACGTCTCTCCTCGTTACTCGCCTGTCTCTGAGTGGCCACCCCCTCTGAAGGCTCGCTGGTTCTTTTTCAAGGCTGGAAGAGTCACACACTGGCCTGGGTCATTGTTAACTCATCCTTTCTCTCTCCTCTCAGCCTCTCCACAGGAATCACACCTTCTCTACTCCAATCCTCATTCCTGTGCCCTTCCTTGGCTGTCCTCTCTTGTGCATCACCCCCCTCATGTGTTTAACCTTTAATTCAATAACCCCCTACACTGTCAAAGCTGGTCCAAAATCTGCAGGGATGCATCTTCTTCTTTTGCGCTGGATACAAAAGTTTCTTCAGCCCTTTATTTCCAAAAGGCTTTGACTGTGGTTGGCTATACTACTGGCAAGTGACCGTGGAAACACGTGAACCCTGGGAGCTGCTACAAGGCATCTCTTGTTATCTCATTACGGCTCCGGTAATTAGTCTCTTTACTCCAACATGGCCGACATTAAAGGATTACGAGGGTAAATGTTTGTCCATTTTGCCCACCAGGACCACCGCGGTTCCTCCTGATGTACGAGCTGAACCTATGAACCCGTCGCCACGGCGACGGCTCTCCAACCTGGACGGACACAAAGATTCCCTCTGTGTTCTCGGCTCACCTTTTCCTTTACCATGTGAGGAGGGTCATTACGCCATTAAGAAGATTATACTGCAAAATATGAGCTTCAAGAGCGAGTGTTATTCATCAAGAAACTGTTCCTTTTCTGCGAGAGGGGAAAAAAAAAGAAACAGATCCGGACTCCCGATAGACTCCAGCTCTGGCAGCAACTGTTCTCACAAACCTTTTGCTTATTTAAGTGACAACAATCAAGGCTACAACACTGGGAGAGGAAATGAGCAAAGCTTCAAAAAGGCTTCAGGGGACGCCTCAAGAACAACAAGGAGAGAAATGAGCCGGGGTCGGTGAAAAAGCTGCTACGAGCTTTCACATGGGAGCAACAACAACGGGGGCAGCCAGTAAATAAAACCTAAGTCCAATGTGTGTCAGGAGACCGATCCTGTGAGAAAACTCACTGCGGCCCAAACAGCGGAGCTTTGTTGGCTATGTGAGGAGGTGGAGGAGGAGGAGGAGGAGGAGGAGGAAGAGGAAAGAGAGGGTGGAATCAGACTTCATCTCTTGAGACGATGTCAAGGGCTGGTAGTATATGCTTCACACTCATTAAAGGCAGGAGTTCACACACTTTATGTGCAGAGTTAACACAGCAGAAGCAGGCAGGAAGAGTGGGAAAGTGGTGCTGAGGCGGAAATGACTCTTTTTTTGGAACCAGGTCCACCTGCGGCCCAGAGGAAGAGCAACATGAAGACACAGAAGGGCAATAGAAAAAGAGTCAGTAACACTTTAGGTGATGGAACATATAGTCACTGCTAAGTGGCTATGTCTGAATTCGTTAGAAGTTGCTTATTAACCACTTGTTCTTCTTTATCGTGATTAAACATTAGCAAGGCCATTAATCAAGGCCAGGGCTTTACCTCTAACCCTAACGGATCAGTCATGGTAAATTACAATCTGCCAAATAAGGTGTTTATATGTAATGACTACATCTGACTAATATGCATGTAAATTAAACGCTAGTTAATGGTAAATATGATTCCTAATCTGAACCGTAACTGAAAAATCCTGAGACTAGAAAACACGGCTGTGAGATAAAGTCAAGACCCATCATGAAATACATACTCAACTGCTTAAACTGAACCTATAAAATGAGAGAGGCAACACACACAAACAACACAGACCAGCATACAGGAAAGACCAGGGCCAGGAATCGAACTTGAACCCAAACCACCGAGGAGCCTCCTACTGCTGAAAAACTGCTTTATAATTTATATTACTGTAAAAGAGCTCATTTCAGTTTTATTGACACAGACGCACAGACAGAGACGCGCACCCACAAGGCTCCAGTTGCAGCCTCGCAACATGCACTTTCACACTCAATTTACTGTTACCAAAAGGCCGTGGACACATCAAATGCCGCCACAATGCTCTGCAGGCTGGAGCCCCGGGGCTGGAGGGGGGGTCACGCGCCGCTGAGTGAGCCTATGACCTCATGACCACATTAGCATCTCTGAGTCTGTGGCCATCTTTCCGCTCTAGCTCTAGCTCTGCGAGAGACGTCTCAAAACGTGTCCAGGATCACGCCATCACTGCCAGAAACACGCCAAGGAGTGAATCCAAATGACAGCTGTCTCTGTCTGCTAAAACGTTTTTAAGAAAGATGCATCCCGTCTGGTCTTCTTCAGACTACATCCATCACCTGTACCCAATACAACCTAATGAGACCCAATGGAACTGAATGGAACCCAGTGGAACTGAATGGGACTCAGTGGGACCCATTGGGAACAAATGGGACCCTGCAGGGGCAGGTTTTATACAGATGGATTTACGAGGGTAAAACAGATTGCACATATGGTACGACAAGGGGATTTAAAAAGAACTCCCATCAAATGGAGCCAAAAAATTGGTCTTAAAGGACGCTGCAGTTCAGAGTAAACATACAGAGACTTATATATATACATATATGAGAAAGAATAATGATTTCCATTTGGCATTTTATTAGTGGCCTTGTCTATAAACTGTGCAGAGACAAAACGAGAAGAGAGAGGGAGAAAAAACAAAAACGACTGGACGTCTGGATTGAAAGGAGGAGAGAAAAAAAAAGTGGAAAAATAATGAGAACATAGATGCCGGTTTGTGGGTAATGATGAGTCTAAATGTGAGGGCTAAACCGCTCCAAAAAAACATGTGTGCTCGCTCCGTTAAGCGCCCCGTAAAAGCCTGCGCCAAGGGTAGGGCAACCCGACCAGCAGCGGCCAGCATCCCACCAGAGGCTGCTCCTCATCCTCACAGCTGCGCCTCAGCCTCGGCCTGTGTCCTCTACGTATTTATCAAGAAAAAGAAAAGTGACCAAAAGTCAACCATTAAACATAACCTGCGGACACATGATTGATTCTGGTGTCCAGTAGCACCGTGTTGCGTTTCCAGACCGGTACAAACATTGAAACCTGGTAAATACCCGTTGGCTTGTTGACTGTGGGGATTTTTCTACTGCTGGGGCCACAGACTGGTGTCTGTGGACCTGCAAACCCGATCGTACCATGAGTTTGTCTCCAAAACAACTCTGGATTTTGAACTTGCAAAGTTGAGTGCAAACATCATATTCTGTTGTTACATGGTTGCACACTGAGGGTTATTTGTGTGGAGAATAGGAAAAGAACGTGAGACCTTCTTTTTGACAGTGGTCCACCTCTTTGATTGTTGAAAATGGAGTATTGTAACCTGCTAGCTAGCTAACTAGCTAACTATCTATCAACTGGAGAATCGTGTTTACTACAGATATGTTCTGCTCATGTATAATTGAGTGCGTAAAACTGTCTGTAAATGTTGGTGGTATGCACACAAATAATGAGACGCGCATCACATGAATGATAAAGCAAGCAGGATGCCTTCCTTCCCTACGCCTCCAGTAGTGTATAATCAGCCTATATGTGTAACTGCATTTTTCTGGACTTGAACAGCTACCCTGAGGAGGATCGCTCTTCTCCCCGAGGCTTCAGAGGTTCCAGGAAACACTGTAATCAGACAGATAACGAGCAAAGGACTGCAGCGTGAGTCAATAGTGACTCACAACAACAGCAATCAATCTCCCACACGCCCTCAGGATGCGTGTTACGAGCTCTATAGGATATGTAAGGCATGTGTTCCCTGCACCACACGCTCGGAGACTCTCGCAGACTTTTGAAACAGGTTGTTGTGACTTTTCCCAGATGTTTCCCTGCAGCTGGCTGGGTCACGCTTTAACACGGCGCAAAAAGGTAGAGTAGGGGAACCGCAGGGCCAGAGAGGAAGGTGAGGAAGAGGAGAGGAAGGGTATCTGTGACAGCTGCAGAGACAGAACCAGGCCAGGTGTGCTCTAACTCTCTCTCCCGCTGCTTTTCTCATTATGAGGAAACGACAGAGAGAAGAAGAGAGACGAGGAAGAAAGGTGGAGGAAAAGATGATGGGGGAAAAGGGGGACGATGACAAAGGGAAGGAAGGGAGAGAAGGGGGGGTGTTAAGGTCAAAGGAAAATATCAGTAAGTGAGTTTTTCGGGGAAGGAGGAATACGAGAAAGACAGAGAAGGAGAGAGAGAGAGAGAGAGAGAGAGAGAGAGAGAGAGAGAGAAAGGAGGCCAAGGAAGGACTCAGCGAGGAATGCTGGGAATGGGAAAAGAGTAGAGAGACAGTGACAGGAGACAGAGTGGAAAAAAAGAGAGAAAGAAGTGCAGGGAAGATATGAAAAGAAGGGATTGAGGGGAGAATAAAAGACGGACGTTAGGAAAACACAGCAGATGGAGAGGCCGCTGACAGACGGCAGAAGAGAGACAAATAGAGGAAATCTGAGGCGGAGGAGGCAAAACATGATCCGACGTAGGCTCGCACACCAAAACATCCCTGCAGCGCCGAGCACACGCTGATCCTCACATAACCTGCAGACACCTCAGCCCATTGTTCCGCAAGTCACCCAGCTGTTCGATTATGAATCACTTCCACCAAAACTTTGAAAAGTTACGATCTCAAAAAAACCCTGAAAAACGTCCTCGCAAAAACAACCGATACAGGCCTCTACGCTCCCACTCTCACCCAGTGAAATGCTTGAGAGGACATACAGCCTCTAAAATATGTAAAAGTATGTAAAGACAGAAATGAAAGGAGAGTGAAAGTCATCACACAATAACACGAGACCACACGCACTCATGACACGAGTGCTTCACATTACTGCCCTCTGGACGAAAATACACGTAGAGCTGGTCTCGTCCCTTCAGACATCACAGCGCTAAATTATACGGCTGGCATCTGCTCTGCTCAGCTGGATGGTGTGTTTATAACTGTCAAAGTGAATGACAGGCATGTCCTAGGACCTGGAGATCCCCCACCATCCCCCCCCCCCCCAAAAAAGAGAAAGACACAAGAAACAAACTAACTTCTGTAAGATTGAGACATTTCAGATAATCAGTAAAAATGGATAAATCCCAACTGTTTAGTTCTAAATGTGACTAAAACTTCAAATTAACAGATTTTTGTCATGTATATATCAACATAGAAAAAGATAGATGGTGAAAGAGCGGGCGTTAAAGGCACCAGCAGACTATGTAGCTATGGAGTTGCATATGGTGTGAGAGTAGTTTGCTTTGAAGTGTTTAGAGAAGCTCCGAGTCCTCAGAAACCTGCGAAAACTCTCCATCTCCATCCCCAGCCGCATCTCTCCTGCTAAGAGCTCCTCCGGTCGGCATAAACAGCCCAGGATCAAACGTGACGTACAAACAGTGCAAATAACGAGCTAAAAGTGTGTCCGCTGCTCCCCTTTAACTCCTCCATGTTTGCCAATCTTGTTTTTATGGCATTAACAAGTGAACCGTCCCTCTCTTGGATCATTTAGCCGGTCTACCTTTGAACTAGCAGACGGCCCTGGAGCAAAAACGCTCTTATGTGTGTGTATGTGTGTGCGTGCACATGCTCCAGCAGGGCTCACACACACACACACACACACACACACACACACTGACGCACACACATTCTCCATCCTGCATCCAATCAGCGCCGTGCGAGTGAGTTAAAAACATCGTGCAGAAACCTCAAAGCATGATGGGACAATGACAGGGCACCGAGAGGCTTTGTCCACTTTAATCTCAGTTATTTCTTTCCATACGAACAGTGTGTGCGTGTGTGTGTGTGTGTGTGTGTGTGTGTGTGTGTGTGTGTGTGTGTGGAGGCCTCAGTTACAATCCCAAGTTCAAGTGACCGTGAAGAGAGACATCCAAGCTGAAACTCCACTCATTCATTCCACTCGTAAACAGACAGAAAGCCGATTCTGAATCTTACGTACGACGTCAACTCGTGAACCTGTTTTGCACCGAGTTCTGTTTTCGTTGGTGTTTTGGAGGGAACACACATTGTGACTGTACTTCCACAGGAGGAGGAGGAGGAGGAGGAGGAGGAGGAGGAGGTGGGGGGGTGTATTTTTAACCGGTGTGGCTGTACTGTAAACACCAGCCGCTCTGTGTGTTCTCACTCCAAGATTTAAACAGCGCGGCCCGACAGCAGACTCCCCGCGGCACGTAAAGCCAATGAATTACTGAGTGCCAGACAAAGAGCGTGGAAGGAAGGAGGGAGGGAGGGAGAGAGAGAGAGAGGGAGAGAGAGGGAGAAAGAGAGAGAGGAGGAGCACTGGAAAGCATAATATTGTCTTGAATATTTTCCCAATTTCGACCCCGGGGTCATTAAGGAATCTCGGACGGACTAGCGGTTGCTGCTCAGCTGCAACATATGTTAAGCTAATTTGTTTTTTTTTTTCCTTACTTTAATTTGATAATCTTATGGTTCGAAATCATGTGTTAGACCGAAAAATCACTGCCATGTTTCCAACTCGGAGCAGGGAGGGGAGCGGGGGGTGGGGGGGGTAGCAGTGGAGGCCCGAGGTGGACTTCCTTGTTAACACATTATTTCTGATTGGTCGAGCAGACCGCAGACTGTTGACCTTCAGACTGGAAATGCCACGAGGAGGAACGTGGACATTACTCTAGAAGCTGCGAGACTCCCGCATCATCGCGCGCCTCAGCCTTTTTCAGCGAAAGCCGCTTTCGTGCCAGCGCGACATTCTACACTGGGGCTGAAGAAGTCTGCGGTTTCTTCCTGGAGAACGTAATTTAGGATCAATTTGCAGCCCTCCGCGCTCATCACAGAGTGCTTTAAAGGGGACCTGGGAGGCTTGGAGGAAGTATTCATCCTTGTTTATTTATCCTCTGCTGTTCACATCCAATACAGCCAACAGTATCATCAGAAATGCCTCAGATGCTTCTTTTACTGCCCTGTTACAGTCCTGCTTCATACGGTTAGGGGTAAAACTTTTTGCTTTGCAGTTCCCAAGAATGAAGTCTACATTAATGTATGTGTTATCATTGGTGTTTCATGACCTCTGCCAATAGCCGACACCCAATCTTAGTCTGCCATATTGAAACTACAGGCGCCAACAAGGGACAAATGTGTTTTCCCTGTGACAGCACAGAGACGCTGGAGGTGAAGACGAGTGAGACAGGGTTTCTGACACACAGAGGCCACCGTAGTTGCAAGGTATGTTTGAAACAGAGGGGGCGCTAGACCAATTGGTTTGAATGCCATACATGAGTTAGATGGTAGTAATTCTTATATGATGTCCCTTTATGCTGTGGAAATATTCCAGCTCCTTCCATGCTCATCTGGCAACCACATGGAAGATTGCTCTGACTGGCACTGTTACGGATGATCACATGACTTTATGTGACCTTAAATGACTCCATGACATATCATACGGTTCTGCTTCTGTTCAGACTGGACGAGGACGTGATGATGTTGTTGGACCTGCTGTTCTGGACATCTTCAGCCGAGAATAGACTCGTTATTTAATCGTCCCCCTTTCTTAAAGATCATTCTCTGACCTCGTTGGCAGGAAGAAGTGCAAATATAGGAGCGCTGCTCTTCCAGCTTGTTAGCGTTCACACCTCCTCCTCCTCCTCCTCCTCCTCCCCCTCTTCCTCCTCCTCCTCTTCCTCGCTGCAGCTTCTATTCTTCCAGATATGGTGTCGCATGCGGCGAGTCGGACCACCCTGGTGACTGGGACGCGTTCAGACACCCCAACAACCCATCCATCCTCCATCCAACCCCCTCCCTGCTGTCCCGCCTCCCTCTGCTGGAACAATTTTGCTCCCTGCCTGTGTTGTTTCAGCAGAGTCAGAGACATTCGAGGAAGAGGAGGAGGAGGAGGAGGAGGAGGAGGAGGGGGTGAAAGTGAGAGCTCAGTGAGAGGGAAAGAGGGAGAGAGAGAGCTTTGATCACTGACTCGACCACAACATAACTGCATCACTGCTACAGGTGAGGAGAAAGATAGATAGATACCTAGACAGATAGATGGATAGATAGACAGATAGATAGACAGACAGACAGAATCATGTCACGTAACATCTCGTCTATATGTGTCAGTGTTTACAGTTTTCCAGCTGCAGCCACAGCTGTGAGAGAAACAGGAAGCAGAACAAAACAGGAGGAAGAAGGAGAAGAAGAAGGGAAGACGGCGTCGAGCCCACCCAGAGAAAGAGAGACACGGGAGAAAGAACAGAGGTTTGTTTACATTCTGCACACTCACTCAAACTCACTGGACCCCGAGACGACTCCCTGAGGCGCTCCACCTCGCTCTCCTGGCTCTGCCTTCCAACCCACCCAGGCTGCCGCCTGCAGCAGGAGCACAGCAGGAGGTGCAGCAAACAGGAGGCGTATACAACAACAACAACGACAGAGCCTGATTACTCCTCAGTCCTCACACACACACACACACACACACACACACACAGAAAGACAACAGAATCAACAGGATGTTTTTTTTCTCTTGTCCTCTGAAGTGGGTGAGTGTGTCTGGCACTCGTCCGAACTTCCGGAAAACATTCTGTGCGCTTCTTCTCAAGGAGCGACATTCCGGGATGAGAGAGAGAAAGAAAAACGGTCACGGCCTCTGTGGGTGTGTGTGTGTGTGTGTGTGTGTGTGTGTGTGTGTGTGTGTGTGTGTGTGTGTGTGTGTGTACAATGAACTGTGTCTGCAAGATAAAGACGCACTCTGCGAGGACGTCCACTGTGACCCTGTTCTGGTTCACTCCAGAGGGAACGTCACGGTGGAGAAGAGGGAGATAACTTCAGAGTCGGATTACAAGGAGCCGCTTCTGCCATTCACCCTGCAGAACGTCCCACCACGTATGGTGTGGCACGCAGAGATTTACTGTCCAGGAGTTTAAGTTAATTTCAGCAGCTTTCAGAGTAAGTACTTCTTAAGGACTTTGTTAGTGGCTGGAATCAGCAACACATCCTTAACTCACTAAACAGTCGTAGTTTCTAATCAAATCTATGGAGCAACAACCATATGAGAGGCAGGTCAGTTCTGAAGGAGCAAAGCTTAAAAGTTTATTAAAATACATTTTTGGTCACAAGTGACTCTGACTCTCAATAATTAACCATTGATACTTTTGCAGTCTGTTGAGCTTGTATACCAACAAAGTGTTTCCTCATATCCTCATATGTAAAATCATGATTACGACCTGTACCGTATATAGTAGGATGACCGGCTATGAAATTTGGTAGAACCATTCATCCTGACATATTTTAAGATCCCTCAACTCGTCTCGAGTAAAGGCTCCGGGGCCACTGTGGGGGACCCGTGTTGGGAAGGTGATTCTTGATCATTCTTGCGAGCTGCATCCAGGAATTCACCACGCTCTGATTATTTCCTGAGATAAGAGGAGTGAGCTCACCGCTCGGGCGTCATTACTGGAAAAAGTGATAATTATGAAACAGGTTATTAAGAAGACTTAACTGGAGAAAAGTCCGGGATGTGACCATGCGTTTCAGAACGCATCCCGCAGGCACTTTCACATCGTCACACTCCAGCGGAGATGAACCCGATTCGCTTTCCTGTCAAGTAACTTTGGATTTAATAAAGCTAAAGGTGCGATGCACTTCATCTCCACTCAAACGCACAACTTCACAAAATTGCTCCCTAAACAAGTCCCCAGGGGGTTGTGTGTGTGTTTGTGTGTGTGTGTGTGTGTGTGTGTGTGTGTGTGTGTGTGTGTGTGTGTATGATTTGGACAGTTGCCCAAAAAACCTCCCGATGCGTGAGATGATTCCCTATCAGCGGAGGTGGCGCTGACACTTCATTAAAGCCGGGTCGAGTCAGATAAGCTGCTCATTCCGGCCCGTCATCCCGCCGCGCCAGAGGCGGCAACTGATGGCAGCTGTCAGCGGTGAATCCGACAGGAAGGAGGAGGAGGCCTCGACATGTTCCCACCTTCAGGAGAACAGGAAGGGCCTGACAGGCTGGGACCACCACGGACCACACATCAAACCGACCAACGACTGATGTTTGTGGAGCGGAGCATCCATGAAAACACTCGTCCAGCTCACTAGACATTTTCCACTGGCTTTACTTCAGTGCTAAAAGAGGCTAAATTCTCATGCAATACATACGTATTCACGGACTCTTAGCTAATCTAATACAATCAGGCAAAACCAAACAATATGGCTTATAAATGAGAGGACTAGATGTCAATTGACAATAAAACTGACTTGAATTTTGAATCCCAAAGAAGAGTTCAAAGTCGAGGCAACGTGCCAAAGGTCACTGTTGGTTTTGCTGACAAAAACACTCACAAAAAAAGTTAGATACAAAGAAGAGCCGAGGTATCAAACACCTGTACTCAGACAGACCGACAGAGGGAGAGAGGGAGAGAGAGAGAGAGAGAGAGAGAGAGAGAGAGAGAGAGAGAGAGAGAGAGAGACAGGAACAAACGCAGACACAAACTTGTGGACACTTGTACGAAAATCTAGGCGCAGTCTATTGTGCTGCAGCACCGTAGATCCGAGAGGGATTATCTATCACACAACGCGTGTGTGTGTGTGTATGTGTGTGTGTGTGTGTGTGATACGGAGTAATTCTGAATGGAGTCCAAATATAGCCTCGTCTCACCTTTACACACCGTCAGACAACAATGTCACATCAGTTGAAAACTGCAAGAACTCCTCTCTCCCTCTCTCCCTCTCTCCCTCTCTCCCTCTCTCCCTCTCTCTCTCTCTCTCTCTCTCTCTCTCTCTCTCTCTCTCTGCTTCCCTGATGGAATACCACAGTGCTGATCCTGGCTTTTTCCTCACTTATCATTCCAGTGTGACGCCGACTTCATGCAGTTTATCCAGCCATACTAAAATAACATCGTCATATATATGCGTTATTTGCCCTCCAGCCGGACCAGACAGGTGGAATTTTCCACCACCGCTGGAAGCTAAAAATAAACAATAGCCAAACACCGCCCGGGTTAGGATATGTTTAAGCTGCGGCAAAACAAGTTAACACACGCTGGCACTACTGTATATACAGGGGGGAGGAGGTGGGGGGGAGGGGGAGGAGGAGGAGGTGGGGGGGGGGGGTGCAGGCGTGAAGTCACAGTCACGCACACACATGCAGCCAGCGTCCCACGCCTGATCCTGGCCTGATAGCGGCACTCCAAACTAAACAGGGAGGAAGGACGGCGTTCCCTCCACCTCCACCACAGAGCGCAGCTCTTTAGGGACGACACAACAATTAGATGAGACTAATCACCTCCAGCCATCCCTCAGCCACAGCCACAGCCACAGGCCAGGCAGACCAGCTCCAAGGACGAGGGAGAACAACAGCACAGCTCCAGCAGTCTGTCACACAGACAGCCCACCAACAACAACACCCACCGGGTACATGGGAGTTGGTCCCTATGGAGTATTAGACTCATAATAGGTTCATTTTAGTTGCTGATTCTGGAGATTCCTCTGTTTTCAGCATAGCTGACCGCTAACTTAATGCTACAAATCATTATTATTACATTGTGATTAATAAAGCCCTCATATATATGACATCTATACATGTTACAGTGGGTCAGACTGTGCCACCTCAGTGCATTAATGTAAACATATTCCTGATGCAAGGAATCTGTACATGTGTCATATACAGAGTGCGTTAAACTAGAGCTGCTGTAGTAGAAGGAAATCAGTGAATATACCCAGAATCAGAGACCGGAAAAAAGGTCAGTGTTGCAGTATTTCATTCCAGAGGAAGTGCAGTCATCTACTTATCACAAGGTTGGTGGTTCAAAGTCACCTTGGGGCAAAAACACTGAACCTAGCCCAGTGTAAATGTGTATGAATGAGAAGAATGGGGAGGATGTAACAACGTATGAAGCACTAGAAGCAAAAGAGAGAGTAGAGAAGAAGACAAAAAGTCATAGAAAAATCGGATCTGAGGAGGATGTGGGCCATGCAGGGTGAATGATTAAAGAAGAGCATAATACATAAGGAACCAGCGTGTATGTACTGTACACATATGCATAAAGTTGTGGTGGGACTTAAAAAACAAGAGAAACTAAACTGGAGCTGGAGCTGGAGCTGCCAGGAGCCCAGTGGTGTTAACAAGCCGAGAGTCAGAGCTGAGATTGTGCAGTTCAGCTGCAGGTTAATGATGAACAAGCCCCCCCCCACCACACACACACACACACACACACATACACACACCATCGCCCCCCCCATCGCCACCCTGCAGGCAGGTCGGACTTGGCCGTAGACACACTCTGGAAGGAGGATTTAGAGCCAGGGCAGCGCTGACCCACACTTTGAAGTCTCATGCCCTACGTTTTCCTCCAGGTCACGAGAGAGAGAGAGAGAGAGAGAGAGAGAGAGAGAGAGAGAGAGAGAGAGAGAGAGAGAGAGAGAGAGAGACAGAATCAGCTGCTTTGTTCCGAATCAGGAGTTAAGTAAGTAACGAGAAAAAAAAAAGTCAGAACGGAATCAGGGTCAGGGAGTCTTTCCAAGTTTTGTTTGGTGTCCCTGCTGGGACCGAGGAGGGAGGAGGGCGGAGGACGAGCGGCCAAACAGGAAAGTTTCAGTTTGCTCGCTCTGACTCTGACAGCTCTGGACGGGTGGGACGGGCCCAGGCGCCGCTCCAACTATTTGGCGGGGAGTTTTGAAAGCGCCTTCCTCCCAAACGACCCCGCCTTCCCTCCGCTCTCAGAGCAACCGAAGCAAGCCGAGCCCAACGACACGTCTATTAAATCAACTTCTAGAGGGGACGTTAAGTCCACGACTCTGGGACTGAGGGGGGGGGGGGCAGTGTGTCCGCAATCTAACTGAAATATTAGACGCAGACTGGGGGTAAAAAAAGAGAGAGAGAGTATTCAAACCAGGTTTTCCCTAATCTTTCGGGGCTTCTCAGGTAGCACCCATTACGCTTGTATTAACTCTCCTCCCCCATAGACGAGCAGCCACGGCTCACTGCGCAGGTAAATACTTCACAACACACAATCAACCACACACACACACACACACACACACACACACACACACACTCAGAGGTGAATAAATCATGGGCTGCAGAGTTACCTCACACACTGACAGCAACACATTAGTCATCTACGTTTCCCTCTTAGCCGATGACCAAGAGGAAGGGGCTTCTCATCCCACCATGACTCAACACACTGTGTGTGAGTGTGTTTAAGAGCCTGACTCACACACACACACACACACACACACACACCTGCTCGCTGACGGTAGGATAAGATAACATGAGATACACTGCAAAACTCGGAGCGTCTAGGAAGGAGATGCAAGGAAAAGGGTATGAATCAAAACACTCAGAATAAGAAACAAACTCTGAAACTTTCTTTTTTTTCCAACTAATTTGCAGCGTCTGTGTTTTACTCCTACCATGTCAAGCATCCTGCAGCAGCACAGGAGAGACAAAGCACGCGTTACATCACAAGGAAACTTCAAAGAACGACCTTCTGGCATAACAAAAAAAGATCTTTGAAACAGAACGTGCAGTAGACACAGAGACAAGAGGAGAGAAACAAAGTGACACTGTCATCCCTGACACCTGTGGAGCGCCCCTCCTCCTCCTCCTCCTCCTCCTCCTCTCCACTAACCTTGCAGATCTTGCTCTCCTCTGACTTGACCTCGGGCGTCCTCTCCTGCTGGTACTCGGACTTGATGGAGAGCTGGCAGGAGAGTCCCGGCGTGGCCTCCCCCGCCCTCAGCTCCTGCTGGCGGGCCATGAAGCCCTGCGAGGAGGCGGCCGCCCGCACGGCGCTGGGGATGGGGAGCGCCGTGTGCACCGGCCTGGTGCCGCCCACCGCCGAGGGCTGCCTGAGCTTGGAGGCTACGCCAACCACCGGCATGGTACTGTACTTCCCAGGCACGAGAATAATGAGTGAGTGTCAGCGCGTGTGTGTGTGTGTGTATGTGTGTATGTGTGTGTGTGTGTGAGAGAGAGAGAAAGTCAAAAAATAAAAGTGCCAAATGGAGAAGAGGGAGAAATCTGCAGAGTCTTACAGATGTCTGGCACAGAGGGAAAAAGGGAAACGAGGGAGAGAGAGAGGGAGGGAGGGAGGGGGGGGGGACTAAAACAAAAAAAAACTAAAAGAAAAAGAAAAAACAGCAGTTGCCTCTCAGACTGAGAGGAAAGCAACTGCCCTCATTCTGTAGCCTACAGCGAGCAGGACTCACAGAAACTGAGAGAGCTTCTCCTTCCTCCCTTTCACTCCCTCCTCCTCCTTCTCCTCCCACAAGCAGCACTCCTCCCTCCCCTTCCCTCTCTCTCTCTCTCTCCCTCTCTCTCTCTCTCTGAAGTTAGCCATAACAGTTCAAGAGAGAGCGAGAGAGAAGGAGGGAGAGAGAGAGAGAGGGAGAGAGGGAGGGAGGGGGCAGTGAACTCCTCTCTGGAAGGTATAACCACCACTCTGCAAAAACATGATTACTGAGACCTGGCTCAGTGTGTGTGAGTGTGTGTGTGTGAGTGTGTGTGTGTGTGCGCACCCCAACACAACTGTCAAAACAGCTCTCTCCCTCTCTCTCCCTCTCTCTCTCCCTCTCTCCTCACGCTAACGCTAGAATACTGGAAATAGACGCACTCCCTCCATCGACATCTGGAGCAGCTGCCCCTCCCTTTGATGAGAGGAATAGTAGAAATGCAAGAGAGGAGGGTGTGCGTGTGTGTGCGTGCGCGTGTTTGTGTGTGTGTGTGTGTGTGTGTGTGTGTGTGGTGGGGGGGAAGCCCTGAGACTTCTTGAACAGAATAAGGAAATCTAAAGGAGAACCATCAGAGGCTTGGAACACAACTCCCAGATGCTCGGGATGCTGCGGCAAACACAAGTGGGAACATAATGGAATCACTGTCGGAATAACTCGAGGAATTCCACCCAACGAAGGAGGCAGAAGAACCCTAGGACACCAGTCAGGTGTCAGTGGTGTCGGTTCCTATCAGGGACTCATATCCAGAGACACTGCAGTCTGACATTAAGGCAGGTCAGATTGTATAGGCTGCAGAAATAAAAAGAGAGAATGAAGATGTTTGAGCTGGGTGTGAGCTGTGAGTGCAGCCTCACAGATCTTTATGTTGTAATTACCGCTAAACGGGACTCTTTGTACGGAGCTGTCCTGGATACCAGGCTGCAGGTATTTACGTCGCTCGACTGGTTTCCACAGCTCTGCTGAGCTGGTTCCTGGTCAGAGTGAGTTTTTAACTCATTCTTGCCTGGACGTTTCCCTTCCTGGAAAGTGATCCAAGTAGGAGATAGAATATACCGTCTCACAGGTGGACGCCTCAAAATGCCTCAGAAAGCACCTCACAGGCATTGATTTCTGAATGTTTTGTAAAAGAACAAAAGTCTAGTTCCCTAAAAGAAGGAACTACGACATTCCCTTAATCGGCCCATAATAAGAAAATCTGGCCTGGGATGACATATCCAACCAATAGACCTCAGCTGAAGAGATTAAAACTAGAAAATTACTAATTACTTGAAGGCAGCTAAACGTCTTGGACCAGATTAGGGAATAGTCTGGGATCGTTCCAGACAGACACCTGTCGGGCCAGGTCCACAGGTACCCGGGCCCATTAGTGACGGGTGACTGGCTCACATGTGGAACCAGCCTCAGCACCTTGTCAAACACTGGGCTGCATTTACGGGCCTTCTGAACTGTGCTGGAATGGGGCTGTAGCTGAACTGGTAGCAGCGGAGGCGTGAAGCGGAGCTACTGAAGGAGCAGCTGCTCCGAGTCGCCCCTGAATTGGTTTCAGGCGGTCCGGGTCGGTAACGAGAACCAGAGGCTGCGGGTGCTGCGTCCATCACGGGCGTGGACAGCAGGAGGCCGGCCGGGTCTCAGCCGTCGAGGCGGTAAATAAAGCCACAGATATTTCCAGCCGGGCCTGGATCGTTCAGGACGCCCGTCTGGCTCCACTGAGAGTCCGACAGCAGAGTTCAGGCCGAGCAGGTATAAATCGTTCTGTACGTAGCATCGCGTGCTCCATCACATGTTTTCTTGCTTGGTGAGAAACAGATGAGCCATACTGCATTTGGGCTGCATTAGGCGGACACAATAT
>CM055209.1:2250789-2445789 GCA_029224185.1 Karalla daura | reverse complement strand
GCGATGTTGTCATGCTGCAGCCGTGGGTCTTCTGGGGTTAAGCTTTTGCCTTAACGTTGACTGTGCAGCTATTGCATGTACTGCAGTCACGCTCTGATGGAATCAACTGGAAAAGATGACTTTGGTGGAGCCGCTCCCAGCTGCTCTGTGGCCTGGAGAAGTGGCGGCCAGAGATGAACATCAATAACTAATTAAATCGCGATGCCATTGATTTTGTTTGTTGTTGTTGTTCTTGAGCGGGAATCAATGGGCGTGAGGAAACTCGATCAATCGAGCGCCGCAAACCTCAGAGAGACAGCCCGGCACCGTCCTCCGTCGCCTCCACGCCGTCCCGGGGCCAAAGACAATAGCAGAGTGATATTACAAAGATGTTGGAGCACCTTTCACTATTGTTAGTCAATTACACTGTTGCACGACAGCCGATGATCACACAAAGGGTGAAATAGTAGGAGGCTGTTGTTTTGGCTACATGGTCACAGACCTACAAACGTCTTCACGGCACTTTCTTTTTCTCTTTGGTGTGATGAAATAACTGTGAGTAACAGTGCTGAGGCCTGGTGTTTTGGGGGGTATTGATTCTCCCTCGCAAACAAAGGACAAACAAACCAGTGTTTCTGAGTTACGTTCAGGTTTTGGTTACATTTGACACTGAACATGTACAGACTCGGTTATTCGTTCTATGACTTATTAACTTCATCCCGTCCCAGAACACATCAAAGGAAAATGTGCAATAACTTGTTATGTGCAATGACATTGATGAACACTTTTGAAATTCCTTTTTTTTAACTGCATATGCTAACATAATGTATGGTTGTAGATTAGGATATGAGTGGTGGATGAATGTGTTTGTTTACGTTATGAGGCTGGACTTGAATGCATGTGAATTCTGTTGTATTTCCTGTATGTGTAATGACAACAAAGTAATTTTAATCTAAATGACTGAAAAGCTTCTTCGTTGAGCATAATAGAACTGTTAAAGATCGGTGTATCTGCAGGAGAGCTAAGGCTAACTCGCTAAATGGTCGTACCTCTGATCATCTGGATGGGAACCAACCTTCCAGCTTCAAGGAATGAAGAAAGTTTATTAAAATAAACTTTTGGTCACAACAAGTGACTCAGTTATTCACCCTACACCAGACTTTTTGCAGTCAGACTAGTTGAAAAGAGCTTGAATACCGACCTTGTCCTCATGATAATTTTCTTAAAAGACATTTTGGATTCATTTTACCCACTTTCCAAACATCTGCAGGTAAATGTAGCAGAAAATATGGATTTCCAGGATACATTCCGGTCACATCCAGATTGTGGAACACAAATCGCGTAATTTCCATGTATTCCATGGTTTCCTTACCATGACATTTCTGAAAAGTAGAGACGCTCATTGAAAAGTGCAACTCATCCCCGGGGGGGAGCATCGGGATTAGAAACGAAGACCTATGCACAGATTCAACTGCACGAGACTCGAGATCCAAACTTTATGAATGAGCTGCGGGGGAAACTGACTGGGAGTAAAACATATTATCACTCCAGCAAACACCTTTATGATATCGACACAGTTGGAGCCCTGTAAGCTCTTCCCAAACAAGGGACGAGTGTTTTATATCCACTCTGTAACTAGATTAAGCCTTATTACTTTCAAATGTGAGCTGAGGCGCACACACACACACACACACACAGGCCTTTTAACCTCCCTGCCCTGGGATGTTAAAAAAATGGGGGGATGTGAGGAGGAGGGGGGGTTGCTTGTTGTTTGCGCATCTGATAAACACATATTGGTGTCATCTGTGGCTGGCCCGGGGTGGCTTTGACTCACCCTCATTAGCGCGGAGGCTCGCATAACGTGCGCTTTAACGCCGTCTGAGAACTTGATGAAAGAAACGGGGAGGATTCGAAACGTCTCCTGGATGCTTGGGTCCAGATGTGAGCGTCGTACCTGTGCGCCTATGGGCCCCTCGTATAACGCAGAGACGTCCGCTTAGGTAAAGACAGACACATCGCAGGACGATGCGGGCGCATGCACAGCGAACATCGCGCTACAACGTCTCATTATGTTTAACGTCGACAGCGCTGGCTCGTTAAAGCCGTCTGTACACACAGCCTGTGGCGCTGAGCTGTGCTATACCTGCCCGCGTGGTTTCATAAAGCTTGTCTGTCTATACGTCTCCCTCGTATACAGTGGGGCCAAAAAGTCCTAAAAGTTGCAAGAAATTGCTAAACGATGCCATCACATAGTTAGCATAATTTGGAATATATGTTGCATTTATGTATAAAAATGTCATGGAAGTGGTCGGGGAGGCTGAGTAGGAAAGTAGAAAACAAAGCTAAATATGACATGTTTTCCAATGTTGCTGGATTTGTCCCTAGTCACTTTATTTTATAAAAAAAATCGCTAGAAGAGTCTGAAAAGTTGCTAAATAGAGTGACAGAGTCGGCAAGTTGGCAACACTGTGCATATACAGCCCTGTAACCTATGTGTAAAATCCAACATATGTGTGAATTCCAACACTGTGTTCAGTCCTTGAACGCCTCATAACCGATGCTATCGGAGCTATTAGCATACTGAATAAGGAGTGTGTGTGTGTCCATAGAGCTGTGAGTTATATTATTTGTTTTTGTTTGATGATTTTTTTTTATCCATAATGACCTGGCTGTGGTTTCTTTCCATCTTTGTATACAATCTGATTTAGTATTAGCTGTTAGCTAGCAACGCCTAGCTAACTGCTACATAGCGCTAACCTGAGATCTTTGTGTTTTGGCAGTTGGACGGTACAGTCTGTTCTATCTGATTTATATCTAAATGCTCATTCACTATTGATAAATAATTAATAAATGCTGGTCTTTTTAAGTTGTGTTATTGGTTTCATACTTTCTCATAGTTTGTCAACTTGCTTCATAACTGATCTGGAACTCTACCTGTTATCTAGTCAGATATGTCTAGCTCAGATGCATCTTTGATATACAAGTCACAGTTCATGTAGTTAATCAGACTGTAGATCTACATAAACATCCTGATTAAGATTCCTAGACTTCTACACTCTCCCCTCACTGTTAAATACTGTCCTGCCAGGACCAACCAAAGTGGTTTCTGCCGCCTCAGATCCACCTATAGGCAGCCTGTCGCACGCTCAGCGTCTTGTAAATCACACACGCTTGTTGCATAAGCCGGAGAGGAGCGCGAGCAGCTGGCGGGCGGGCGGGTGTCTCCGCTCCGGTTTGATTTACGATGCGATGAGGGCGGCGAGGAGGGAAGTGACAGGGCAGCCGTCTAATTGGCACACCGAGACCCTCGGAGGGTTTTCTCCCAGATCCACGTCCAACGCCACAACAAAATATGTGCGTGACAAGACAGAGACATAAACGTGTCGGCTGTGCATCCTGTTGACTTGGGAAGCATGTGTGTGGAAGTGGAGGGGGTGGGGGTGTGGGTGGGGGTGGGGTTGGGGGGGGCTTCTGGGGTCCTCTGTTCATTAAAAGCCGGTGAGTAATGATTTGTATGCACAGAACGGTCACTCAGGAAACATGGGAAATGCAAAGTTAATACGATAACTACGGGTTTGTTCTGAGGGTTTTTGGTTCTGAAATTGTGTTTTCAAAAGAACAAACTGGAGCAGGAAACCAAATATTTATATAATATGGAAATTTTAGTGGCCGTGTTTTGACATTTTGGGGTTTATTACTTATTTTCTGTGGGTTTGCACTGAGCTGCTGCTGAAAGTGCTGAAAAACAATGAGAAACAAAAGAACTGAAAGGCCGAACCAGCGAGGGACCGGAACGTCTAAAAAGTCCCAAACATAGTCCGCGTTCACAGAAATGATTTCCTGCAACAATCATAACAGTTCAAAGCTGGAACATACAGTGTTTGCATGAGCGTGTGTGTGTGTGGGGGGGGTGTTAAATGCATTTCTGGTGAAAACGATGTCAGCATTAACAAAGCAGGTCACTCGGTGCCTCTCGTCTGTCCTCACCATTGCAGTGTGTGACCGTCTTTCTCCCGGAGGTGAAGGGAGCGAAGAAAGATTGATTGACAGGAAAAGAAGAAGCAGTAGTAAAGGAGAGGCAGCAGCAAGTATGTGCATGCTTGTGTGTGTGTGTGACAGAGACAGAGAGAGACAGATAGAGACAGAGACAGAGAGAGAGACAGAGAGAGAGAGAGAAATCTGACAGAAAATGCAGGTTAGTCACTTCAATAGAAAGTAGGGGGTTAAAAACAGGACTGAATATCAATAGGATGTTTACCTGTTTGCCTGTGTGTGTGTGTGTGTGTGTGTGTGTGTGTGTGTGTGTGTGACAGAGAGAGAGAGAGAGAGAACTGACATGCTGCCATGTCAACAGAAAGTAAGGGGTTAAAAACAGCTCAAGAGATCTCTAGAGTGTTTACTTGTGTGTCTGTGTGTGCTTGTGTGTCTGTGTGTGCTTGTGTGTGTGTGTGTGTGTGTGTGTGTGTGTGTGTGTGTGTGTGTGTCAGTGTGTGTGGCTCAGTGTGGTCCAGCGTGTTTGTTTGCACTTAAGGCTCTTTTCTGGTTTTTCAGTGAGTTTGATGACAC
The DNA here is from genome assembly GCA_029224185.1 of Karalla daura. NCBI lineage: Eukaryota > Metazoa > Chordata > Actinopteri > Chaetodontiformes > Leiognathidae > Karalla > Karalla daura. The sequence goes on along the minus strand of CM055209.1, from coordinate 2,441,244 downwards.
CCGCTGAAAGCTTAATGGCGTGTCTCTGTCTCACACAGTTCTAGCATGCATGCACACACACACACACACACACACACACACACACACACACACACACACACACACACACACACACATGCACACACACACACATACACACACACTTTTGGACCAGGTTAACAAATGCAACTCATTTGACTTTACAGGATGGTCGGGTTGGATTATATGTTTAGGAGAACTGGAGCTGGAGTTAGTAGCAACAGCGCAGTGATGCAGTAATCAGAGTACTGCAGCAGACGTCCAAGTCGAGGATGTTACGTAACTGGAACTGTGTATTATCCCAAAGTGACTTTTAGAATTAACCCAGTAACATAAATACACTTTTTATGGCGTGTGCTTTGGACAGAGAGGACACTGCCAGTTATGTTGTCTCCACATCGGAGCCACACAGGAGCGATGTTGACAAGCATGTAACAGTTGTTACATAACTGTTATTTAATAATAACTACATAAACATCTACCAAAAGAATGTACAGTGGTATGCAGTTCATATATGACCTAGTAAGTTTGTTAAAACTTCATCATTCATTCATTCATTCATGTCCTGCAACTTGACCATTTTACAAACATTTCATTTTGTCCAGCTTTGGGTCTTTCTTTAGGTCACATTCAAATATAATAGAAATGTAAAACTATGTGAATGTATCTTTGCTTGCCTGGCCAGATTTGGACAAGTAGTGTCTCCTGCTTCTTTCCTAATGTCCTTCAGCTTCAAAGTCAGAGCATAAAACCAAAAGCTGGATGGACTGCCTGGACATTCATCAGCTGTAGACCGGACCTCTGCTACCACAGCATCATCACTCAGAGCTACTTTTCCTCCTAACCACGACCCGGCCATCAGTAAAGCGTCCTGGCCCGTCCTGCACGTGTCGCTGACCACACCTCCTCTAACGTCACCCGAGTCGACGGTGAATTTCCTAAGTCCGCACGTAGATGCCCGTAATAAGTCATGCAACAGTTCCTGTGAAGTGTGCGAGCGAGCGGCGGAGAGGCGGTCTGCTCGGAGCGATATAGCAGCGGGGGGAACTCGTGATTTAGCGGTGGAGTAGCAGCTGGCGCTGCTGCGTCCCAGCCCTCACGTCCCCAGCGCTACTGTGGACAACCACTGGCAGCGGCCGGGCCCGACACTTTCCCCCGGCAGCCGCTTGCATGTAAAAGTCATTTGCAGTACAGTTACTTGTACCGTGATGTGATTAAAGGGCTAAATTGGCTTTGAAATCGTACCCCCGGGGGTAACGCAGACTTTTTTTATTTTTGTCTTGCAGCCGTGGAAGTAAATCAAAACGAGGAGGAAAGAGCGAGTGGCGGAGCTGCCAAAAACTTCTAATTCCTTCCTACTTCCCTTTATTGGATCCATGCCTCCAGACAAACAGTCGAAACAGAAATCACCATGTGCAGATCTGTCGGTTTGGCTCTGGCGGAGCGCAGACCTTGATTACCCGGGGAGTTAAGGAGTTTCCTTTCAGGGAGGGAGGGCGCAGCCGGCTGGAGCGCCGCCAGGCTCAGGTTGCGGTTGGCAAGAAAACACCAGCGCAATCAAACGAAAACAAACAGACGCTGGGCCGCTTCCAGCCCCATCGATAGATAAACACAAAGCTCAGAGAAGTTGTTATCGAATTTCCACGTTTTTATGTTTTTCACGGGGAGTTGGGGAGTTGGTTTTCTGGGGGTGTCCTGTTGTTAGATCTAACACAAAGAGGGGATGAAAGGATGGAGGATTTGCTAGAACAAACGTGAGCTTTTCAGGCGATGAAGGTTCCTGGTTCATCACCAGCACGGCGTCTTTTGATGGTGGCAGCAGTAACTCACAGAAACCTTCACCTCCTCTTCACCCTCCTTACCCAATGTGTCGGACGTGTTCCTCTCATCCGAGGAACATCTGAGGATCCTGAGCACAGAGCTGAAACGACGTGGAGATCAGAAATGGATTCATCGCAAATCAAGCAGTGACGAGGGTGCGGATGGAAGCAGAGCTGCCACAAATGACCTTTTCCCTTGTGCCATTAGTCTCCTAGCATCATTACACAGAGCTGCTGACATTAGACCAGCAGAAACCAAATGAAGGTGATCGACATTAACCTCTGAATTGTTCTCATTTGCATTTTTAACCAGGCCCGACCTCTAGCACCCAACAAGGATCATTTCATGCTCATAATACTCACAGATGAAGAAAGTTGCAACTGAGAAGAACTCCTCCTTGTATCATAGCATCACAAAATATATGCACTGTGTACAGAAACCACAGCTTAATTTATAGATTATTCAGATTGATGTTGTGTAACTGTGCCACTCTCTACTCCCTCCACCGTCCCACTGGGACACAGAAAGTTCTCTGTGTCTGAGTCTAGCATTACGCTGAGTGGCTGTGATGGACGTCTCCCTCTCATCTGGACCTTTGAGGGATTTCTTGCAGTAGGAGCTAAACGGCGTCCGCAGTTTAGCACGATCGCAAATCACTTGAACCGGTCACTTTCATGAGGATGCAGCTTTTGGCAGCGTCTCCACTTTATTAAAGAGCCGAACATGTGGCTTAGTGCTGAGAGCCTGCAGCATGAAACCCATTTCTCCCGCTCCAAATCGCGCTGATGAAAACCAAACGGGGACTGAGGGAAGGACACCAGCCAGCCAGTAACCCCCCCCCCTCTACAACCCCCGCCCCCCCCCCCCCCCCCCCCTCCAAATGTGCATTGTCCAATTAAGGTCTTTTCCTCCCTTGTGCCTGTGCCCGGGCAGAGCTGGACGGGCTGCCAAGCCCCAAACAGTGAAGTAAATCCTGCTCTGTGGGCCTGGTGCTGCCTGCTCTGACACTTCATCATCTGGAGGGGGGCCGTGGGAGGGGGGGCGCTGGCGCGTGGGCACCGGGCTATAAAAGGCCTGGAGGAGGCCGATCGATGCCCCCGCCGCCCCCTCCTTACCCTCTGAGCGTGTGGACGTGGGATCTCCAGACTTTACAGTGGCTGCAGGGCTGTGAGCAGACTGCAGACTCCTGCCAGCGGAGCGTAACAGCGAGCCGTGACTTCACTGTGAGCCGAGCATCACTCTGCTGTGAACTCTGCAGAGACCAGGCACAGTCCAGGCAGAGACCAGGCAGAGACCAGGCAGAGACCAGGCACAGTCCAGGCAGAGTCAAGGCAGAGTCCAGGCAGAGACCAGGCAGAGACCAGGCAGAGACCAGGCAGAGACCAGGCAGAGACCAGGCAGAGACCAGGCACAGTCCAGGCAGAGACCAGGCAGAGACCAGGCAGAGACCAGGCAGAGTCCAGGCAGAGACCAGGCAGAGACCAGGCAGAGACCAGGCAGAGACCAGGCAGAGACCAGGCAGAGACCAGGCAGAGTCCAGGCAGAGACCAGGCAGAGACCAGGCAGAGACCAGGCAGAGTCCAGGCAGAGTCCAGGCAGAGTCCAGGCAGAGACCAGGCAGAGCGGCGGAGCGTGACCGGCCCGGCCCAGCACGCTCTCTGACGCTCTGCCCCAGCTCAGGCTCATTAATTACTGCCTGGTCCTGAAGGAAAACGTGATAGAGTTCAGTTTGAGGGTAAACGGCGTCAGCTGGGTTTTAACAGGTTGACACGATTCTCATAGTTAACTTTTTTGCTCTATAAATTGATCTTGGCCTATTAAATATGGAGTAGAATAGAATAAAAAGCTTTTATTGCCATTTTACATTGACAAGACAAGCTGCAAGTGCATAATGCAGTTGCAGAGGTTATTTCAACCTGGTGCCTTTTGATTTTGCACAAAGATAGAACAGGAATAGACATGAAAAAAGTTGAGGACATGATAAATGTTGATCTGTTGAAACACATTTTTCAACACGTATTTGGACTTTTCTTTCCTAACTCAAATCATTACAAAAAGTTATAGATTACTTTATTAGGCAATCGTTTCAATGACTTCGTGACTTGTTGCAGACCTGTCACATTCAGTGAAAATATAATATGCAGCTAGTTTCCAGCAGTTGGCTGCATCTTATTCTCTTACTCGTAATTATTATGCATTTTGCAAAACTCTTTTCACTGAAGATGCAAACCTAATAGGCGACGACTGTAATCGCTGTTATGTCTGTGTTTATGCTATGACAACAGCAGCAGTGACAACAGAGCTGCTGCATTTACTAACTGACCTCAGAGAGCAAATCACTGTTTCTGAGTCCATTCACATGCTTATCCTCAACATCAGTAGATTCGGGCCAAATGGACTGTTCACTCTTCAATTTCCAGCCACAGGTTACAAGAGGATCATGATGAATGTTTGTGAATGCAACCAAAATTACATTTCAGCCTCATTTGGTATGAAACACTGAATTCTTTCGCATGTGGAGAAGACACTGATTCTGTTGCCCTCAGGTCTGCGATCCTGACGGATGTGGAGTTTCAGACAGAAGAAGCCACGCTCTCTCTGGGCTGGTCTGGTCTGACCCCGGTCCTGGCTCCAGGTCTGACGACTCAGCGAGACTAAGAGGAGCCCGACCAACGCAGTCAGCATCGCTCTCCCGTTATCTCATCCCCCTCGCTGCAAATCTTCGGAGATGCCGTCAGATGCGGCATCGATTTCTATCTGCCTCTTCTGGTTTGCAGAGTTTCCTAAAAGCCTCCGAGAGAAACCAAAAAAACGAAGCGCGCTCTCTTGCCAAGATCGGCCTGGAGCAGGAACGCGGGATGAAAGCCAGCCGCGGGCTTAGCTCCTGTAACTTCTCGGCTACTGCTGTCATTCTGCATTCGTCCGGAGTTTTCCAGAAGTGACAGTGGTTACTGCTAAGTTACAGTCGGATGCTGCAGTTTCCTGCAGTCACTATAATTAGATCAAGACGGAAGAGATGACAGGAATTCACGTGTGCGTGGGGATGCACACAGATATTAGAATAATATCATTTTCCATCGATACCGTCCAAGTCCTGACCTTAACTATAGGTTTGGGCTCCTCACGGCCTGAGGAAGTCATTACTGGGCTGCCTGCTCTTTGGTCTCGAAACCAAAGCCTGGTGGTGATTTCTATCTTAACTTACAGAGGAAGATGGCGGAACAGGTTCCTCAGGTTCTCCTCCAAATGTGGAATCCAAACCAGTGAAGAAATGCTGCTGACTCATGCAAGTAATACCAGACTTTAAGTTCAGAATCCAAGAGTCACGTCAGGCGTCGGGTTCTCGCTCTGAATCGATAGACCAACATTAAAGAAAACATCGATTGTCACACCGCTGAGCGCAGATATCGACCCGTATGCCACATTTACATAACATCATTTCTAAAGTCTGCATCCTGTGATTAATAGAGGAGTTCCAGGCTGATAAAGGATGAAGGCCTGATACCTGTCTGGTCTAGTTTCTGGTTCAGGTCACGTTCTCTGAAGAACCAGTCCACATGTGGCTTTTCATTCAGTATCGACTTTTAATACTTGTTGAGCCCTGTCACAAGGAGTGAGTGAGGACAACAGAGGAAAAATGTCTTCAGAAATAAAAATAAAGGACAAGAACCGAACAGACATCCAGATGCCTCCATGACTGAGAACCTCTGTTTCCTCTCACATCTTCAGGTCGTAGACCGAGTCGTCCTGGATAATCTCATGGTTTGAGAGCACCAGCCGACTATATTACGGTTATGATCACAATCTGTGCATGATCGGTTTAGGCATTAGGACCGTCCTGACCCTGCACACGTGCCCGTGGTGGATCCCGAGGATCCGTCCTGACATATATGGGTCGCTGTGTCCTGTAGGAAAGGTACTGATGCCCGTTTGTAACTAAACAAACCGCCTGCAGATCGTTCCCAGCTGCCTCGGCGCTGCGTGAAATCCAAGAAATCGTTCCGTTATTGGACAACATAACTGCCCTAACAGAGCCCCATTCATCCTTTTACTTGTCAACCAGCTTTCCTCTGCTTCAAATTAAAGGGGAAGCGTCCCAGATTGTGCTTCAGCCATGATATGTGAAATACTGCATACTTGCAAATCCGGGCAGTGGAAATGCAGCGACTGAGCTCTGCCAGACTGAAAGGAGAGAAATTGAGGGCTGAATGTTTGGTAAGGAGAGCCTGACTCGGTGATGAGCTACTCTGTAGATTATTGAGTTTCCTGGAGTGGAATAAAGTGCTTCACATGGTAGTTTGTGAAAGTGAAACATCCTCGGGGCTGAGTCATGGTTAGGCCTGAGTGACTGCTCAATGGCTTGGAGAAAAAAAAAAAAGCGCATTTGCGAGCAAGCGCAAGGATTTCCGAGCAGAGATTTTGTGAGCGTCACATGTATTTATGTCTATATTTGTGCGGTGTAAGCGCAGCATAAAGAGGGACCTTTTTTTGTCCCGTTTCAAGGGTTGTTACCAGTTCATAACCTCTCATGGCTTCGTAATGACCGTGCCACAGGAAAGGAAAACTGGAGTCCGAGCAGTGGTGGAGACAGGGAGTCGTATAATTCCCATAGTTCATAAAGAAAGAGGTTGTATCACGCCCGGTAGAAGACTTTTCACAAGCTTAGCGGCAGATTTGTGGCGTTAGATCCACACGGGTTTCTCTAGGTACTTCAACATCCTTCCACAGTCCTAAAACACACACATTTAGGCAGATTAGAGACTCTGAATTGCCCCTTAAGTGTGAGTGTGAGAGTAGCTGTGTGTGAGTGCATGTCCTGGGATGGGCTCCAGTAGATGGACCCCTGAGACGCCGTTTTAGGTCTAAAACTGGCCGAGAAAACAAATGGATCGGAAGTAATCATAGTACTCTGGCTGGGTGTACAGTACAGCCTTGGTGAGGTCCCTCTTCTCTTTTAGATAACAGCTCCACTTCTTTTTGATTTCCAATTCTTAATTCATTACGATGGGAAAAAGGTTCATTCTGAGCATTCAGTGGAAGTAAAATACAAATTTAAGTATATTCAGTAGCACAGGGCAACATTTAACCACAGCTGAACCAATAAAGGCAAAACCTCAACAGTTTCTGCATTACTGCACTTCATCAGTCCTTGTTTAGACAGGTTAGCATGTCTCGTTCACACGCTGCTCACACACACGGGAAAATGCCACCTCCCACCACCAGGGGGCAGGGTCAAGTTCCTGGTTGGGCTCAACTTTGCGCACCACAAATGTATTAATAACAAAATAAACTAAACAGCGAGAACAAATCGATAGACGGGACCAATCAGCAGAACCAAACTTCCAAGAAGGCGTTCAACTACGGAAAGTAGCACGCATCACCACCGAAACGCCTCCAGAGGAGGTCCAGGAGCATGGATCTGAAGGAGGACTCGGCACGTCTCTGCACGAGCCGGACAGACTGGGGCATCAGCCTCGCTGCGGTTTCTTGAAAAACAAACAAACTCCCTGGCCTTGAAAACTGAGTCAGAACGAGAGGCACAATTAGAAAACACAACTGGAGCTGGATGGAGATCTCAGAGGGGGCGGAGCCAGGCAGGGAGGTGTGAGCAGATACCTGGCAGGGTCAGAGGACGATGATCAGCATTAAAACAGAGATAAGAACAAAGAGCAGACTGACACAAGCAGCTGTAATTACAAACACGTAAGTCGTTTTTTCTCTCCCTCTCTCTCTCTCTATCTGGGGGTTTCTTTAAAAACTGTTTTTTCTTCGTATTCCAAGACATACTCTCTGCACGGCTGCTTGAGCGCGAGGTCAGGCGGTGGGGGGGGGGGTTTGGCTGAGCCGCGGGCTGTGGGGACGGTGGGAAACCATCTCCCTCCTCATTGTTAATACCCGCTGGAGCCACTGTGCACAGCCACTGTGAAATGGGCCTAATAGCCTCGATGAGGGTATGTGGAGGAGAGCGGCGCACGGTATTGGCCTGCAGCTGTAATAGTCTTAGGCATATTTGCAAAAATTTGCTTTGGAGCACACCTACTCATTATGGTAATAGCCAGCTCTTAAAGGCTGACGTATGGACAAATGGCTGCGGTGGGAGAGCGCCGGGATGAGCAAAGGTTAGCGAGTGCGTCCGCAGGATGGATCGACCCCGCTCCGCTCCTCCTCGCCTCACACAGGACAACTCACGTTCTGCTTGAAAATCAACCTTTTCAACCTTTCAAATGACGCCTCGTCTGGCTTTAAACACTAAAACTGAATAAACGTAGCCCATCTACTACTTATTATCTTTTTATTACTCTTTTTTTTCTCTCTTTGTCAAAATGCTTGCTCATTCATCCATTCAATCAAGTAAGCGTGACCCTCCCTCTTGGTCAGGGATGGTCAGGGAGGTATTCGTGGTTTTCAACACACTGATCTGGCTCGATCTGGAGGTCAACGTAACATCCAAGTCTTTTTTTTTTTATTTCCCCTCGAGGATCAAAACTGACTCGAGGCAGACGTGAGCCAGGACGACTCCACCGGAAAAGCGAACGGAAGAGAGGATGAGCTATTTAGATCCTGTTACTACTCAAACTGGGCAAATGACTCAGAAAATGTCCATATGCATATACACTATTATATCATGTTTGCAAGAGGTCACTGCCAGACAGAAATAGCAGAAAAGTGCATTTTTGGTGCTATCCCAGAAGGGGGCAGGTGCGGCAGACTCATCCCAGTGTTGGTGAGAAGGATTAGTCTCAGCTGGATGCTTCTGGAATAAATGCAGAATTCATTATGATGGGAAGAGAGAGAGAGAGAGAGAGAGAGAGAGAGAGAGAGAGAGAGAGAGAGAGAGAGAGAGAGAGAGAGAGAGAAAAGAAAAGAGACATCATACATGTCACGTATTCCAACGTGTCTCACAGTGATTATAGCCTGGATTGTGGTTCACTGCTTTACACAACTTAGTTCTAATAAAGTCATGGAACTGTGTGTGTGTGTGTGTGTGTGTGTGTGTGTGTGTATGTGTGTGTGCGTGTCTGCAGTAATGAGCCAAAAAACAAATTAGGGAGTAATTTTGATGCCTTGCTGCACTCTCCTTTCCCCCCTTAATTTACATTTCTATCAAATAGAATGAAAAATATGTTGTTTTTTTTTTATCCCCTCCCACCCTCCAAGCAGAGTAATTACTGCTGACTCTGGGTGTGTGTGTGTGTGTGTGTGTGTGTGTGTGTGTGTGTGTGTGTGGAGGGGCCGGGGGATAAGGCGAGTGACCTTTCTGCAGCGTCTCAGAGTGTGTGTGGCCAGCGTTCCTCTGTCCGTCCGTCCGTCCGTGTGTGTGTGTGTGTGTGTGTGTGTGTGTGTGTGTGTGTGTGTGTGTGTGTGTGTGTGTGCTGTTCTCTCTTATCTCATTGTGGACATTTAAAGGACGACGTGGCCACATTTTAAATGCATAAATCACTCGGCCGTAAAACTCATTACTGCCTTCACTGGGAGAGGGAGAGACACTGTGTGTGTGTGTGTGTGTGTGTGTGTGTGTGTGTGAGTACTGTCAGCATGTGTTTTGGCAGTTTGGCTCCTGACTCCGGATTCTTCCCCAATATTTGGAATAATGTTCTGCGACAGGGTTTGGACAGGTTGGGGCCCCAGAATGAATCGTTGAGGAGCCGAAACGTTCTCAGCGGAACCATAAACAGCTCCACGTGAAGCGTGACGTCTCCACCAGGGAGAAGATATTGAAGGAAATCTTTTGCTTCCATTTTGCATCCGTCAAGTTTGGTTTCCTGTTCAGCTGCAGGTGTTTGGTGCATGAGCCGTACTGCTACGTATAGTCTGGTCTTGTGACATCCCATAATTCGTATTAAGTCTCATCCTGTGATCATGTGACCCTTTACGACAGGTCACGTGACGTGGAAGTACAAAAGGGTGTGTTTCCATCACACTTTTGTGATAAACTTGTATATGTACACTCGGGAGAACATAAGCATGTTTCAGTGATATTTGAGAAGTTTTTTCTAGGGAAAAATGTGTCTGTGACTGTAATTAATCAAGTTACAGTCAGGAAGTTGAATTCTCAACAAATGTCTTGAGATGCTGAACTTACAGGTCACATCTGCACAAAATGCTTCAAAGAAAGCATCGAATCTGACATTAGCAGAACGTGGCAGCACGAGTAAAGATAAACGCTTCAAATAATCCTACGAAAACCAGAGAAAAACCCTCTGATAGCTGAACATTTCTAGAGGGAAATGCATCTTGTGTCTGGTTAAAGCACTGAGATCAGAACAATCCAGAATGAATCCAATGAAATCATCATGAATTAAGGTCCAGGTCTGTTCAGTTAAACTGTACTTAAAGTGTCAGTTCACAACAGATATGTTGAGGCCGTTGAACAGACAGATAACGTCTGCACAAAACTCCCCAAAGAGTCTGAGGAATTCCACACAGCTCGACAGATCTGATCCTCCAGAGGCACACAGGTTGGTGTTCAACCTGAGGTATGAAAAACGATTAATGACGATCGACTAAACCACAGGTGCTCCGAGCACGTGTCCCGAGTCAAGAGGTCAGAGGTCAGGACGCCAGCAGAAATAGAACCCGGAAATGTTTCTTCTTTTTTGTTATTTTCAGGAGGACAGACGGCTCACATTTTCCCCTCAGCAGATCTGTCAGAGTGGGAGACAAAGCAGTAAGTGATTTTTCTTGTTTTCTGGCTCCTGCCGGGACGCTCTGCCCCTGAGTATCTTATAATGACACGTTGGCCAACTTGTATATGATTCTGATTATGGTGCTTGGACGCCGCTCTGTGTTTTGCTGTTTGTCCCGGGCCAGAGCCGAGTGCGTGCCAGCTCAAATAATGTCCAATCTGGTTGAATAACACAGCATGAGAAAGTGCAGCATTGCAGCACCGACAGTGACTGATGTGTCTCTTGTGGCTCGTCGTTTTTTTTTGCTTTCCTTCCTTTGGCTTTAATCTGTCTGAAACGTACGTTTTTACATTCTGAGCGTTCGGCTGACGGGTTTTCCCGAAGCGCCTCGCAATAATTAGATAGCGCCGCTGTAAAGGAGAATTACGCTCAGGTCTTATTTTGGAACTTAGACAAACTCACTCTCTTACTTACAGTAGCTGCTCGGGTTATAATCAGTGGTCGAGTACTCGATAGACACGTAGATCCACAAAATGCACAAAGATTAAGATGCAAACCAGAACTGGTGCGGGACCTTCTCCTGGGCATCTGCTTGCAGAAGCATTTGTTTGTTGACATGAATGCATGTAGATTTACATCAGATAGTTAGAAGTATATGTATCTATAGTGTAGATATGTATCTTCCATACATATCATGTCATTTTGCACAGTTTTAAAGTCCACCAGTGGTCATATTTGCACATCGTCAGTCATATTATCTGCTGGATTTGTTTCTTTATTCTGTATTTTTGTTACTTTTGTTACTTAACGTTGCAATAATCTATTATTCATTGTGTTTCATTCTCGTGTAAGTGCATCCTGGAGTAACTATAAAAACCTTGAATCTTTGAGTCTGTGTGGGATCGTCTTTGAGGAGCTCGTGGCTCATCTGATCATGTTAAAAACATCTTGTTACGTCTTTGTATAAACTGAAGGTCTAGTGTCCTCATCACTACATCCTGCCGCCCATTAGTAAAGAATGCACCTGAACGATGGGCTGCAATCACAAGCTGTGAACATTCATCCACATTAATAACAGTAACATTTAGTAACAGACTAGTCACAAGGCACATTCCCACCTGGAACCAAGGACTACGTCGACTCGAGACCTTGCTTCTAATCAGCAGGGAACTTCAAACCAGTGCGATGAACAGGGATGAAATGCTTCATTTCAGCTCGTTTCAGCACCGAAAAATGACAAGTTAACTCAGAAGTAGGAAGTTTTTCTTTTTTTTATCTTCTTTTTTTCCAGGTAAGGAGCAAATTAAGGCGAGCACAGGAGGAGAATGTGGAGAGGAGAGATATGATTCAGTAGCGAGAAACTGCATACATTTATCACTCTCTCTCTCTCTCTCTCTCTCTCTCACACACACACACACACACACACACACACACTGGTCGCATCTATTAACATGAGTGAGTTTTTTTTTCTACTTTCTTTACTTTTTTTTCCATGCGCTCCCAAAAATAACACATTGCGTAACACTTCCTCTACTTCTTCTTCTCCTGCCCCTCTCTAATATTTTGCTTTCAGTCACCCTCGCTCTCCCTGCCTCTTAATCCATTTCCCACTGATGTACAAACCGTAGGTGGGACGTGCCGCTTCCTGGCTTTTGATGAAATTTGGAAGCGCCATCTTTTTTTTTCCTTTTGTGTGTGTGTGTGTGTGTGTGCTCTGCCAAACTGGAAAGGATGGGCTACTGAGGACAGGTAACTGAGGACATCCAGGTGGTTGTACTGGTTGTGAAGAGGCCAGGGGAGAGCGTTTCCATCACTGCCAGAAATGCACAAATAACATAAATATCATGACTAAAAACTGGTAAAGGAAACAACTGCATTTGTAAAAAATCCTCCTGGTTTATCAGACGTGTCGATGTAGGAGTGTAAAAGTGGGATGGAAACACTTTTTACAAGTACTATACAAGTCATGTGATGTAACATAGGGGTCACATGACCAGTTCACCTCAGACCAGATGTGTGGACGACCCACAGGTAAGTCTTAAATATCGCTTTTATCTTTCAGAAAAAGCTGTAATGGAAACATAATGAAGAAGGAAAGTGTCTGAGGTACAAGTGTGTGTGTGTGCGTGTGCGTGTGTGCGTGCTTAAAGCGAGTGTGTGGAAACACCGGCAGCACTGATTAGTGTCCAGGCAGCAGGTCAGACAGAGAGCGAGAGAGAGAGAGAGACGATGAGATGAGATGAGGAGGGTGTAGGAGAAGAGCGGGAGAAGAGAAAATAAAGAGGAAATTGATTTATGATAGAAAGAGAGAGAGAGGTTAATGACAAAGTCAATGGGGCTTTGAGAGAGAGAGAGAGAGAGAGAGAGAGAGAGAGCGAGGGAAGGAGAGAGAGAGAGAGAGAGAGGAGTTGATGAGAGAGTGTGAGTCAGACTCTTCCAGAGAGCGACGACAGGACAGACCGAGCCGAGGCGAGATGTTTGAGGCGTTAAATCTCATTGTTACACGTCTCGCTGAGAGGAGCGAGGAGCGGATCAAAGTCAAACTCAACAGACAGAAAAAGTTCAGTTTCAGTTTCACGGAGCAAAAACAACTTCAGACCTGACTGTGGACCAGAGCGAAGTACGGCCGGACGACAGAGGAAGAGGCTTTTACACCCCCGTCTGAACCATTTTTATCAAGCATCAACACTTTCCAATAAGTTCACAATCATTATTATTATTATTACAGTCTGCAGTGCTTGATCTTAATACATTTCTGCAGCTAACAGTGGTTCACTCTCAGGTTTCAAGCAGAAATAGTAGCAAGACTAAAAACCTAGAAACAGGTGTGTGACAGTATCCTGGCCCTTGTGTGTCTCATTTATTTATCTGTTTTTAGCTCATTTTAATGTCTTACACATACACACACACATATACATGTATATATATGTATGTATATAGTAATATAACCCCTTTTATACTGTAGTTACCTAGTTGATAGGTTTTCATAGTTTTTTGCATTGCCTGTTTCTGTACTTTCTAAGTAAAACAAAGCTGTTCTCCTTCCTGGAAAGAGAAAAAGAACTAATGCCTAATGATTTGGTTCAGGGGGTCAACACCTAACGACCCCCCCACCCCCCACCCCACCCTCCCCCTCTCACCCCCCCCCACCAGGACCAGAGCGAGGTGTCGGCCTCCTAGGCCGGAGCAGACAGGATTAAGTGTCGGGAGGTGTGAGAGCTGGGAGCGATCCACAGCACCTTCATCCCTCCGATAGAACGAAACAAAAGCAGCTCTCTGTCTAACAGCATCCGGGTCTCGCTTCCCTCCTTATCTGTCAACGAGCCGATAAGAGGAAGTGGGGGGGGGGGGGGGGGGGGGGGGGGGCAAGGTCAGCCCGCTGTTTCCTCCTGCACCTCAAACCTCCCCTCACAGACCGGCTGCTCCACTCGCCCGGGGTCTCAACTCCTCCCCACAGAGGAGCTGTTAGCCTCTCGCCTGGTGGGTGGTTTTCATTTGTTTCCATCTTGTTTCATGTGGGTTTTTGCTGAAATTGCAAAAGATCCCCCCAAAAGGAATCGCATTCCTCTCTGGGAGCCAAGTAAAGTGCTGCTCTCCTTTTCTTTTTACTTATTGATTTCAACGTGTTTTTCCATTTTACTTTCACTGATTTTCTCTCTCTCTCTCTCTCTCTCTCTCTTCGGTGCCCTCTCTGGAAACAGCCGATGTTGGTGGTCGATTGCACTCATTTTGCAAAGAATCTGGAGAGGAGATGAGAGGCTAAATACCAACGTTTCCTCTGGATCTGAATGAAGAATAAACTCTTGAAATTCAATAAGATACAGCTGCTACTTTCAGGTTTTTCTCAGGCCTCAAAGTCCTGATGGACCAACGAACAAGACTGGTCATGTGACCTACATCATGTCTGATAAGGTCAAAATATTCAGACCAAAGGTCACGGGTTCGAATCCCCTTCATACCTCTGGAGCCCCAATATGGTGCCAGAGGAATTAAAGGGATGAAATTAACAAGTTTAAATGACTAGTTCACAGATTTTATTGCAATATTTAGGTGAATTCAAAACAAAAACAAAAAGGTTTTGTGTACAAAACAAAACTACATTTTTTTGTAGTTTTGTTATTTCTTGGATTGATGGAAGAGCGCTAGAGTTCCTTTGCTCATTTGTATTCAAATATGTTATTTTTTATTGGCTTTACGCAAAGAAATATTGTTCTTATGTGTTTTTCTGTTTGATCTGGCAATCTACTAATGAAAAACCATCATCAACAACCCTGGAATTAAACGGAAGATCAATAACAGGATGAGACAAACGTATGAAGGCTTATAGAGTGAATCCACTCTCTCCACTGAATAGAACTGGACATTTACAGCCACTTATAACAAGTATAATAGTATTAAAGTATTGACCCAACTTTGTGTTGAAATAGTATTTAAATGGCTTCTCAGTTCTCGGTTTTAACACCATTTGATTCTCACAACATTTAATTATTTAAAGGGACAGTACTCGTTTTATCTTATGGGAGCTGCCAGTCTCTTGAGTTACGTTTGAGTTGTTTGTTTTCGGGATTTCTGCCCATTCCTCAAAGCAAAACTGCGCCAACTTCCTTTTTTTTATTTCACACCGACCGCAACCAAGTCAAATCCCACTTTTGCTTTCACCGTTTTTGTAAAAAGAAAAGAAACGTTCTTGGCACTGAAGCCGATCCTGCCTCTAACAGCGGTCGTTTGAGAAAAGACACGACATCAGAGCCTGTCGGTCTCTCAGCAATTCCTCGAGGCCGGATGATTGGGGCACAGGCCGCTCATCAATCACAGGGAGACATTCCCGCTGTAAATATTAGGCGATCCGGTATTAACTCTGCCCTCATTATCTGCTATTAGGCCGGTGGCGGGAACACACAAACGCTGCGGAACACTCCGGAATCCTGTCTGCGCCGGGCCGAGGACGCAATCACTGGGCTGGGACTCGGAACGTTGTCGGTCCGAGCCGGAGCCGGAGCCGGAGCCGGAATGGGACGGGACGAGGGGAAAAGTCGTTTGTTTGATAGTTGCTTTCAGCTGTTCTGGTTCTCGCCCACTTAAAGACTTCAGAGACGTGACGACACGTTTTATTTGTCAAATTTCAACACATTTGAGAATGTGGGAACCGGTCCAGACTTTGACTTTCCAAACTTTTGCAAAGTCTGGACAATTTAACTTTTGTTCTCCAACTTAATAATAATAATGAATGCATAACAAATTATAATTATCTAATCTTTAAACTCATTCATCAACTGCTGCAAACTCAGGTGCATTTCCATGTTTCTCAGGATGGATGATAGATGGATGGGTAGAGGGAGGGAGGGATGGACGGACGGACAGACAGACAGACAGACAGACAGACAGACAGACAGACAGACAGACAGACAGACAGACAGACAGAGAGGCAGACAGACACACCAAACCTGTGCTACTTGAGATATAAAAGTCATAACCATGGTGTCAGGGTTGTATGAATGATTTGTAATATCAGCGAAATTTCTAAATGACCTCAGTAACACAATCTCTCTCTCTCTCTCTCTTTCTCTTTCTCTCTCTCTCTCTCTCTCTCTCTCTCTCTCACACACACACACACACACACACACTCAGAAGAGGAGGATGACAGAGTTTAGAGGTCGTTGGCTGGAGTGTAATGACTTTGCTGCCCCTTCAGTGCTTTGTGAATGGAGCAGCCCTCATCTATTAATATTAATGACAAATTCTGCATCCCATCTCCATCTGTGTGAGTGTGTTTGTGTGTCTCCTCTCCAGAACCCCCCCCTCAACACACACACACACACACACACTTATGCAGAGGCAGAAGTGCTTTCAGGCCACCCAGGCTCCTGAGCTCCAGAGGAATAAAAACATGAACTATTAGATTTGCAGTGTTGGACTGCGTGCTGGGTCTGGATCAGGCGTCAGGGGATCGTAGCGTAGCTGGTGGAGGATCTCTGCAGGATCAGTGCAGCCCGGGGTCAGGCCGAGGGATTAATGCCACTATTATGGCTTCACATACACAAACACAAACACACACTCACACACACACGCACATGCATGACCTGTTACTCTGAGAAGTCTCTGCGTGCTTCTCTTCCGTCGGTATATCCGCAGATTTACGAGCAGACCTTGAGAACGTGCAGCTGATTGTACTTTTTATTATGTTTGGAACATGACGGGAACCCCGGCGCAGGAAGGAGCGTAAACTGGAGCTATTTCCATACAATCGCACGTCGGAGAAGCTCGGAATCAGACCCGCTGTAAGCACAGGGAAGCAGCCGAGCCAAGCCAAATAAACCCCGTCCCATTCATGGCTTCTCCAAAGCATTCCAGACACACACACACACACACACACACACCGGAGAGCACCGGAGAGCACCGTCTCATCTGCTCTCATTCTCAGCTTTATAATCCAGATACAGGATTCACACACATTTTTTTTCCAGGGTCAGATTCAAAAACTTAAGCACTTTATACAAGGTCAACTTCCAAGCTTTCACAGCTGTGATGCAGAACATGTTCAGACAAATCCTAACCCAAAACGATTGATCTTTTTTAATTTCCATTGAAAGAGATGGAATAATATACAAACATCCAGAACATCCAGGTAAAGCATCCATCTGGGCATCAATCTACTATAAGCCATTAACACCTGGAGTCGTTTTAAAAGGTAGAGTTTCTGTTTTTCATGGAACAGACAAATTGAGTATCGATCTACTGATCTGAGCAGACTAGTAAACTAGTAGACAAGTTGTCAAACTAACGCAGCAGGTCACCCGTCTCCTCTCTTACCTGCTTGGCGTGCAGGTCGGCCTTGGAGGGGGGGCGGGGGCTGTGGGCCGGTGAGACGGGGGCACTGCGGCTGCCGCCGCTCAGGGCCGCACGCACAGACGCCAACCACTTCATGGTGGACGGACAGGTGGAGGTGGAGGAGCAGGTGCAGGTGGAGGTGCAGGTGGAGGTGGAAGTGGAGGAGGAGGTAGAGGTGCAGGTCTCTCTGACAGATCCCAGAGAATGTGTCCCAGAGCCTGGAGGTGTGTGTGGAGACCTCTTGCATCCCAGAGTGTGTGTGTATGTGTGTGAGGGCGGTCACGCCCTTCTGCCACACACACACACACACACACACACACACACACAGTTCTGTTAACCACTGACACAGATCCAACAGGCGAGCACACACACCCACACGCTTACAGTAGCTGCAAACATACACTAAACACTAATCCTACACACACACACACACACAGACAGAGACCACCCACCATCCACACGCCACCCTAGTGACACACAAACCCCCCCCCCCATCACTCCCATCACCATCTGTCACTTTCCCCCCATTCCTCCCTGCTCTCTGTACAGTCACATTACTGTAGCCTGGAGTTGTATTACACACACACACACACACACACACACACACACACACACACACACACACACACACACACACACGTCCCCCGCTGTGTCCCATGGCCATCAGACGCAGCTGAGGATGGATGAATGGATGGCATTAGTCCATCATTAGTGCCTCACACAACATGTATGTGGTGGAATGAAGTGATGGAGCAGATGGAGACACACACACACACACACACACACACACACACACACACACACACACGTACAGTCACTGTTACTACGTACATATTACATACAGTAATTATTGTAAGTGCGAATATACCGAGAGAAGTAATTTGCCCCATTGATGTGACTGTGACCTCTGACCTCTGCTGTTACCATGACGACCTGTCAACGGCTACTGGACGAACTGGTGGTGACATCACATCCAGACATGAATGGTCCAAAACTGCATACACAACCATTAGAAACTACAGCCAAAGTCAAGACTGCATCCATCATATACACACACAGTTTATCCTCTGTCCATCTATTCATCTGTATAACAATAGAATAGAGTAGAGTAGAATCTGCCTTTATTTGTCACATGACGGGGAAATTTCACTGAACACAGCAGCAGCAGGGGTAGTTAAGTGATAGAAAACAAGTGAAATACATCTAAATATAATAGCAGAGAACAGCTACAGTATGAGTGAATGAATAATTGAGAGAGCTGGTCTGCTGGGAGCAGAGCTGGGTGTCGAGCAGCTGCTGGAAACATTTTGATACTGAGATGCAACGTGGACGAGACGTAGCATAAGGAATAAACACAACGTATGAAAAGAGAAGAAAAGAAAAGCTAAAAACGCAACCTTCCTCTCCTTCAACTGAGCACATCCTGTGCACCAGGATCCTCCTGGTGTGTGACCGACCCTTGTGACATAGTTTGGACTCTTCAAGCTCGTGTTAGTACGTGTGTTTCTGGATGTGCGTAAAGCATCACGCGCTCGGTCAAAGCCTCTAAAACTCTAAAACACATCGGCTCTAAATCCGAGCAGCAGCAGCAGCTGCAAATATAAAAAAGAGAAAAAACATAATAAAGCAGTAAAACTGTCCCGAGCCGCTTTACTTCTAGGATATGATCTCTGTATGATTGCTGCATCAGTGATGTAACCTCATCAAAGCATCCGCAATAATGGAGGAAAATGCTCTCGAAAGCTTTTTTTTTTTCTTTCCTTTGCACACACACACACACACACACACACACACACACACACGCATGCACACAAACCTCCGGCCAAGCAGCACACATGAAATGAAACGAGAGGAAACAGGAGAAGTAGCTCTCTGGTTTATGTGAGATTTACAATCAGACGCCATGGGAATAATCAGAACAACCAGAGTGCGTGTTTGACCGATTGCACGGCCCCCTCCTTCTTCTTCTTCTTTTTATTTTCCGTAAAAAGCCAATGTGAGTGGAGGCTTTTATGAAAACCCACAGTCTGATCCCACAAGACAGCGCTCTGCACTTTTTGAAGTGACAATCAGAACAGCGGCCGCATGGTAACAAATATCAGAGTTGTACATTTTTCGACTGAGGATAATCCCCCGCCGGGCTTTACAAGAGGCTGGCTGGTGTTATTACTGGCGGGAGGACGCCACCCTAGCCTAGCTGTGTGTGTGTGTGTGTGTGTGTGTGTGTGTGTGTGTGTGTGTGTCCGGCTAGGCCTGCTGCCCTGGCTGGGTCTGGGCAGGGACGTGGCCATATGTGGAGGCCAGGCCTCGGTGTCAGCGGGTGATCCTGGGGATCCTGAGGATGTGGCCAAAGCTTCGACTTAATTCATCTCTTAATCCCTGCGTCTCAATGTGGAGGCACATATGGTGTGTGGTGGAGAGTGACGGAGGTGCGACCGGTTAACTGCATCCTCAAGAATGAGAGATTAAAAAGATTAAGACTCAAGAAAGTTTGTCACTTGTGCCGGAACACACACAGGGATGGGACTTTAAATGGTACAAAAAGTGACACGATTACACTAAAGCAAGGGTCTCAACATTTTGCACAGCCTGTTAGGAATAAGAATGTGAGTGACTGTATTGATCCCTAAAGGGAAATTCAATTGTCTGGAAGCTCATTTACCATTATCAGAAGCATTGAAAGCCTAACGGCTGGTCCAGAGGACCTTCTACATAGAGAGGTGTCTCCACCACCTCCATGTTCTGGTCCATCAATGCGTTATGAAGTCAGTGATCTCAGAATGGACTCTACCGTTAGGGAAACATGTCTGAAGTCTCCTGATATTATCAAAAGAGTTTTGGGATGTTTAGCCTGTATCCTAGCTACAATTTGTGGAGAACTTTACATAGAAGTTGTCTTGTCTGGATGTTCAGAGTTATTGTTATGGTATGAAAATTGTCTCCAGCTCATCTCCCTTACTGAGCAGAGAGGTGAGGCAGAAAGAAGCTACATCTCAACATCTGAACCTTCACCTTTAATCCAAGCTACAACCATGAAAGCTCTTCTTCATCTCAGCTCAAACAGGCTGGAAACATCCTCAAAGCTTGTTCTGTATTCACTGAAAGAAACTCCTCACACACCAAGCTAACACCGAGCTAACACCAAGCTAACACCAAGCTAACCAAGAGAGCTGCAGAGTGTGGACAATGTCTTTCTGCTCGAACCACAACAAGTGCTGAGACATAGCAGAAGATGAGGTTAAGCTAGCAGTTAGCATTGTAGGTCACTCAGTAATGCATTAATATGGGCGCAAAGATTGTGCTCGGCTGGGTGAAAGCATCCCAGGCTGTGAGAATGTTCCAGACAGAGCAGAAGCAGGAGCCAGGCAGATGCGCTCTGCCTTCCCTCGGAGCCCTGCCTTCGGTAATGAGCCCCACATTGAAATGGAAACGACGCCGCTGAGCCTCAGACGAGGCGAGAGCCCCGACAATGGCCAGGACGTCAGCGGCGGCGAGCGGCGCGGCCCGTCCTGCGGCCACAGCCAGAGGAAATGAAAGCTGCAGCCTCAGTTGTGGTTCCTGATTGAAAATGTAATAATAACGCTCGGAGACGACACGGCACACATGTTAGACATTCATGGGCCTCCAGTCGCAGGTTCCTCAGCACATCAAAAAAATGAAAATTAGGAGGTCTAACGACGTTGGTTGCAATGGTTTGCATAACTATGCAATGATGAAGACCACGTAAGTAGACGTGCTATTGACTGGTCCTTTTTCAGCCCCTTTACTGTCACCGCTTGATTTATTTTGATAGTGGGGAAATGATTACAATCACAATCCCAACTCCTAAAACTTTCGCCCTAAGTAGGGTCTATTATACACTTGGTGGGATGTGGGACAGATTAGAGCCAGACGCAAGTAAAAACACAGATGGATAAAAACTCACAGGTGCTAAAAAGAGCAGGTAACTCGATTACAGGAGGAAGAAAAAATGCATAATTTGTCTTGTTCTGCTGGGGATATATGTCACATATTCTTCTATCACATATAATGTGATGGGGTAAAACCAGCTGTACTTGAGACAAATCCAGGGCCGAGGAGGCTCAATCCCTTCACAAGGGCAGAGTGTTAGTATATGTGGTTTCCATCATCTCAGGGCTTATGTCATTTGGCTTATGGTGGCTGGACATTTAAGAGGACAGGTTTGAGAGAAAGACTTTTCTATCTGAAATCAAAGAGGTTCCTGGAACTCATCTCAGAAGGCGATTGTGTTCGCCTTTCGAATCAAAGCAGCTTTAGAGCCCTCGAGCCAGCCGTGAGATCCCGTCTCCGGCACTAAAAGCTGCATTTCATCTTTTTCTTTCCTTTTTTTTTCTTTTTTTCTTTTAACAAAACCACTTTATCGACCATCACAAAGCCAGACAATCCACAACACGGAGGCTGCAACTTTGGAGGATCAGTGTAAACATACAGGGTGAGGATGCCGAAGTCAAAAACGAGAAAAAAAAAAGAGAGAAATCAATCTTAAATGATTTAAAAAGTATTTCATATCGAGCCAATGAAGCAAATTGACCTGAGATTGAGAGAGAGAAAGTTGCCGGGGAGGGGATAGAGGGATGGAGCAACCGTTTCACAACATCAAGCTTTGGACGTTCTCCACATTCCTCCCTGCTCCAGCATCCCTCCCACGTCTTCAGCGCTCGCTCCCAGCGGAGCCGGACGCTTTCATCCGCCTCCAGAGCCGCCCAGGAGAAAATCTAGAGGCCTGTAAATGTCTCGGCATGAGACGGGCATTAAAAGCAATTCCCCGAAGACGGAGAAAAAGGGCTTTTCCAACAACTCCAAACTCCACCCTCACACCTTCGGAGGAGAGATGATGGACCACGGCCTCAATCACAACATCCCTTTGTTTGGAGGATAATTAAATCAAATAAATGACTCAAATTAATTTATAATGATGCATATCATTAATAGAATTGTAAAAAAAAATCACAAATAATAATAAATAAAAATAATAATAAGATAAAAAAATCGTAAGAAAATTAAATACATAAAATACAATAAAATATAAAATAAAAATACAAAAAAATCGAAATATATCTAAAAATCTATAAAGTGAAAAGCTAGACTGCATACCATATAATTTACTGATATACAGTATATCTTTTGAAAGAGAAGAAATCATTCATAAAGATTATTTACATATAAATAGAAAGATAGATAATTCTAAATAAATAATGTGATGCCCGGCAAATGCAGTTTGTGAGATTTAAGTCTGACTCTGCACGTTTTAGAACGTGTTTAGAGCTTTTTTTTCCCCACAAAATAACACCCCACAAACACCTCTAGGCTCCAAAGGCCCAAATGAGTCTTTGATAAAGATCCACTGGAGTAAAGTAAAGAAGGAGTGAAGTCTCTGTGGTGTGGAAGCTGTGTCCTGGATGCAGAGCGCTGCCATTAGTACCTGTCAGGCTGCACAGAGAACAAAGTCAGGAAGTCCCCGAGGGTCCCGGGACACAAAGAGCGCTTACCCTGCCTCAGCTTCCCCTCCTGGGAGGTCCCGGCCCTCGTTTCCGCTACTTTCACTCCTGGTGCTCGAGTTTCTCTAGTGGTGCTGCTGTCACAACTCATAACTGATCATAACTGATCATAACTGATCATAACTGGTCATAACTGGTCATAACATGATCATAATCATGACATAACTGATTCACAGGATTCTCAGGTCTGATGGGGAGTGAGAGGACGTTAGGTTTTCAGTTTGTGGTGAAGTGTCAGATCTTCACTCCTGGTTCTCCTTCAGTCTCTGGTTCCTCCTCTGGTCATAGCTCCACCATATGATGAAATAGCATTTCTGATGAAGCCAGTTTTCCATAGATTCTAAGTCAACGCCACAGGTTAAGGATAAACAGTCCATTCAACCAGTCCAGGCACTCTTTAAGTCAGATTTAAGGTTTTGGACATTTAATCCAAGAATGAGTGCGAGCTTAGACAGAGACATTCATCACAGCACTTAGGTAGTTTGCATTAGGAGTGTAAACAAGTTCTCGCTCCAACAGATCCCATTTCCTCCCCAGACTCCTTTAACGGGTTATAAATCAAGCCCGTCACCTGCAGTTTAGAGGCGTTCCAACAAACAGGACTACCGTGTATTTACGTCTGGTAACAGGACGATAAACAAGTGAAGCAGCTCGGGAGGAGGTGGTGAGCGGCCGGAGAGGAAACAGATTAGAAATAAATGAATTAAAATATACACATAAGTAGTGAGCGTGCTCAGAGGTCTGCAGAGCGGCTTGGCTGGAGCTGGGTCGGACCGCTCTCATCCTCTGCCAGAGGAGCCGGGGGCCGGCAGGGACTGGGGAGACGCTTTTGGAGGGCCTCATTTTTTTTATTCTCTCGACTCAGAAGTTTTTTGGAAAGATGTGATTGTAAACAATTACAGAGCAAAATGCTCTTGGTGGAGAGGAGGCAGAAGGAAGAGGAGGAGGAGGATTAGTGGAGCTTCATCTCCGGAGTTTCGGCTTTGATAGACACATGACGCTGTCATTCAGCTCAGACGAGGAGGAAGCTGAAGCTGAAGTTGAGAATGTCGCCGATGGAAAATTTAGTATTTGAGGGGTAAAAAATAAAGAAAGAAAGAAACATGGCGGTTCCAGTTAGTTGAGGACTGAACAGTAAATCCTTCTTCTGCCTTTTAGCTTGATGAGGCTGAATGAAGAAAGAGGGGGGAGAAAGAATCACCTTCTGCATAAGATTACAACAAGATGCGTTTCTGAAAAGATATGGTTAAGATATAAGTTTTATGTCCCTGTCTTTGTTTCTCTGTTAACCCTTTCATCAAGGTGTTTTAGTATCTTACTGTAAAGATGCATCCCAACAGAGCTCAGTTCTTATTTTGTACTTTATAGAGTTTATGTTATGGTTGAATATACTAAGTTCAACTTAATTCAGTAAATTGTTATTGTTTTTCTTCAAAAGACCATATTTGTATAGTTCATTGGTCCATTCTTGTAATATTATTGTAATGCTGTTGGATATGAGCCGTGTTTATAGGCCATTGTTGTGAAAACTACTCAAAATATCCATAAAATTGGTTTCAAGTTCAAGTATCTCAACGCTCAATCGGTCCGGAGTTCAGAGGTCACGTAAACAGCCGGCAGGTTTCCAGTGAGACCAGCTCAGCTCGTTTGCTCAGGGAAACACAAGAAGAAAGGCCCGAGTTATCCACACTTGCTCAACATTCCCCACATACATAGAAATTACAAAAATACAAAAAAAACAACAGATTTCTTTCATCTCCTTAAGTGGTTGCTGAGCACAACACACGCTCCCAGAATAGATTCCGGGTAATGACTCCCCACGCTGCCTGAATAATTTATCCCTAGTTTTTTCCCTAGAATAAGGCCGGGAAGTCTCTGCCAAAAATAAAATCTCTAGTAAACACGGCAGCTCTTTCATATGTGCACGTTTAAAAAAAGAGAATAAGTGGGCATTACGGGCTGGAGAGAAAGCCGCCTGCTGCATGTTTTGGCGGCCCAGATGTCTGGTTTATGACACGATAGGGAACGTGAGGAGAGAGGGAGGGAGGGAAGGAGAGAGGGAAGGAGGAGAGGAGGGAAGGAGGGAGGGAAGGAGAGAGGGAAGGAGAGGAGGAAAGGAAGGAGGAGGTCACAAGGTACAACCACAACTTTAAGTTACAAGTTTGGAAACAAGTCGGAAAAGCAATACCAGCAAACACACATACATCTATTCATCTATACATCCATCTATCATCCATCCATCTGTCTGTTCATCTGTCTATCTAAGCATCCTTTTGTCCATCAATCCATTGTGTCTATCACCATCAATCCCTCCACCACGTATTCCATTCCATCTAGGAACCATCCAGCTATCATCCATCCATCCATCCATCCATGCATTGTTTTTTCATTTATCCATTCATCTGGCATCTATCCAAGCAGTTCTATCCATCTACAGTAACCACCCATCCATACACCATCATCCCTCTATCTATCTATCTATCTATCTATCTATCTATCTATCTATCTATCTATCTATCTATCTATCTATCTATCTATCTATCTATCTATCTATCTATCTATCTATCTATCTATCTATCTATCTATCTATCTATCTATCTATCTATCTATCTATCTATCTATCTATCTATCTATCTATCTATCTATCTATGCCATGGAAGCAGCTCAGAGAGGCTGTGTCGGTTGTTGCTCCAGGAGTTGTGTTGGCAGACGTTCTGAAAGTCTACAAGAGATGAAGGGAACATGCCAGAAATACCAGCAAGCACACACACACACACACACACACACACACACATGCACACACACACACACACACACATTACTGAGGCAACAGTTGAGGCTGTAGGCGTCTCCGTGAGCAGCGTAGTGTCAAAACAGAAGATGAACAACACTGATCCATTGTTTGGGTGCCAGCTTGGGTCGGTGCCACGTGTCAGTGGCGGTGAATCTCGTCTCCTACACCTTGATAAACAGGTCTGCCCTCGAGGAGCGAGGACGAGGAGGAACGGGCTGGAAGATTCAACTGGAGCAACACAAGACACGACAACGCTTCCTCTACGACTACAACCTGATAATAGTGGGAAACAAGTTTTGGGTTGTTAAAGTTTTTATGGACGTCAATCAAGTACACGATAGGACCTATCTATGTAGCTATCAATCCATCTATCAATAAACACTGACCCAACTGTTGCTGACCTTTGAACTAAAAGAAGCAGAAAGGATGAACCATCAAGGTTCCATTTAGGGCCCATTTATAGGGCAATGTTTTCGGGTGAAAACTTTGGGTGAAACTTTTGTTTTCTTGTTTTTTTTGTTTGTTTTGTTTGACCTACAGTATAAGAAGATAAAATAAAATAATCCTACGTGAGTCCAACAATGAAGAGTGTTACAAACACAAAGCAGATCAGAAGAAGGAAAGATGGACCTTCCCTGCTGAGAGTTTGGAGCCTGAAGTTGAGGAGCACATCTGGACTTTTCTGTTATCTTCAAACTTTCATAGTAGTTTTTCTTCAACCTTCCACAAAATAACCTCTTTTCTTCATCCATAAAGATGTATCTAAGTGTTCCTGCACCTCACACACCTTTAGCTTTGTTCTATTATAGTTTATCAATAGCTTTAGATCGCTTCTTATACCTGGTTTATTACATAATCTTATTCTGGAACAGGTACTGTATGCTAAACCGGTTTTCCCATTCATCTTTCAAGGAGATTAACGAACCTCCCTCCCTCGACTGCACATCACAATGTTAAGCAGTTAATCATTGTAAAGCAAGACAGTCTCATCATTGTTCAGCTTGTCTCTACATCCGCACGTTTTTCTTCTAGAAGCGTCCGTGTCTTTGTATGATCGTTGTTGTTTGCAGCTTCTTCTAAAGTCGACACACTCCTAACACGCCTGCTCCTCCCAGTGATCACTGTGGGAGTTTATTACCCGCCTGTGTAAATACAAAATGAACGGTAATGAGCAAACCAGTCCAAATAATCACACATTAACTCAGCTCTTGTCAACCACAAACCACTAAACGTGATTTGTAGAGAGGTGTATGACCCCAGGGCTCTTTTCTGTTGTGTCATTACGGGTGAGGAGAACTATGTTTACTATCTGACCAGATAATGACTGAACAAAACAGCCTCAGGCAGCGCTAATGACTGGCACCGCGCACAGCAATTAGCAGCGGGAAAATAGGAATAAAGACAGAAAGAAAAGAGGTATTTGAGTCCTATACTGTAGAAAAGTAACCCCAGAAAGCTTTGTCACTATTGGCTGCCCTGAAAGTCACCACATGATGTCATAGCCTAATTTACATAATCGGATGGAGAAAACTCATTGGCCACCCCTGTGTCCACTCCACATCTGTCACACACTGGGGTGCATTCAGGTACCACTGGAAATTTGAGAATCTGATGATCAACCACTGATCAGGACCTGCGGCAGCATCTGCTGCTCTAGGGACCAGAAGTCGTGAAAGGGAAGCTGAGGGACTTTTTAGGGTCTTTTTCCCCTACAGTGATCGTTGATCATCCAGACCCCCCCCCATAAACTCCCCCCCCACCATAGACCCACCCCACCCAGGAAGACCATACCACAAACCCGAGTCTCACGCTGGCAGGCACGATGTTTTTTTCCATGGCACGGACACAAACAGACACCAGCGTTGGCCTCACACACACAAACATGTGTGGTCCTTAGCTTGAGTTCCTGTGTGTGTGTGTGTGTGTGCGTGTGTGTATGTGTGTGTGTGCTGTTTTCCTTCAAGGTAAAGCAGACATCCGAATGAGGTTTTAAGTGGTGACTTTGTGGGACAAACAAGCAGCGAGGTCCCATCCAACCTCAGACTGAGCTTCACACACTCTCATAAGTCGGCACATGTGTGTGTGTGCGTGTGTGTGTGTGTGTATGTGTATGTGTGTGTCTGTGAAGTCAGAGATGCCGCTGACCGTTGAGGCTGATAACGACAGAACAGCAGAAACGTATTATTCTTAATCTAAACATCATATTTTGCTCTGTTTTCCCCCGCTGACATGAGGAACACAATCCTTAGCGTTCACTTAATTAAAGGGGCGAGCTTTCACTCACGCATTGTGTCTCCGAAACGTTGGGCCGGGCTCTGAAAACGCCGAGCAGCTGCCAATCGGTAATGAAGAACAAAAGCGGCACATCTGCTGTGGCTTTGGCGAGAGAGCGCACCAAGGCGGCCTCAAAGCAAACTCCAACCTTTTATAAGAACCATAAAAAGACCGCACTCAGTGCTGGGTAGAAAACAAGAGAGAGAGAGAGAGAAAGAAAGAAAAAAATCATAATAATAATCTGGATAAACAAAATCTGCTGTCTGCACAGAAACACGCTCGGGTGGAAAGCCGACCGAGCTCAGAGGCAACTAGAGGACAACCATCGATGGGGTTTAACGCATGGGAACCTACAAGATGTAACCCTCCAAGACGGGAGGAAAACCTAGACCTCTTTTGGCCTTGTTGAACTCTGAACATTTGTTCATTCATTGTCAGAGTTCCTGTCTCAACTTTTATCATCATTGCTACTTTATGATGATGGTGGTCATGATTATTGTTCTTATTAGTTGTGGTATTGTTGCTATTGCTTTGTTTTATACTGGTTCTTTATTAGAAGACTTGGGTTACCATTGGGTTACCATTGGGTTTCTACTGGTTAATTGGGACTCAGACAATCCCAGATCCCAGTCCACCCTAACGCTACAGACTCAGACCTGGCAACACAAAGGTAACCCACTTTAACCTCAACTAAAGCCACACACCTGTATGAAAAGCTGAACCCAGAATAGAGGGTTCCAGCTGAGAGCTGGATCCACTGGTCTGGAGAGAGGCTGCTGATTGGAATGACATTAAAGCGTGGTGGAAGTCTGTGGAACAGACCGCTCAGATCCATCACGTCCTTATGAAGACGTTCTCAGGAAACACGCGACCAGAAGCATCTTTCACTGTCAGCTCCGGCCGGCTCACACAGCTTGACTTGGCCCCTCGTTGATGCTCTCTTTCTCTCATGTATGTTACACCACGGAGGACGTCTGCCTCTCTGAGCCCTCTCCCAGGTGTTCCAGGGATCTGAGGAGCAGCGGTAGACCCGGAGTAGTTTTCCATGGCCGGATTGAAGAATTGTTTTGCCACGTCACATTACGCACGTGTAAACCTGCTGAGGTGGAACTGAGGACGTTCAGTCCAATTCTGCATCATATGTGAAGCACTGTCTCATAAAAAGATGTAAAACATAAACCTTATTGTTCGCACCACCTGAGGAAATAACATAAAGCTGAATCTGAGATGGAACATTCACGCTCCGACCCTCTTTTTTATGTATTTTTTTATATTCACCATTGTGCATATTATGCATATCCTGCACACACGCTTGTTCTAAAAACCTTTAAAAAAAGAACAAAAGAAATGTACAAAGCGTGAAACCAAAAGAAAATGAGTTTTTTTTCTCATTTTTGCACATGCATATGTGAGGATAAAACGGTGTAGAAGCGTGACTAATTGGGCTTCATGGGAATCATCGACACATTTGGAACTAATGTGTGATCCGCCCGTTTGGTTGAGAATAACTAGTGCATAAAACACATCAGTAAACGCCGTAACAAGTACGTTCTTGTAATTGTGTGCGACCGAAGAATTTGCTCCGTCACATAAAAGTTCGGCCTCAGTAATTTGCCAAACAATTCCGTTTGCCAGTCGAAAGCAGCACGTTACCAAGTTTTCACTCGCTGGGAAAACTAGCCGCCCAGACAGCTCCCGTGGTTGAGGAGGAGGAGAAGGAGAAGAAGGAGGAGGAGGAGGAGGAGGAGAACGTGAAAGGTTTCGCTTTGGCAGAGAGCTCACGATCCCGTCCCCGAGCGGGAGCAGCTCCTGGCTCCTTCACCCCTGCTTAGAGCGGGACGCCACAGCGTGTCCCCCTCCCTGGACGGCAGGGTTTACTCTACTGTACGTATGTTGTCTTGTGATGTCACAGAACCAGTCTCCATTTCACTCGAGAAACCGCTGAGACCGTCCCAATGTCTTCATCACCATGTTCCCTATCTCAAGTCTCATGTATTCTATTGTTTTTGTAGGTTAGGGAGGTTATTTCTATTACAGTATCTATTATTATATAATATTTACTATGAAGAATCTCTGTAGACTCTTGTGTATTGTGTATTGTGAATGTGATGTTCTTATGAGTGGTTTTCGGCTGCTGTACAGGACAATTTCCCTTTGGGGATAAATTAAGCACTTACCTCATCCTATCTTATCTTAAATGACCAATGAGCTCAAATTAGTGGATAATGTGGAACTATTATCTATCTAAAGGCGCTGCTTTGAAAAAAACAAGCTCTGTATGTGTTGAGAAAACTGAATCGCATCCCAAAGCAACTGTAAAGTGAGTTAATCGTCTTGTTTTCATATTTCTACATTGCCAGCAGTGGGTTAAATGAACGAGTCTCACAGTATGAGAAAGTCCATCTACAGCTGGAAATGTAGCTGCCTTAGGGATTCACCTCTGGATTCATGGATGAACTAGTTGAACTAGTATCATTTCTGGTCTTTAAGGCCGTTGATTGAGATGGAACTAACACAGAAACTTGTCCAACATCTTGTCGAGTTCTACTGGTAGGACTGTAGAATCAATAGTCTCAGATTCACAGAGGGTTCCTGTGTTTATGCCTTCAGGATGGTGGAAATGTTTCCTAGAAGTCTGTGGAGTTCTCAGTCATCCAGGTCATTTCCATCCAAAGGGTCATGGAGTACCAGGGGCTTGAGGCGATGACCGTCCTCAAGGTTCTACAAATGTTCAAGAACACCTTTGGACATCTCGTAGAAGGTCTCCCCTCCCTCGCATCTCTCTGGAGTCGCTCCAAGCTCTGTTTAGAACCATATCCCGACTCTATCCTGAGATATTTCTTTTTTCCCAATAGATAAAATGCCATGACCGACAAAGAGTTAAACCCCGGAGGGGGCGGAGTAAATATTTAATTCTCTACCTCCCTCTGTCACATTAATCCTGTCAACAGTCCCTTTTTTCCCTCTCCGTTAATATATTCATTCATGTCCTGTTTGCATTTCTTACAGTTGCTTGTTGCTTTCATGGTTCGGTTTAATTGGGAGACTCGGGGAAGAAGACTGGGAAGAGACTCTGACCCCGAGGTGCCTTGAAAATGGGCCATGTGAGCGTCTTTTTTCTGCCAAGAATCACACTCGTTTCCTAACCCGCACGCCCGAGCACGGCTTCAGAACAAAACACAAAGATGGAGCCGGATCTGAGATGTTTACATGTCCACAGCTTTGGACCGCTGGCATCCGACACACAGCGTCTGGGAGCTGCTTCCGGCTCTGGGAGGAACGTCCTGGAAGCAGCGAGGACGTCCAGTCGGTGGGGGGGGGGGGTGATGGGGGAGGGGGGGGGGGTGATGGGGGAGGGGGGGGGGTGATGGGGGGGGCTAGGGTCTCTGATTCATAACATGCTTGTTCTTAAGGGTGTGAGGCAACCCAAGATGTAACATAAAACTACCAATAACTTTATTGTTTTGGCCATTTTAAAATGTAATAAACACTGTAACGCCCATAGTGTAACGTAATAACTGTAATGTTATTATGTAACTGGCTGGTTATTAAGTTATTAAGTTTAAAAAACCCTTTGAAAATGTAATAGCTGGTGCAGATAATGTAACAAGTTATTGGCTAGTTACTACTTGATCGGCCTAGAATTAAAAAATCCTTTAATAATGTTGCTAATAGATATTTATAACTTTATATATTCATATGTTCTTACATTATCAGCAGCAGGTATTACATTCTTCAAAGTTTTTTTTGCAGTTTTTGTGCAGTTTGCTCATCAAACATGGAGGGAAATGTGAGAAAATACAAAACTAACAAACTTCCTTCTGGAGTCCTGCAACAGCACAACAACAAAATGCCTGAAAGATGCTTTTTCATTAGTCCTTCAGGTATCGTCAAACCTGAATCTCCTAATAATGTTATTGTTGAGCGACTATTACGTTTTATAAGCGACTGAATCGCGTTTAAAATCTGACGACTTCGCTTTTTAAGCAAACGGAAACATTTTTAGCACGACTTGTTGCTGCGTGTGTCGTTACGTAACATCACGCTCACGAGTGCTTATGCTAAACAGCATGTGTGTGTGTGTGTGTGTGTGTGTGTGTGTGTGTGTGTGTGTGTGTGTGTGTGCCAGCCTTCTCAGCACCGGTGTGAAGGGGAACATTAAAGACGTTTAGGGGATTATGAGGAAACAGAGAAAAGAAGGTGGGCGGTGGAATCAGTGCAGACGCTTTCATTAGCGTGTCTCATTAGCGACGTCACGTCATCTGTCATCGTTTCTTTTGTTTTTTCTCCTTCAGATCAAACGTGTTTCAGCGACGCTAACGGTCTTTGAAGCGTCGGAACAACACGGAGAGTCTCACAAATGTCACTCTGATGAAGCACATGCCTGTTTTCTTTCTGTTTTATGTACTCGATTTTATTATAAGAAGAAATAAAGGAAAAAGCTCCTAGTTGCAACATCAATAATCATTCCAAACGGTGGATGTCTTCACTCGTGTTGCGCAACAGCAGCTCTGCTCTGCTAACGTGTCCCAGCGGGCCGGGACGCTTCTTCTCAAGCTCGCCTTTTGTTTTTGTTTTTGTTTTTTCTCATGTCGTGTTCTTTATTAGAGAGATTATTTCAACATGAAGCTGCTGATGTTACATCAGTCTGAATGGCCGGAGATGAGTGAAGCATCTAGTTTTAACCCCGTGAGACCCAGAAACATAGAAACAAATTAGCTAGAGACACCTCTTACCTGCCCAAGGTTGTTGTGCTGTAGGACGTAGAAATTAAAGTTTTTTTAAACAATACTGCAACACTGAGCCTCGTCAAGAGCAGAATATCTGTAACTGTCCTCACACTAAACTAATACAGAGAATATTTAAGGATTCATTTGCAGGGTTGATTAATTAGTCCCATGGTCCATTAGCACTGAGCCCAGTGTTGTAATATTACAACATAGACATAATGAGCTCGAGATGAAACAACTGAACATCTGTTCTATTAATGACCTAAATCGTGACAAACCAGTCGAATAAAACTAAACCGAGAAACTTCCGGACGGTGTGATGTCATGACCAGATGAACACATCACCTATCAAGTAGCATCTGGAGGACGAACAATAGAAAGGCTGCAACAATTAATGGATTAACTGACTGATAAATCTGTAATAATTCATTGATTTATGCTTTTAAAAGGATTTCAACAGAAACACTTTTGCAGATGTGTTTCGAGGATGAAGGTGCTTTTGCCTGTCCTGCTCCGGGCCCATCTCTCCGCTCTGTGTCAGTCTAGACTCCAGGCAGCTGGTTTGGAGCTACAGTACCTGCCCACCACCCCCGGCTCCAGCACCTGCCTCACATCACCCCCCCAGGGAGCGCTTGACTCTCCGAGCATCACCAGATGTGCACATTTAGCATCAAAGCCCTCTGAGTCAACACGTCGGCGACCTCTACGTCTATCTATTTATTTCCTAAGATCACCTTGAATTTAAAGCTGAAACCAGGAGGAGCGTTGACTCTCCTGGCTTTTCAGTTTTTGGTTTCACAACTTAACTATGAGAGAGATAAAAGAAAAAGCGCCTGAACATCATTATTATGAAAGGTCACCAAAAGAGATGCAGAGACGAATCCTCCATAAACGACCTCTGGCTTGGATTCCATGTGTTCTCGCGTGTGAGATCTCTCAGCTGCCGAGCAGGCGTCGCAGTGATTTAGCTCCTCGTCAGCTGTAAATCTTTCATCTCTCTCCCCGTGTTAAAAACCCTGAAGGTATCACAAACGCTTCATCTGGTTTCCTTGGTTTCGTCGATACCTTTTCTGCATCTATTTTGCTCGTGCTTGTAATTTGATTTATATTTTGGTCCCCAGCGGGAGGAACAGGAAAGTTTTCAGGAGTTTTTTCGGGGGTGTGTGTGTGTGCGTGACAGGCGGAGCCGCCATGCGAGGACAGTCCTGAGACAGATGCTGAGACAGATGCATTGTGGGTGTGAAAGCGATGGGCTCAGAGGCTCGGGGTCGGTCTGCTGACACCACGACGAGCTCCGTTGTCACTTCGTCTCAGCCTCGATGCTTCTGTCACTGGACAGAGGCACCGAGGAGGAGATGGAGAGAGGAGATTAAATTAAAAAAACTGTCAGAAAAAAACAGGCGAACCAGCGGCTGCAGGTGGATTTGACTGATCTGAGCAAAGCTGTGACGCCTCACTTCAAAGCGGCTCTGAAACTGAAGAAATCCAGTTTCTACCTGTGAGCAAAACTACATTATTTAGCTCACTTCGACGTCTGATCCGCGTCTAATTGTCAGGATCTGAAAAAACTCTGTTGTCTGACGTTATCAAAGCCTGTGTTTCAATCGTTCTGAGGACTTTTTAGGTGCAGATTTTTCAGTAACTTTTCAGTAACTTATCAACGTCTTTCCCATACTTAACGCCTCCGAACAGATGAAGATGAAACCGAATGGTAGAGGCGATGATTCTACAAAGCTGAATCTTTGGGAAAAAATGTGATTTGATACTTTCAGTTTGGCCCACATCCCTCTACTATCACAGCCCGGACCACGTACTATGACATACATTACACCCTGTAAGTTGATGTCGCCTGGGACTCATATTTGTGGCTCTCTCACGTGTTTTTCTACCTTTTTGCTCGGTTAATGAAACTAAACTGACAGACCTGACTAGTCCACGTTCTCTGACGTCAGACAATTATCGTGTTTGTTCCCATCTCTCGCTTACATAAATCGCATCAAGGTTTAAAGTGACTTTTATTTTGAAAGTTCAGCCAGTCACAGTCAGACAGGACGAGCCTTCAGTCCCAGGTCAGGCTGAGCCGGAGACGTCTCCGGCTCTGAGCTCGGCTGGATGGAGCCGCGCTTTGATCATTACGAGCGTGAGAGTCCCGACCGCCGGCTCCAACGCTGTTACACGCTCGCCATTCAGCGCTCGCTCTAACAAATCCGCCGCTCCGCAGACTCCGAGGTCTGAGCCGTGCTCCGAGGTCTGAGCCGTGCTCCGATTGGTCTCGAGCTGTCTGAAGTCTTTCTGTCAGAGCCGCGCTGGGTGCCGCCGTGTCCTCGCCACGTCTTCATGGTCGTCTCTGCCCCGAGACGCCTCCGAGTCGGGGGGGAAGCAGAGAGGACGAGCACAAACGCACACACACACAGACAACCAACACAGAGTTCAATCAGACACCAAGAATCGTGGGAGTTGAACCCAGGTGCTTCAGGCTGTGAGAGGACAGTGCTAACCACCCATCCACTGTCCCACCACGCTACTAAACAAAGCTACTTCAGTGTGTCTTTGTAGCCACCTCTCTCTCCAGCTGAGAACTAACTTTCCATGGCTAGAGGTCACTCTACATTACATAACATCAAAGGTCCAGGACCTTAAAATGTGGATCTTTCCTGTGCTTGTCTCATTTTGTTTCATAGTTTCTCTTTCTCCTTGTAGAGCTGGTGCAGCTACTGAGAACCTGCTACAACATGAAAACGAAGCTGAGCTTCTTTAGCTGCTATTTCATCACATCCATATGTTTTTTCTCGTTTTTTTTTTATATGAACCACTTTGTGTGTTCTTGTCTTCGTAGGTGTCAACAACACCATCTGAACATCTGAAGAAACCCCGCCCCTAGTCTCAGATGTAGTCCC
Source organism: Karalla daura (assembly GCA_029224185.1). NCBI lineage: Eukaryota > Metazoa > Chordata > Actinopteri > Chaetodontiformes > Leiognathidae > Karalla > Karalla daura. Next base: position 2,405,736 of record CM055209.1, on the reverse strand, counting down.
GCCCCCATCAACTGACCTAGCCCCGCCCATAGCAACTAACATTCAACATTAGTTCTTACTTTTGGCCCAAGAAAGAACTGAGAACTGTTCAGAGATCCAGTTTTTTATCTGTCAAAACAGAAAGAAACGGGTCCAAATTGAGTTCTAGCCACATGTCAGGAGTATCTGTCTGTATCTGTTTTACATTGAAAAGCTCTCTGTTTGTTTGTGCCTGGTGTCGCCGAGCTACCCCCATCCAGGGCCAGCAGTGCCAGCCCGGGCCCGCCCCCCCCCCACCCCACCCCCACAACCCCCACCCACCCCTCCCTCCACCATCAGCAGCCCACAGCTGCCCCCAGGTCTCCAGCATTATGTAACGAGTTGGCATCACAGGCCGAACGTCTCTTTACTGGGAGCCAGAGGCCGTTTGAAGGGGTCCCAAAAGGGGACGGGGGTCCTAGAGATAAAAAAAAGCACCACTCTTCTGGTCTGGAGCTGCAGTCCAGGCTTCACAAACAAAAATAATAAAAATAAAACAAGCCGGTAGGGTTGTACTGGTGTGTGTTTCATAGCTTGTTCCACTCAGGATGCTAAACAAGTAACGGAGGAGGCAGAGAGGCTGTTTCTTTCAGGACATGAGGATGTTTGTTGACTAAGTCACTAAAACCCATAAGGGCATAAAAACATGGAGAAGCACAGTTTGCAGATTTAAGATGTCCTAGTTTTTGTTTGGCAGATTTCAACAACAAATAAAAGCAAATCAATGATAGATGATGCTTAAAGAAAGGCAATTCAGAGTTCTCTCAATATCAGAAGCAAACTAAAGATGTTTAACATAAACTTATGTAAACATGCACTCCTTATCGAGTGGCTTTCAGCATGAATCCATAAAGAGCCAAAAACGCTGAAACGGACATTAATCACTGTCAGGGACCACTTTTACGTTACGCAACATGTTTTGATCGGCAGCTCTTAAGGAAATCGTACGTATTGACCTGAAATGTGTCGACAGGCTGATAGCGCTCCGTCCTTTTATCTCTGCGAGATAAAACGCTCAGAAATACGCTCCGACTGTCAGAGAGAACGAAGGACCACTCTCAGGCTTCCTCCTCCTTTAGTTTCATTACATTTCATTAAGGAACTTCAGAGTCGGAGCTGCAGCTTCACACGCACACACACACACACACACACGCACACACACACACACACACACACACACACACACACACACACACACACGTCTGACCTGACCTACATTCTGCTCTGGCCGCTCTCCGTTTGTTTGTCATGGCCGACAGCAAAGCGTGAAGCTCCAGGAGCAGCAGCAGCGGTCTGTATCATCTCATTCATAAAAAACTCCAAAAAGAAAAAAGAAAGACAAAAAAAATCACTATGAATCACCTGGAACAACATCAACACGATGGAGCATTTCTATGCTCAGTCTGCTCAGAAGCAAAGTCAAACAATAAAACTATCTTTAAAGTTTTGTGTATTTTTCTAATGCGTAGTTGCATATACTGGCAAAGGAACAAAACTAAACACAGTTATAAGGTGAAAAAAGTTAAAAATATAAAAACAAAAACAGGTCTTGTCATGTAGAAAGGCCAGCCTATGAAGAGTTAAATGTGATTTATTGGCCTCGGGCTCCTGGGCCTCGGCTCTAATAGATTATCTACCGTCTCTACTTTGGAGCGAGGCTCCAGAAGACGCAGCTGAGACTTTTGTCACATGTGCACCAGGAGAGGCCTGCAGCTCGCTCTCCTGACGCTGACCCATATTCCTGCGCTTCCAGACACTGCCATTCCCTTCCATCTATGTTAAGAAATCATTCTTCTTCACCCCCCCCACCCCCCACTCCCAACACCGGGGCGTAAACAATGAGCCTGGTTCTGCACACACACAGATGGATCTTATCATGGAGGGCGCTGCTATTTGAACGCTGGCTGCCGGCTGTTATTGTTGGAGACGTTGTCACATTTTGAAGTGTTGCGAGAAAACAAACTCCACTTTGATGAATGAGAAAATGTCGTGACTCTTTCTATGTGTGATGACTGTGAAATACGCTTCACAAGCGGTGGCTAGTTGTTGTTTCTTTGGGTTTTTTTTTTTTAACACAGAACTGTGTCCTTATACAGGAACCCCAACCCTAAATCTCTTTTGTGGAACTGCTTCCTAAAACATGCTGGTCCTTTCATGGTAAACATTTAGAGTGGTTGGAGTATTTGTTCTTGTTCAGATGATATTTTACAGACTCTTTCTCAATCATATGTTTAGCTGAGGAAAGTTTCTGGTCAGTTTCATGCTAATCTGGCAACCTGCCACTCACATGAACATGCCACCTGGAGCGCTGCTGAATCAAAGGCTGAGGATGAGATGTACTTTTCTTTTTTTTTTACACAGATTTTCTCACAACAATGTAAAATTTGTGCCTTCAGTGTTTCCATAGCTGGTCCAGACCTACAGGAAGTCAGTGATAGCAGGGAAAGTTTACACATCCTCCTCTATTCTTCACTGTATGGCCAGAAAACTATTATTTTATATCCAGATGTTGTAATGCTGCATTTAGAGAGTGTTTCACTCATTAATGGAAGAGATTAAAACTGAGAATATGTTCGCTAATCCGTACATGCTAACCGCTAGCAGCACAATTTAAATTTCTGTAAGGTTTATCATTAAGCTAGCAGTGTTGTTTCTATCAGTTTAAGAAAGCTGCTTTAGAAATTGAGTTAGAAATTATATTATGAGATGAATAATATGTTTGTTTTATATTGATTTCTGAGTTAAGTTTAAAGAGATAAAGATAATGCATCTTCTTGTTTGGTAAACAAGCAGGGGTAGAACTGACATTTTATTTTGGCCTGTTTTCAAATTGATGCTGTTTTGGACCTGTGGTACATCCCCCTCGCCCCCCTCTAGATCCTCTCTTAACTCCTTTTCAGATCGACCTAAAAGTCAAACCTAGACACTGGAGATGTGCTGCCTTGTGACCTGCTAATAAGCTCAGACCTGGTCTGACTGGGACCCCCCCATGCCCCCCCACCCCCCAGCATCTGTCAGACAACTCTAATCCCCCTGATCCTGACCAGCCACCTACCCGTCTCCTCTCCTCCTCTCCTCCCTCTCCTCCTCTCCTCTCCTCCTCTCCTCCCTCACCTCCTCTCCTCCTCTCCTCCCTCTTGTGGCTGCATGGTGTTGGAGGTCAGGCTGGCAGTGAGTGTCGGCTGGAGATAAGCTTCACTTCCTGCTCCGCAGCATGAACTAAATGATGATCTATGATGTACTGGACGTACAGCAGGGTCGGACATGTTCATGGGCGGGGGGGGGGGGGGGGGGGGGGGGGGGGGGGGGCGGTGGAGTGGGGGGGTTAATCCCGAGTCACAGCCTCTGTCAGTCGTCTGTCATACTGTAGATCATGTGATTTTTCCAGCTGTGTCGTTTTGGCAGCTGGAAAACATTACGATGTTTATTAACAGTGACGAGTGTTAAATTGAGTTAATTTAAGTTAGAAAAAACAAAACGTGTCAGCAACTGATCGACGAAACGACTAGAAATTGATTAGTGGATTTAAGCATTTTAAGGGAAATATTTGATGCAAAATATTTTCTTCTTTATCTGTGATGGTAAATCTATTATTATGTAACAACAATAACAACTATAACATTCTTAGTGTCTGTCGCAGACATGTGGTTGAGGACCAAGAAGTGTTGAGATCTGTCACTGTGATTTGTGAAAATGACATTTGCGTCATTTCTAAACCAAAAAACTGAACGATTAAACGAGAAAGTGATCGACAGATTAATTGATTACAGGAATGATCAGTGCTGCCCTAATCAAGAGCTTCAGAAGCTTCAGAAGATCCTGAGAAACAGCTCCAGCTCCAGTTTCCTCTCCCAAGGCCAGAAAGCCAAGTTTCTCTCCCCTTAAAAAAAAAGAAAAAGCAGAGAGTGAAAAAGCAGCCGGAGGTGCTGAGGGACCGAGTATTTGTTTGCTGGAGAGGAACCGTCTGGGAAATGAACTCCAGGCAGGTGAGGACGAGGAGGAGGTGTGAGGAGAGCATTAACGTTTCCTCCCAAAGCTTGAAGACGATCTTAAAGCAGATATGTGAAGCCTGGCTCTGGAAGTCGGGACATGTTGTGGATGGATTAGTCTCACTTTTTCAGATTTTCAGGACAGGATGTGGTTTCTTGTGACACTTCCAGATTGTATTGAGATAGTTGGTTGAGCTTTGGTGCCCGGGCTCAGTTAATCGATTAGTTGTTGGATCCATGGACAAAAGTGGTGGAAGAAGTCCAGGATATTACAGAAGCTGAGATCAAAGAATTCTGTAAAACATCCCTAATCACTTTACTGAGTTGTATATTAGTTTATCAATCAATACATGGTTGGTTGATTGATTTCATGTTGAATATCAGGACGTGTTCCACTTTAAGAATACTCCATGCTCCATATGAAAGGTAAATATGCACAAAAATGGAGTCATCCCTGATAAGATGCTGGTAACAGGAGTGGATGTAGAGATGATCCTGTAGTGGGGAGGGGTTGCAGTATAGACCATACTGACCCCCCCACTCCCACTCTCTCTCTCTCACACACACACACACACACACACACACACACACACACACAGGTTGTGGACGGTCTATCTGCAGCGGATCGTGCCGACACACCTCAGCGAGGTGGGCCGGGTTCATCCATTCTCGTCCCGCTGGAGATAATAAACCCCAATTTCCAATTTAATTTCCCCGCCTATCTTTGTTTTGTGCTCAGAGCTCTCTCATGCATCTCTCTCTCTCTCTCTCTCTCTCACTCTCTCTCTCTCTCTCTCTATCTGTCTCTTTTTTGCCTCCAATCCAATTAACCAACTGATGGAAGGTTCCAGTGCTGAATACAAATAAATGTTGCTAAAAAGAAAAAATAAAAGGCCGGTAAACGAACGAGCGACAGAGGAGAGGAGAGAGGAGCAGCTCATCATTTTCCACTCTGTTCGCTCCGGCCAGATCAGATCAGGATCAGAGCTCAGAGGTGTGTGTGTGTGTGTGTGTGTGTGTGTGTGTGTGTGTGTGTGTGTGTCTGTGTGTGTGTGTGTGTGTGTGTGTGTGTGTGTGTGTCGCCTCATCTGTTCAAACAGGCTGTTTCATTTCAACACGAGGCTGATAAAAATCAACACCGTGTTGGTTCTGTCGCTCGCCTCCAATTCCGACCACACACACTCATTCCAACCTGTACTCTCTCTCTCCCACACACACACACACACACACACACACACACACACACACACACACACGTACAGGTCTACACACACAGCCTGAGGCAGCGGCTTTTGAGGGCACCTTGAATGAAAGGAACCCGCTGAGTCACAGTGGAGAAAGGAAAACAAGCAGCTCGTAAAGCGACACCGTCAATTACCTGGTGGCTGGTGTAAAAGTGTCATCGCCCCAGTCGCACCTGTTAATGACGCCTCACACACACACACACATGACGGGCCGACCCCAGCCCTGCTCAAAGTGGGTCTGTTGTTTTTTACTGTCATATATATCTGTATATGAATATATATATGTATATATTTAATTACCTCATATTTGTATATATGTGTATATATAATATGTGTATAGTAAAAAATTGTAAAATAATGCATTAAGCAAATAAAAAATAAGAAAAAAACACAATAATAATAATAGAATAAAAATAATAAAATGTATTAAAATTAATTACATTAAATTTTATTAAAATTAAAATTTATATATATACACATATAATAGTAAAAAAAATAATTCTGCTAATACATCTATATAAATAAATAAATAAATAAAATTATCCCTAAAATCATATAATTAGACAAGAAAAAACAAAACTTCTACTCCTCCCTTTACTCCGACCTTCTCTTCCAGGCCTTATTGATAGTTAGTGTCTGTGTCTGGTGCAGTTTCCCCCTGATTGGATCAATGTCATTAATGAGTGAACTCCTACTGAGTGTGTGAGACCCCCCCACCCCTTCCTTGAGTGGATTCCCGGAGAGAACGTGCTAATATTTTTTTTGGAACGAGAGCCGAAGCATCTGCTGGTAAAACGAGCGTCAGATCAGTGGAGATTGGTGCCGAGGTGAATCTCGGGGCCCTCTCCTCTTCGCTTTCCTTCCTACGGGGTCGCTCCGAGATCGGAATCCAGATTGAAGCCCTCCAGTTTGTTTACTGGAGGACAATGGCTCCATAGACTGGGAACAAAGAGTCTTTCACACACCTGTGTGTGTGTGTGTGTGTGTGTGTGTGTGTGTGTGTGTGTGTGAGGAGATGAGATCATAAATTAGCAGATAGAGGGGAACCGAGGCGAGGATTGAGGGACACGGCGTCTTAGGTATAGGGGTAATGAAGGGGAGGGTGGGAGGGAGGTGTGGGGGGAGGAAGAGTGGGTGTGGGGGGTGTGTGTGTGTGTGGGGGGGGGGGTTGTTTGCCTTTAGCACTCCGTTGACACGATCCGATGGCAGCAGCACGCAGGAGAACTTGTGCGGACAGGGAAACGACCCGAGGGCTTCGACATGTGTTCCCACTGAGGGCGTTCAGGTGGAAAAATGCAACGACAGGAAGAAAAAAAACACGAATGAACGAATGAATGAACGATCAGAGATGCACTGATGCCACCAGGTGAAGACTTTCTCCTTTTACCCGGTCGATCTCGTAGTTTAACGGGTGCTCTGAGCCTGTGGGCTGCGTGTGCTGGGATGTTCTGTCTTTCTCTGCTTGTCTTTTTTCATGTGCTCCCTTGTTTTCAGATGGAGAAATTCTCGATTTTCCACTGGCAGCGGAGCAGAGGCGAGCTGTAAATTGTGGTCAGCCGCTTATGGACGCTGAGAGAGAACGGTCAGTCCTTCCAGTGTTTTTCGAGCTCGCACGCAGAATTACCAAAGCTGCGTGCTGCAGAACGCTTCTGATGCAAATCATACCACGGCCCACGCGACGATTTCAGCCTCGCATCCAGGTCGGACAATTTCACACCTCGTAATTTATGCCCCGTCAACCTGGAAGGGAACGTTGTGTTGCGTAGCGCTCCTGCTTCTCCTTATGTAAATCTCCAGCCAGTGTTCCTCCGTAGCAGCTCCTCATAGTATGTAAACGTAAAGACCTGGACTCCTGCAGTAGCACAGCTTTGGAGTAGTGTAGCTGTGGTGTGACTGACCTACTAATCTACTTTCTGGATGAAGATGACCCACAACAACCAGTCACGGATGTTTGCCGACTCAATGAAAAGAGCATGATCAGAGGAAAACACTTTTAATCGCATTACGTGATGTTCCGGGGACATCTCTGAACCAGGGCAGAGTAAGGACTGTGAGGCCCGGCTGATATCAAATTATATTACTTTTAGTGATGTTTTCCTCAGAAACAAACCAGTGGCAAAATGGCAAAAAAGTAAACTGATTCCAGAGAGGCACCAGTTCTTCTTCTGCTGGGCCATAACCAAGAACTGGTTATGACAGAGGTTATTGAGACCAGTCAAACCAATGAGTTCATCTCAAGATAAGAGAGAGAAGGCATGAAGACAGGTGAGGAAAGAAGCTAAGGAAAGACTCTGGATGATAAGGAGATGGAGAAATCCACATTATGATGTCTTAGACTTGGTCCATGGTACCAGCTCGACTCAGATACCAGGGACTATTCCTGGTGGACGTTTCCATTACTGGATGGTACCACATTCAGAGTACCAGGTACCAGGTTCCAGGTGCTTAAAGGTAATGGGAACGCAAAAAGGCAGAGTCGAACAGGCACCAAGTTGTGGAAAAATGGCTTTAGTGATGTACTAGGTCTATGTTTTCAGAGTTCTGGGACGTGCAGGGTTAAACAATAACCACTGTCCTAGTCCTCTTCCTCCAGGAGGCGAAGGCTGCTTGGGTGGTACCAGTGGCTTCCAAAAGGACAAACAGACCCTGTGATTCTTGAATCAGGTTCAGTGAACTGCACTGTTTCACTCACGATTTGGTTTTTAGAGAAAAAAAATAAATTTGGTTTTAACAGAAAGCATTAAAATCGTCACCAGCGTTAAAACCGGACACAAAAAAGCAAAAATGTGCATGAGGAGAGGCGTGCTTGTACTCCATGAATGAAGCTTTCTTGGACATTTCCCCCATTATGGGAATACCTGTCAGGATTCGTTTTGTCGGAGAGCTGCTATTATTCATTTTGTTCAGTTTGCGTGACAGGTTTTTTCTGACAGGTCCCAGTCCACCAGGACGTCTCTCTCTCTCTCTCTCTCTCTCTCTCTCTCTCTCTCTCTCTCTCTCTCTCTCTCTCTCTCTCTCTCTGTCTCTCTCTGTCTCTCAGACGCAGCCGTTGTAGCATATTTGTGTTCATCAATGACTATACAAGATGCCAACTCCTCGGATGAATAAACAAGAAATGCAGAATTCGAGGCAATTTCCCCTCATGACTCTCCCTCTGAGTCATGTGCCACCTCAGTTTTCTGGCACCTAATGTTACGTATTATGTAAACTGCCAGAAACGAGGAAAACATTAGAGAAGAACCTGACACTTCCGTCTCAGCTTGACTCAGCCAATGTTCCCATCAAGTTCACAGGTGGCTCGGGGTTTGTTTTAGGACACTTTCCCTGTTTTCAAGTCCAATTATGAAGTGGATGTTCACACCTGAGCTCGAGGCAGCTTCCCGAGCTCAAACTTTTTTCCCCCCACAAAGGTGAGACACGACAGCGAGGAGCGCCACACCGCGTGACATATGCTCGCTCGTTATGTCAAGGTCGAAACAGCCGGGGATCAAAGAGCACAGCCGTCACAGCCGCTCCTCTCTGATGACCCCGCATTACAAAACACCCTCCGGCCTCCAGTGTTTTCCCTCTAACCTGGAATAGAAAACAAAAAAGAAATCACTGGAAAGAACAAAGGAGGAGATAGAGAGAGAGGGAGGGAGGGAGGGAGAGGAGTGTTATCGAGCAACCCTTCTCTCCCGGGTGGAGAGTGACAGGATAACGGAGAACAAAGCGTGAGGAGGGAAAAGCAGAGAAAATAAAGACGCGTTTCCATTCGACTGTCAGACGAGGAATTACATAAACTTGTCACATTTTTACTGTCACAGAAAATAAAAGTTTTCCTTTATACCCAGATGGAAAAACGAGGAACGCTGAAGGAAACAAGATTTCGCTTCCAAAGCATCTTAAAACTTGTGGAGAAATTATCCACCCCACTTTATATAAATATCAAACCATTGTTGGCAGATTAGTCTTCTTCTTTCCTTATTAAACTCTTAATATGTGATAAAAGATGTAATAATTTAACCTCATTTGTGACATAAATGGGACTGAATAATGAGTGATTTGGTGAGAATGCAATAATCCTGGTTATGACTACATGATCTTAACAAAGCTCAGCAACTTCTCCCAAAATATCTTCACCAAACTCTACTTCACTTTAGGTTCTATATCTTAGGATGACTGTGCAGCTTTACACATCTTTACATTAATTCATGTGACTTTATGTGACTCTTTGCTAAGAGTTATGTTATTTTAGTCTTATTTTCCACTTACTTTTGTGAGGCAAGGACTCAGATTAAATCACCTCAAGTACCAATGCAGTTTTTCAGATGGCTGAAGGTGTGTTTTCTCAAGAGATTTGAGAAATTCCACCTTAAATCAAAGCATTTTGGGTTAAATTATCTCTTTGCAGGAACCTAACTCAAGGGTTAAGAGAGAGTGTAGATTGTCTCGAACACTTGGGTATTTTGTTATTTGCAAGTGTGTATGTAAAAAAGGAGAAAACACCCTTAGACTTGCGAGGGTTAAACAGATAAATGCATTTGGCAATTTGCTAAAATTCCAACAAACCGTCGTAAAAAGAAAACAGCTCATATGAAAGCATTTTGGTGGTTTTCCTGCAGCTCAGAGCTACAGAAGCACAGTCCATCACAGACTTGGCCCAGAGCCGACCTAACGTACTGCGGTCGACCCCAACCCGACCCCCGAACATAACCGGGCCCACCGGCAGGGCAGGAAGGGGAGGAGGTGGAGGAGGTGGAGGAGGAGGAGGAGGAGGTGTGTGTGGGGGGGCAGACCACAGGAGGCCTCAGCGAGGGGGTGAACGAGACGGAACAAGACTTCATGAGAGGAAAGCAGACAAGGAGGGTGGTAGGACGAGGTAGAGGCAAAAAATCTGAAGTTTAGAGGATGAAGATCATCTAAATATGGTTCTACCACATTAACATATTCACACAAGGTCTCAATAGAGAATTTTCTAATTTAGGATAAATGTCCTGTAGTAGAACATCTGCATTTTGCCAAAATTGTTTGTTAACACAACGTGCAGACTGAAAGTAAAGTGAGCTTTAGAGTTGGAGGTGAAAACCCTTTGAGGGACAGTCGCAACACAGGAATGGGAATATTTTAGGAAACATGTGAATATCTGATCAAGTCAGAAACCGCTGGAAGACTCTGCAAAGCAGCTGTTCTGTTGCTATAACATTTTGCACTAATCCTACGATGCTTTTGAACACTTATGTAGCTGCAGGGCCGTGTCCATGCATTCTTGGCAGGGGGGGCCCAAGCTGGGCCCTGACTAATGGAGGGATGGCTAGCCATCGAGATTCCACTTTTACCTGAACAGAACTGATGTGTGACAGTGTCAACTTGGACATCTAGACCTGTCAGACCTGGAGCGGCCACAGGGGTGGTCAGTGAGTCTTCAGGGGTGGCCCCTCCCGAGCCCGGCCACCCCCTGGATACGCCACTGCATGCATACTGCAGGAAAATGTATAAACACCACGATTTAACTCACTTAGAATGATGTGATTCATCTGCAAATGGGCATCGATGTAGACGCAGTCAGAGAGAGAGAGAGAGGGAGAGGGAGCAGCTTGAATGGCAGCCATGTCCAGAGAGAGATGGAGAGAGAGATGGAGAGAGAGAAGTGAAGCTGAGCAGAACAAGCGTGGGTCAGAGCCAGACAAGGGAAGTAAATCCTCCATCGGCGTGAACATTCACTAAAGCACTTTCACATCGGTTTTACAAACTCGTATGGTAGCGGCACGAACTGGCAGGCCGGCAGGGAGGTCACGGCTCCCGAATGAGAAAGGCTGGATTGTGAAGCCGCTGCTGGTGTTCCTATTACTCTTGAGGTTTTTTTTTTTTTTTAAGGAAAAAAAAAAAGAGTGGAATAATAAAAGTTGTGAGTCAAGACTCTCTGGAGCGTTCCTCCTGTTTCTCCTCCGTGAGAAATACCCTGGATAGTGAAACCGGATCAGGAGCTGAAGCAGCAGCTCGGTGGGGGTCGTGTGTGTGTGTGTGTGTGTGTGCGTGTGTGTGTGTGTGTGGGTTCGGAAGCCGGGCCTTTAACGAGGTGTCGACCTGATCGGTCCGACGTCGGCCAAACTGATACCACCATCAAAAAGGAGGCAGAGCCGCTGCCCGTTACTGGGCCTGGAGTCAGAACATGTGTCCGCTGCCAAAGGCTTTTAGTATCAGCCGCCCGTGTTTTACATGAAAGGATTCTGCTGACACGCTCTTTCACTGCAACTCTCACTGCTGCAAGATTCCTCGAGAGGGGAGAAAGAGGCAAGACGAAGTCAGAGAGCAGAGACTCATTCTGCTTCAGCACGGCTGGAGAAGGTTTTAGAAAACAGGCAGAACTAAGGTGAGATGTTAAAGATAGTGAGGATGTGTTTTAACGACTTTCTACAACTTTCAGAACATCGAGTGAAGTTTGAAGTCCACTCATTCCTGAAGCTCAAAGGTTCAGAGTAGTGGGGAAGCTTAGCTCAGTATACAGAGCCGTCGCCTCAGCCAATCAGGATGCATGTTACGTGCCAAAATTATTAGAGATAGAAGCCTCCAAATCTTGTCAATTCTCTGCAAGTTCATTTGTTATGCAAGTGTTATTCTGTCTTGTAGAAACTGATTCGACAGATTCACTATTCGCTTGATAATTTGCATCCCTGACTCATGTAAATTAGTTGTTGTTTCCAGGCTTGATGCCACTTTAGCGTGAAATATGTGCAGTAATCACAGATACTGGACCCAGCCATGCAGTAACTCGCATCATATGGACGTCATACATCAGCTTTTATAACCAGGCTTCGAGCATGAAGTCTCGATAGCAGAGCTGACATCTGTCTGACAGCTATAGAGTCTCGTTCTGAGGGATCGTTTGATATTCTGGGAGCAGAGGAAGAAGAAATATCTCCAGTGTTTATCTTACAATTCCCATAATGTGACTTAACGCCGTTTTTACTCGACATGCTGAAACACGCGCGGCGTCCAAACCCAACACGGAGATAATCCAGACGATATCAGCGAGGTCAGGTTCAGGTTCAGACCGGTGGAAAGCTTCCCATCCCCAGCCACAGAGGACGTTATACAACTGTTGTCACGATGGGCCGAGCAGGACGCGTAAACCGAGCCGCTCTGCAGCCCACAGCGCTGAGCCGCCAATCATTGTTTCCAATGTACAGAGATTTGGATTAAATTCTTGTGGAAATCCAGGTTCAGTCCAAAGATACCAAATATATCAAATGGAGTTCTGGAGACGAAGAGATGTAGACACGATCTTAAAAAACATGAAGAAATATTATCTTTATAGAGCCTCAATAAAGTGCTAAAATAAGCAGATACTGAACAAATATGGACAGAAAGAGGAGAAAGGGACGACTTGAGGCCAAATGGAAGTTGAGGGTTTGGAAAAGAGATGTTCCTCTACGGACAATAAGATCTTTCCAGAGTCTCTGTTGGAAGCTGAAGACAAAACATCGACACAGCTCATTAAATTAAACCAGATCTTCACAGTTTGCCACAACCAAGACTATGAGAAACGTGTTTTTTTGCCATTTTTAATCATGATATACGTCAGTCTGAACTCAGTCATGTTGAGTGATCATTCAATTACTGACTGCAATAATCGATTGATTGGTTGATTGGTTTAGAAAGCTTTAGAAAGCACAAAGGCGAAAACGCCTCTTCCTCAACCCTCAACAACATTCAATCTTCTGAGGTTATAATTGTGTTTTCAATTAATCGATCAATGATAAATCCAACTTTTGTCAACACGTCAAAGAGGAAAACAGATGAAACAAACCGGAAAACAATCACAGTTTGGAAGCTGACATCAGATTCATCTCCCTCTGGAGATGTTGGAGCAGTCCCTGCAGTGACCCCAGACGTGTAATAGCTCCACCCGTCAACAGATGGCAGTGTTCTGTCTGTGATGGGGCTGGGGGAGCAGAGAGCAGACCCCTGCAAAGATCCAGGCTGCTGTAATCACGTCTCTAACCTTGGAGAGACGGAGTCGGGCTGCCTGGGCGGGGCTGGAGATTAACATCCATTTACCTTCACATTACCGCCATTTAACAGATGCTTTTTCCCTTTTTTTACGTTCTTTCTTTTCGCTTCCCCTCCTTCGTGGTCCGTGGAGTGGGGCACTACAGTACGTGGAGGCAGTGAGTTTGGCCTGAGCAGGAGTTTTCACCCACTCCTCGTATTTCAACCTGAGAATGACCTCGTTAACATCCCTGCATGATGCTGCTGGAGGAGAAGGAGACAAACGAGGCTCTGGTAGAAAAGGTGGCAGGATGGCGAGAGATAAAAAGAGGAGGTGGAGAGAGAGAGGGAGAAAGAGAGGGAGGGAGGGAGGGAGGGAGGGAGGGAGGAGAAGACAAAAGAAGAAGAGGATGCTGCTGCAGACTGGGAATGCCAGGGAAAAGGTCAGACGCTTCTCTGGCTACTTCTCCCTGATAAACGGAGGGAAACCGTGGCCTGGATAAATCCTGCTCCTGTCTTATTTACTGAGATGTCGAGCGTTTCATCGCCCGGTTTATAAATGGGCTCCTGCGGGGTGGAAGCAGACGGCGGAAAGAGAGAGAGAGAGAGAGAGAGAGAGAGAGAGAGAGAGAGGAGGTGAAAGAGGGTGCAGGGAGGTGGTGCAGCTGCCTCAGAGATCTGAGTCGTAAGGACTGATCCACTCGCTTCATCAAAGTGAATCAAAACCAGTGTTTCTATTCATCTTTCACCTGAACCTTCTTGTTGGTTGTGAGGCGGGGAGTTCCCCAGCCTCACACTCTCACCTAGTGGCACTTCAGAGGCTGCAGTCGGCCTTAATATTGCACGTTTTAGGACTAGAGGAGGAGAAAACCCACACGCCCAAAAACCATTTGCTTTTCCATGGCTCGAGGCGGTTAAGCAGCCACGTCACTGTGTACGCAGTGTTGCCAGATCAGATTGACAGTTTCCAGCCCAATCACAACTTCAAAACCCGCCCAATCCAATAAAACCCAAAAAGTCTTGAAGCTGCCAGACAGGCTTCATATCCCCCTCAGATACCCACAGATAAAGAACCGTTTGTGCTGATCCGTTAGGTGTTACAACTGCCATGTCGGATACTGTAGTTTCCGATGGTACCTGAACGCCCCTCGTCACTAGGTTGGCTGCTTAGTCTGCGTATGTGTGAACTGTGTTTGAGGACATTATGTATGTACTGTATGTGCTGGTTTCACAATATAGAAAAGAAATGCAAAATTCTGATGTAATCAAAAGAAGCCCAACCTTCCAATGTGTACACGTCAGTTACTGCATGTACCCGAGAACCGAGTCCAGGACATTTTCCAACTGTTGGCTTGTTTTTTTGTTTATCGCTGAGCATGAATTAACTTATCTAAGTATCTACAGTAACTTACAGGAAGTAAGGGAATAACTTATTGGACACATTGTTGCCTCATTGTTTGCTCTCCACAAAAGTGCACAACCTGAAGTGCTGTAAAACCGCAGAATTGACATCTCGGTCCAAGACAAGATTTAATCAGTGGAGTAGAGACAAAAGAGACAATAGGAAAGTTTTCGAGGGCGATAACATTTTTTTTTCTCATTCAACTGTTGGATTTTGTGGGAGAACGCGACTCTAATTCACAGTGCGGACAATGAGAAGTCGGGACACTCTTTGTTCCCGCAGTCCATTTCAGACTCGTCTGAATCAATCACTTAGTCAGAGTGCTTTTCTCTGCACTTCACGACTCACCACCTCCTCCTCCACCTCCTCTTCCTCACCTCCTCCTCCTCCTCCTGAAGCTACTGCTCTGACCAGCATTACCTCCCACTATCAGCAGCACCCACTCACCACAAGCTGAAAGCTGATAATAAATATTTGGACTCTGCCAGCATTGACCACAGCCCCATCCTGCCCCCCACCCCCCTCCACCCCCCCACCCCCCCACCCCCCCACCAGGCGAGATAACATAATGCTGAAGAACGCTTATGATGGGGTCGCCCAGTGGATCGACCGCCTGCTGCCAAAACCACGTACTTAAACCTTGGCGCGGGGAAATATGACTTACAGTAAGCTTTCAAAGAGCCTTTCTGCTGACTTTTCCCTTTCTCCACAATTTCATAATGATCAACCGTCATAAAAACAAAGTGAGAAAGGAGAGAGAGAGAGAGGGAGAGAGGGAGAGAGAGAGGGACACTGACTGGGTGTTAATCGGGAGCAGTGTCGGGTCATCAATCAAACGATTCCTGCTATAAAGTGAACGAGCTGGGATCGATGCATCACTCCGGTCAGGGTGTCACAGAAAGGGGGGAATGGGCGCTACTACTGTATCTGGCCCTTTAAATGAAGTTGAATTAGGTGTTCATTTAATAGCCAATAAACTTCAAACCTAAAGTTATGATCCTGATTGGATGTGGCTGATTTATAGAGAAACTTATGATGTGCTGGCGAAGTCTGCTTCTCCATACAGATAATTAGCTGTTTTTGAACTCTGAATTGCATAAATAAGCGCGGCTAGCCTTTTCTTAGCTAAATAGGTTTATGGGATTAAATACTGTGAGAAGTGGGGTAAAGCCCTCTCAGCCCACGACACTTAAACCTCGCTAACTCGATTACATCCCCACCACCGGCAAACGTAAATTGATAATTGCTAAACGGAGCAGGAATGGTGCGGATGCTGTTACGGGGGGGGCTACAACGTCTTTTGTGCCGTTACCGAATCAAACGTGATGATTATCCGACGACCTTTGAGCACGGAAAAACACTGCTCCGCCAGTGCCGTCTCTCCCAAGGTTTTTTGAAGTATTGAGTGACAAATTTAAGAAAGCAGTTTGTTCCCAAAAACGAACTCAAACCCTTCATCACTTCATGCCGTGCCCCCGTTTTCCCCTTTCGCTCTGGAAGGCAAACAGGGGGTATCAGTGTGACTGGGGCCGGGAGAGCGGTTATTGCTGAGGGAGTGAACATAATCGCCTCTTTTTTGTGTGAGAGACAGAGAGAGAGAGAGAGAGAGAGAGAGAGAGAGAGAGAGAATGAGGGGGCCAGGATGGTAAAAAGAGCTGGAATCCTTCTGGGAAAAGCAAAGCCGGGGCCTGTCATCGTCACCAGCTAAACTAACCAGAAACGCGTCATCTCCAAAGATAGAGCCCTGGCTGGTTTTAATTGGGAGCCGCCTTTAAACCCTGATGACCCCCGTGACCTTCCCAGATCACAATGTCCTACTGTGTCCTAGACAGAAACATGTTTTCTTATATCACATGTTGATTCCAGACTCTTTTTGTGAAGGTTTTTTGGGGAAATATAGTGAAACTTCTCTGATAGGCTTTTTAATTATAATGGTTTCCCTTTTTTCTTTAGTTGTCTATAGGTGCTCAAAGCTTAAAACTTGCTATAGAACTAGTAAAGCCTCCTGATTTTTTCCTTATATGTCCATACACTGCCTGTTTATGGGAATTATGGGACATTGCAGGAATAGAGTTAAGGCTCATTCTGAAAACACCCCTCAAGAAGCAGTTCATGCACGTTTTACAATCATTCGTCTTATTTGGTGAAACACTGTAATCCAAACAGTTAAGTCAAAGGATTTAGACGTTGTGGTAACTGGCAAATAGTCCCTCGACAGAAGTCTATTTCATTTCATTGAGCTCAAGGCCTTCACTGGACATCTCGGTCGGTTGTGAGTTCACTGTTTTATGACAACCTCTCGATTAATGGAGGAAAGAAATACTCTGAGAGAAGGATAATTGGCCGCGGCTCTGATTCCAACATGTTCGTTGAATGCTTCACGTGAAGGGCGTCGTAAATCTACCTGATAGGTGGACGCGCTGCGAGTGCAGAGTGAGTGGAGAGGGTTGGGAGTCAACCTTTTATGTGACTGACCCGGAGAGGTGAGCCGGTGTAATGGAGCCGTCGCAACGTGACTCGTCCGCTAATGAGGCCCCTGACTGCGACGGGGCCCGGCAGCGGGGCCGACCTGGCTGTCGCCACGGCGACGCGGCCCCGCTAGCGCCCGGCGGGAACGTTAGCGGGACGCTAGCGCTCCGACGAGTCGAGAGCGGGGTCGGAGGTTAAAACAGCCCGGGCCTCGCTCCGTTAGGCTTGACTCGGCCGGGCCGGGGCTCGGCCCCCGGGCACATAGAGCTAGGAGTAATAGAGAGTTTTCCAGTCCGGTCAGATGTGAGCCTGCGGCCTCACCGCCGCTGCTCCTCCTCTGGCTGCTGCGGTCGCGTGCTATTAAGGACACATAAGAGAGACGGATGGCCGCTGACAGGCCGAGGAAAGACCCGGGAGGACTTCTCCCTGGCTTCTCTTTGACGTCTCGGTGTTTTAGGGAGGCGGTGGTGAAGTAGCGGAGGTTTTACATGGAGTAGAATTTACACTGTGGTCTCCGTCCGGATCCAGAGTTCGTGACCCCCCCCCTTCCCATTCCTCTCCTCCAGCCCTTCAACAAGAAGGTCTTTGTGTTGCCTCTAATTTGACAGGCCCTTCTCTCTCTCTCTCTCTCTCTCTCTCTCTCTCTTTTTCTCTCTCTCTCACTCTCTCTCTCAACCGCTTTTGCTGTTATTTCAGTCGTAGTGTTACAACCGAGAGCCAGGAAAACACGTAGTTAACTTGTCAAGATTATGAGGCTTTCACGGCTACTATCAGGGAAAATAAAAGCGGGGCTGAAATTTGTTGAAGTTTGATTAAGAGTGCAGGGAGAAGGAGGGAGAGAGAGCCGCCTGGGTAGAGAGAGGAGAAATCCTGTATGTATAATTTATGGCATCAGGGGAGAAAAACTCAAATAGCATACCAATTAAGTTATTTTCTTTGGTTTTCGGAGGCCCCGGCGATTATTTGGGGATAGAGGAGGTGCAGGGAGGCCTGTTCTGGTTTGGCCTGCAGAGGAAGGCTTGGGGATCCTCTCCTCCCTGGACCGCTGCTGACGTCTAGGGTTACTCAGTGTAGACCTGCCTCGCTTATTCTGAGAGATCTGTTTGTTTGTGTTTCTGGGTGTGTGTGTGTGTGTGTGTGTGTGTGTGTGTGAGACTTCCAGTCTAAATGAGTGGCAAGGCGGATAAACAGGCGTCTTCCTTCCGTCCAAAAACAAATCCAAGCGACAAATAGAAGGTTAATTTACGTCTGGTCTGGTTAGCTCCGTCCTGACAGCGACTGACAGATGCTCACACGTCTGGTACGACCCGGACGTGCTCGAAAAGTTCCTGTCAAATCAGGAATTTACTCGACTCGAGGCTGAAATCACAAAGAGATGGGTCACGCCACCGACATCATAATCTGCCTCAACCTCTGATAACACACAGAAGGTTCTAGACTCGTTGGGAATACAGATGATGTGCTATAGTAGGTACCATTAGTCAGAGAAGCATCTAAAAGAGTGGAGGCAACAGTCAAGTTATTTCAAAGGAATCAAAACCATGAGAATAAAACAATATGGAACCAGTGGCTGAAAACTGACTTCATAGCTGTGAGTTCACATTAGGTCAGTTCCTTCTAATGCAAATGTAAAGAGGTTTACTTTTATTTTCTTTACCCCAAAAAAATCTAAAGCGTATAGTAGCTGTAACGAATCAGAAAAGTGTTCAAATGGGATTTAATGCGATTGTAATTTATGTTTGGGTCATTCCAGCCTTGGATGAGCTGAAGCAGGGAGAAATGTGAACTCCAGTTGGAATGTCGGGATATTACAGGAAGAAGAGAGGTTCAGTGGTGGAAGGACATTGAGAATAACAGTCTGCTTTTTAGGAGCTGGACCGCCGCCTGACAGGCACACTGCCCCAAAGCTACCTCAGCAGAACCGGGAGGGACCGATAGGAATAGCAATGGGAATGACTTCACAAATGACTCCATGTGGGAATTACTGTATATCGTACGTTTATTCATCCATTCATTCTGTTGTTGGGGTTGCGGTGTGAATGTTACGTCCTTTGGTGTCATCTCTGGCTAGTTTACAGGGAAATAAATGAAGTTCTCATCTCCTCTTGGTGGTCGTATTTATCCCCCAAAACAAAGCAAACTTTGAGTAAAACAGCGAGACTGATCTGCTGATTTTGATACCAGTTGGAGTGACTCTTCATTACCTGCCTGCATCTTGAATACTATTATGTAATGATTGTATGTGTTTAAAATGCAAGTTTTGATCAATTTAAACACATTTATGATTTAAGAAGTTTCAAGAAGCATACCTGACATGTCACTGGATCTGGTCTTCATTGAGAAGCATAATAAGAATAAAGCAAAGGTTGAGCAAAAACCTCTGTAGCGCACCTCCTAGAATCGATGGACACTGTGAGCGTCCTTCTGCTGAAACCTCACAACCTGCTCAGCTTCCGACTCCCTGGAAAAGAGAGATGAATAAACTGCATCCTCGGGGGGAGAGCGACAGACTGCCGCCCCACGTGACGCTTGGCGCCGCCACTCTCCGGCTGGCGTTGCCAATCTGGGCGCCGTCACTGGACCCACCTTGAGAAAGAACCCCCCCCCCACTGAGGGCCGCAGATGGGATTCCATTGAGCTGGCAGAGTCCTTCAGATCATTGATTCATGTCGACCTCATCCTTTTTTATTTCATTTTTTTGCCTACAGCAGAAAGGGAATGAAAGCAGAGCTCATTCATGAGACGAGGCGGCTGCACACGAGTCCGAGTCTCGTCGTTTTGTTGCTTCGTTGTTACGATGCTGCGTGGACGTAACGTGATGCTACGCAGCAAGAGTGGATTCCAGATCCACGCTCCGCCACGTACAGGATGGAGGGCTGTTTATCCCATCCCTCCCACCCATCCATGCAGTTATTTTAGGGACACGCACGCCACACACACACACACACACACACACACACACCAACCAAACAAGGTGCCTCGGTTCATGTTGCACAAAGCTGCTCGGAGCCAAAACAGGATGAAGCTTCTCCCCAAAAAAAGCAGAAGCCAAAAAAGAAACAGATGATGGCAGAATGATAGCGGGAGGGTGGAATCTGACAGAGGTGGATCAGAGACGAGAGCAGGAAGTACCAGCGGCACAGAGTGGATGACACTTACTGGCAACACTGCATACATATCCTGTATTATCAGGTGATAATCCTGTTTATTCACACGTGACTCTGAGCAGAACCAGACCTGAATGAGTGGTCAATAAACATCCAACAGTATGTCTTCCATTCAGTTTTCCCTGCACCTTCCAGTTAAATGCCCAGGAAGCGCCGTGTTTCCGAGTGCCGGGATGTGAATAATGGATCAAAGTGAGATTTGACTTCATCACCGGCCCAACTCTGGAATACACCACGCTCCCAACGCTCATGCCAAGCTCTGGAAGCTCAGACCCGGAGAGTGGAGCAGCTCTGAGATAATGTGCCGTGCAATCACGTAGAGCACGTATATCCATCAGTGTGCAGATCCCTCACGTTTGGGAGGAGGGCTGGAAAAATCTGGCTTTCCACATATGACAAATGGTGCATCAACATATCATCCCTCCAATTAGAATTTCTCCTTTTTTTGGTGCTTAAGATTTCCTCCTTTTTTCAAGCATAACTTAAACTATAAAGTGCACTCTGAGATATTAAATCTGAGCTCTGAGGGATATTAACTCTGTGTTGGGGGACGTTGATCCGTCACATGACGACAGGTTTTTGTCGGCTAAACCTAAAGGTTCAACTGGTCACCAGTGAAGTGTATCCTACGCCCACTTTGCCCAGCGAGACAGAAAAGAGGAATGACTGATCATTTTACGCCGTGTTTCCGAGAGGGTGAAAGAGGGCGAGAAGGAGTGGGAGTCTGGAGACCGCAGCCCCCCCCTCCCTCCCCCTCCCCACCCCCACCTCCCTGATTTATCCGAGCCTCCTTTCTGCAGGGCTATTAAGGGTAAGACAATATTTTCATATTGTTTCATTAAACACTATGTGGCCTTATTTATGGCCATCTCCCCAGACAGCTATCGCATACCTGCAGCAGCAGTCGGGACTGAAAAGACCCATTGAAGCTGCGTCCCATGAAATATGGAGCTGTCAGAGAGCGGGACCCCCCCCACGCAGGGATGCCACGTCTGACTCCTGTGTGTTCTAGACAAATGGCCGCATGTGATTCTCAGCTGAGCATTATATTGTCTCGCTCATGTTGTGTCAGCTTTCTGCAGCTACAGGCTCGATGTGTGTCACATTTTCTGATAAAGGCAAACGATTTGGTGGACGTGTTCTACCTAATAATCTCCCCCTAGTGGCCATAGCTGTCATACCTGTTCTGTTATGTTGTAATAAAGCTTTTCCCCACTTTAAAGCGTCTCTTGATTGTATTTGCATTGCTGAAAACATGACACAGCACCAGTTATTTAGCAGGGGTGAAGACAAGAAGAGGACACTTGAAGACGTCCTGTTAGTCTTTGTGAAACAAGAGCCTATGATTTTCACATTCATTCGAGACCAAATAACGAGAAAGAAATCGACACATTCATCTACCACAAGGACAATCACACACCACAGCCTCTATGTGATGAAACAGAAAGCACAGGAATCAAATCAGAGGAAAACACCAGCAGCAGATAACCTCAGCTGGAGCTGCAGATGGATTTGGGGGAGAGGAATCCCAACAATAGATTTCAGAGAAAGAGGTTTGCCCCCCCCCCCCCCCCCCCCCCCCATGCTTGAAGACAACTAAGCACAATCAAAACAAGTGATGCAGAGAATGTGCGAAAACTTTGATTGTCACAGATTGTCTAGATCCCCTTAAATCCTTTGAGAAATGAACAATATCCCTCCAAAAACACTTTTTAAGAAAGCCAAATAAAAAGAAGATTTTCATTGTTTGAGTTGAGAACTACTCAGTCCTACAGAAACCTCCTGCATTCGTTATAAGGACAGAAAGGTTCCCAAAGGGGAACCGTTCAATTTGCCGCCATCTTTATTTAGCAGCAGAGCAGCAAACGTGGAGGCAGCTTGAGATCGACAGTTTAGAGGCCGATGCCTTCGATGCCTCGAGGTGGCCGCGGCGGCCGGGAACAATGGCCTTGAGCCGCCAATCAAGCCTGACAATGAGCTGCTATTGGGCCATCTCGCCCCAGCGCTTTGTGTTGTATTAACATTATCCCGTGACATGTCTTTTGAGCTTTTGGAAAACCAGTCGGACTCAGATGTCTGCGAGGCCTCAAGGCCAAGGAATTGAATCCCACAAAAAGAGAGAGAGAGAGAGAGAGAGACGAAAGAGGTCGAGAGACCGAGGGGGGATGAGTGATTGGAACAAAGCTCCAGGCCATAAAGATATGGTATACGATATCGCGCCGCAGATGTCTCGGGTTTGGATTGACATCTGAGCGCTGGGAGAGAGAAAAAGAGAGAGACGGGCGAGACGGGCCGACGTAGGGTGCCATTTAAGAGGCTTTTGAAGATGGAAAAGAGCAAATTACAGCAGCTTTTAGAGCAGCCGGGACGCCTGTGTTTACAAAGGTTCCGATAAGGTGACGAAAAAATTACAGCTCTGCATCTACCAGTTCAGACCTACTGTATATATATATATGTGTGTGTGTGTGTGTGTGTGTGTAACTAGCAAAACCGATCTCGCATCACATCAAAGATGAGGCAGTCAGTGGGAGCTGGTGATGCTCATTAGACAAGTACAGAAATAAATGAGTGGATGGTGGAAGAATGTGAGCCCAGGTCACTGAGTTTACCAGTAAACACACACACACACACACACACACACACACACACACACACACACACACACACACACACACACACACACACATGACCAGATTTCATACCAAGATAAAAACACTCTTTTTATCACTTTGATTCTGCATCTTTAAGTGCTCCACACATTTTTATTGCTGTTTTCTTGCTATTATTGTTATTACTTTGTTATATAAATCTAAATCACGTCTCCCCATCTCTGGCATACACACACACACACACACTCATGGTTTGGAGCTGTGTGAGCTCCTGGAGTGTGTAACAGGGAACGTCTACAGTGTTTGACAGCCGGGGCGGATTAGGTGTGATGTGATGGTGGAGACGGGCGAGCGATTACGGTCGAGATGAGTTAAAAAAACGCAAAGAGGGAGGCTGGTGGGTCTGGGGGAGTGAGGGACCGGTCTCACTTTGCTCTTGTCTGTACAGATCATCCAGGAGAGGCGGTGACCCTGTCACATCCACCGCCTCTAATCCGCTCAAAAGACGGAGACGTGCGGGGGCGCGGTCGCCACAGGACGGAGGGCGAACCCTGGTGTGACTCCTACTCTGTCACCAGGATGTTATAGAACGTCCAAGCTGCTTGATTATATAACTGGAGTCAGAAAGTGAATGTTTCCTCACTTTGAGGCGATGAGGGGCAAATTGGGAAGCGTGCATTATGTTCCCACATTTCATTTTTGTATTTGTTTAGAAACAAAATCGGATGATTTTGTTTGTCTGACTTAAAGAAATGAAAACGAGGGTTCAGCATCTCATTAATTAAGTCGTCAGTCAATATTGTGGGAGGATAGGAGCTTACATAGGGGCTTACATTGAAGGGAAGTGGAGGAGCACAAGACCTAATGTTCTAGAAATGTGGGCTGAGAACTCCTAGGTCAAAATAGAACTAGACAGTTTTCTTCTTTACTGCATGTAATCTCAATCTCAACTGTTAAAGATTATAAAAAAGGAACGTAACCCTACAGGCAGGTGGGACTAGCTCCTCTGGACTGGTGTGAACGTAGGAGGAACCGAGGTTCTTGGAACCAGAGCCATGTCAGAGCAGACTATGAAGCACCAGATTGGGTTTCTCCTCCTTCCATCCTCTCCTCTATACGTCTGACTGTCTGCTCATCTGTCTGTCAGCGGCACCAGCTCTCCTCGCTCTCTCTCTCTCTCTCTCTCTCTCTCTCTCTCTCTCTCTTTTTTTACTACTTCCTGAACACGTGCTCCGGGCTCACGCTCCAACAGAAAATGCCAGGACCGGCTCACCTTTACTTTGCGCTGCCCTCGGGTGACGTGCACATGGCATCTTGTCAAACTTAGAGCTGGAAGGAAACCATCATAAAGTCCCTCTGACAGAAGCATTCAGTCCCCACAACGTCCTGACCTCTGCTGCTCCCAGCCAGCTCTCTGCGACTCTCTCTCTCTCTGTCATTATAGAAAAGTGCTGCTCGTCTAGCCTCAGATATAGACACGTCATATATAGATCGCGTAGGTCTGTGTACTGTATGTTAGACTCGCAATGTTTTGAATCCAAACCCAAGGACACGCCTCTGCAGATTTACCTGGAGCAGACCAGAATAAATAAAGCTTACTATGTTTATTTTTTATTACAGGCTCAGAATGACCAACGTTCCTTGAGTCCTCCATCTTAATCTTATGTCTTAATGATACCAACAAACAGTTTAAGCCATAGACTCGCAGTGCGACTGTGACGCTGAACCCTTCCAGGAGTCAATCTCCTCTCATGGATTTACTAACATATGTGACAAGGTAATTATGTGTAAGGGCCAGAGTTTATCCCCCGCCGCAGCATGTTTCACCCTCCACAAGCCCTGTCGCTAATGAACTGCACCCAGACTCTCTGCTACCAGAGCTTCTGGGCTCAGGCCAAACATCCACTTTCAAACCACAGCCTCTTCGCCCGCGGTCGTACTTCTAAAAGCAGGGAGAATGTGGGACTGAATTTATCTGGCTGCGACTCGACTCCTCTACCCTGGGAGGGACACACGATTCACTTCAGGAGGACGCGTCGGAACAAGGACATTCTCCTCCAAGTAATCAATGAGATTTGAGGTAAATTCAGAGGAGGTGTAACCAGAGGAAGGATTTATGCTCATTGATTCATGCGGTTCAGCTGCAGGTCAGCTACAAGCTACAAGAGGAAGAGGAGAACCAGATAGAGGGAGGGTAGGATGAAGGTACAAGAGGAGGAGGAGAACCAGATAGAGGGAGGGTAGGATGAAGGTACAAGAGGAGGAGAAGAACCAGATAGAGGGAGGGTAGGATGAAGCTACAAGAGGAGGAGGACCTCCTCCTTCCTGTTTGAAAGAACAGTCGCCTGGCCTCCACCTCCTTCTCTACCAGGACACACCTCTCCATCTCCATCTCTACCTCCATCTCTATCTCTATCTGTCTTGCTAGCAAGCACAGCTAAGTGCTAGCTTAGCCAAGCTAAGAAAACATCTTAATCGTAGCTGTCCCTTTGTACTAGCTACAAAACCATGTACTGTAGCTAATCTCTAAACTAAGTAAGATCTACTGAACGTCCTCCCCTATACGTCTGTAATAGTCAGTAAGTTGTTCCAGATCTATTTCCTCACCATAACGTGTGTTCTGGATCTACAGGTTCATTCTGTTTACTCCATTTGATCGAGTTACATCCTGTCACGTGTTGAAACCCTTCATACCAGGGACACGGAGCCAGTGGCTGGGTGGTGGGAGCCGTCTCCTCACTGGGAACCAGTCCACGTGTCTGCGTGAGACTGGAGCATCTGCTCCATGGAAGGTGCTGCTGGGACGCGTCCCAGCCCTGCAGACACCTGTACTGTGGCGAATAAATCAGTATGAAGGGAATGAACGGATGGATGGAGGGGAGAAATTACATTTTGCATTTACACGCCCTCATAAAAGCTGCATGGCTGCACAACCCCCCAGGTGGGCTCATGTGGTGGCGCACACGCTGATTAAAAGCCTAATTGAGTTATTCAGTCTTCAGACCAGTTCTACGGGACTGTTTCCAGAGGTGGGAAACGACTTCAATCCAATTACCATCAAGTCGCCAGGTAAATGTTAATTGAGTTCAACCGTTTGCAGAAATTAGAGCTGCGACAACCTCGACTAATAATCAGCTAATCGCTTTGTCGATTTTAAGCTTTTAAGCTTACGTTTTTATGACATGAGACAAATTTCTGTGATATCAGGCTCTCGACTCAATTCTGGCCATTTGTGGACCAACCCAGATCGACATTATTCACCATTTTTCACATTTTGTCACCATTTCCAACACCAAATATTCCATTCTTAAAGTCTAGTTCATATATCTCATATTTTCAAAAACAAGTAGCTTTTCCTCCTCCTTCCTAATCAAACCATCTCCACCAGTAGAAATCTACAATCTGCTGCATGTTGTAGGTCTGTAGTATTATTACATCCACTAACATCACATATCAGATCAAACAGTCATTACACTTGCTGCAGGGTTGAGTGTTCTGCTCCAGGCATGTCATTTCACCACCTCCTTCCCTTCCTCCTCCTCCTCCTCCTCCTCCTCCTCCTCCTCCTCCTCCTCCTAAGTGCCAGAGTCGACCCATTTTCCGGGCGAGCTCTGCAGAGCAGGAAAGGTCTCCTGGTTACTTACACGGACTCTCTGCCTCTCTGTGACGTTTCACCTCCAGACCTGCTCAAAGCTCTCGACTATTCACCATAAAAGAACCTGTAATATCAATAATATTTAAGGATTCATCTGCAGGGTTGATTGTTTACTTTGCCCTATGGTAGTTTATATACGGTAAACTACAATCACCTGCCACCCACCCAGGCCTGGTTTGTTCCCAGCCTGTCTATGTTATAAGACATTATCACAGTTTCCAAGGTTCCTTAACTTAAACCTGAATTCTTCCTTTAAGATCAAAGCAAAAACACAGAGAGAAAACAGAAGCGTGGACAGGTCCCGTCACGCCTGGAACAACACCAGCTCCACTCCAAACACCTCGGCGTTCCCAACAACTGTGGAGTCGGGCTCCGGAACGGGATCGGACCACGTGCTGGTCTGTCCCTGGTAATCTGACACGCCTCAGGAGCTGTGGGGCGTGAGAGGCAGGATGTCAGCTTATCTGCAGCTACTTGTTTGTTTGTTTGTTTGTTTGTTTGTAGTGGATGGGATGAGCTCCAAATCCAACATTACATCAGCTCAGATTTATAATCTCCTTACAAACAGAGCCAGAATGGTAGAGAGTCAGGCTGGAGAGCTGCAACAACTAATTGATCTATCAGTTATTTGAATGAATTTGTGCATGTACATTTTCTATGTCAATACTTTTGTACTATATTGTATTATATATAATACAGTTTCTAATATTATATTATGCATTTCTTATTTGGGGGTAACCTCCCAGAGGCATCAATAAAGTCTCCATCCCTCTCATTGTGTGTCTTTTTTTTTCATTTTTATATTGTTTTTATTTTTGATGTAGGTAATTAATACTTAATCATAATTAATCATACTTTTTTATTTCAATATATGCGTTTAGTGTTATGCATATTGCTGGTCTCTTTGAGGTGTGGACACTTCCAGTGATACATGGACCAAACAACTTGATCAGAATTACAATCAATGAATCAAATCCAAAAATCAACTAATTAAGAGACACAGCACCTAGCCCCCACAGGAGACTCATATACTATATAAACTCACTCAAAAGGACACAAATTATGTAGGAAAGCATCATAAAAACGGTGGTGATCTAAAAGTCATTGAACCTGAAGGTTGTGGGTGTGATTGCAGCCTGGAGTGGATGAGCTGAGGTCCTTCTTCACATTTCCTGATTAAAAAGCCGACGAGGTCGCTCCCCCGTGGCGTTCCTAACACTTCCATCCTCCGAGGGAAACAAGCCGGAAACCCTCAGAAAATGAAAACCCATCCAAACTTTCTTTGCTTTTCAGTTTCGGAGCTAGAAACCCTGCGCTTGTGGGAGCCGAGGAAGTCGACTGGTGGGTGATGATGAGCACAATTGAATGCAGATTACACTAATTGCGTAGCTGTGGGGCGGATTAATCACCGTTTCAGAGGCTGGAGGTAAAAAGGTGAGAGCTGAATGGCTCACAGGTGATAATGAGCTCCGGAGGAAACTGCTTCACTCCTTTAATTTCATCACATATTCCGCCTCGCCCTCGAAATGAAAAACTGGGACTCTGCCTCGGTGACATTGGAGAACGAAGCGGAACTCGGAGTTCTTGAACTGTCGTGTCATAAGTCGTCTCGTCATTCCCATGCAGCGGTTTCTCCGGGTCCGGGAGTTTGAATATGGATCACAAACTGTGAGGGAGGCAGCCATCTGCTGCACGCAGCGCGCTGTTTAACCTCCTCCCATCTGCGTGTCAATCTCCATCTTCTGTGGAACTGCCTCCCTGCGAGGTGTCGGGCGTGCTGCGAGGAAACACCGGACCAGGCCTGGAGTCGCCCGATCATCTCAGGAACTGGCTGTAAAAACTGTTATTAATACAGAGCAGCTTCAGGAGAGGTCCTCACAGTAATCTATGTCTCTTTTCAAGGCCATCCTGTGTGACTCGCCCCCTTATTTGTGTTTTCTTTTGACTCCCTCAGTCGACCTTTAAGGTGTTCGCACCCTCGTCCTGGAATAAAGTCATCTTAAACTGGATTACCTTCCAAGTATGCAAGACGTTAAATCTAGGATCTAGGACTGTCTGTCTTATTACTGAACCCAGCTGGTGATAAAGGTTAAATTAAGAAAAAGAGAAAAGCAGGAAAGCAAACCTAGTTAAACTAACGACAACAAACACAAAAGATAGGCTCATTTTGGACAAATGTTGAACCATGACCTGTTATACTATATTTGTGTGGCTGGTTTTCCGACACCTGCGTTACTCAGTTTCAGCAGATACTCAAAATCAAACAACTCGGAGGCAAAAACGACCTGAATTCTACATAACTCACACTCGACCTGCTGAGTTACAGAAACCGCGGCCTCATTCACAATACCGGACCAGCAGCCTGATTAAAGTGGCCTTCCCTGCCTTCGCCATGACTCTAAATGTCCTCGGGGATGTGGAGGTGGCTGCACCTGTGCATCTGGTCCTACGCAGACAAACGCTCCGGGGGGAAAGAGGATCTGGACGTGAGGGGAGCCGCCTGCTCGCCGAGGCCATCTGCGGCACGGCTCAGAGCGGATGAGCGCCGCTCACCTGATGGAAGGGAAACGGTTGCATCACTTCCACGCACAATTGCACAGGAATCCTCCTGACCTTGACGTGAAACCTGGAGGGAACGAGCCTTCCCGAGGAGCAGGAACGACAGCGGGAACGCAGCTTGTCCTGTGACCTGCAGAGCCTCGGGGCTGCAGATACTGATCTATTGATTTTCTTTTCATCTGTTAATCAAATTGATATTGTTGTAAAAGAATATAGAAGGACAAACAAAGTCTAGCTTCAAGGCTTGATCCATACTGTATAATTAAAGTTTTATTCCTAATCTATGAGTTGTTTAGTTTATAAAATGACAAAAATCAGTTTTACAAATACCTAGATCAGGTTTAAATGCCTGTTTTTGTTGTTTGTTTGACATTGAATTTTCTGTCACAGAGACTAAAGAAACCCTAACCCTAACCCATTATCAAAATAGCTGGAGATTTTGCAGCTCTATACATTATAGTATATTATATTGTTGTATGTGATATTGAATCTGTATCTTGCGTGCATATTGAGATAAACAACTAAATAAAGCTTTGATTTGATTTTACCATCTAGATTACTTGAGTAGTCATTATAGCCTTGTAGAGCTCTATTATGTGAAACCCTTTGACGTTACCTGTAGAGAATACACTGCTGCTCCTATCCTATACAAGGTCGCGGCTTGTACATCATCCACTGTGCTTGTACTCTAGATATCATCATCCATTATTAAACCGCAGGTAGCCAATCAGACCTGCTTGGCACCACAGGGGATCTGCCTCAAGTGTTATTAGGAGGAGGATGGATGGGAGGAGGAGAGAGGAGGGAGGAGAGAGGAGGGAGGTTTCTGTTGTCGCCTCGGTCTCTCCGGGGATCGTCAGGGTCACACTCCGCTTCACACACTCCGCCGGCAGCGTCAGCGGGAGGAGAAACACGCAATAAGAGCTTCTGTCACTCACTCGGCCCCGCAGAGGCCTCCACCTGCCAGAAGTGTTTCTGAAGCCTGAGAAATCCAACTCCGACTATTGGACTTCATCACCATCCCTCTCACACACACACACACACACACACGCACACACATACACTGTATCTAAAAGAGGGACATCATCTTTGTGTCTGAAAAGTGACTTTACTTGCAATACCAACAATATCCACTAGGGTCGGCTCCAAAAATGTCTTTTTTCTTAATCATGAAATTTATACATTTTTAACCTTGTTTCAACAGCTAAAGCTTCTCATACCAAGGTGTGATCCCATGATTGATTAGATATTCAAGGTTTGAAAAAAATGAAGGAATAATTAGGAGCATCTCCATTTGATTGACATTGACAACCCTTCATAAACCAATGGATGACATCACAGAGAGCTGAGGCTTGGTTGCACATGGAGACCAGCCAAACGGAGCATTTCCTCTAATGGGTTCAACACAGTTCCGAAGGAGTCCCGGGACATGCTGTACATAGAGGTGAGACACCGACCGCACTTTGAAATGACATTCCTGAGACTGACAGTCTGTTCATCCTTCTCTGAGAGAGAGAGAGAGAGAGAGAGAGAGAGAGAGAGAGAGAGAGGGAATGAAGGAAGACGATGAAGGTAAATGTTCAGCATTGCCTGTGTCGCCTCATATTCATAGCTCGGAAAACAGCAAAGACAAGAGCGCAACTTTAGGATAGACACATCTGAACGTGGAAAAGTGTCTCTAGCACACCTTTTGATAACCTTCTACATTAACACATCTGAAAACACACTTAACGAGAGCGTAAAATTCCTTCAGTGACATGTTTCCAAACGCAGGTGTTTCCATTTCCATTCCATTCACACGTTTCTTGTGCTTACAGAAACCCAGCTGCTTAAAAGATAATCTCCTGGAGAAAAAAGGACCTGTTGTGAGGAGTGATGTGAAAAGTTTCTATCAGAAACTTTTTCCGGAGTTTTCTCCAGCTGTGACATTTCCTCCTCTGCGGTGCGGTCGGCCTGTTTCATGCAGTGGGAGTGGCAGTGGGAGCTGCAGGGGGTCCGAGCATCACGCAGCTTATTATCTCGAGCTGTTTGTGTTCAGTGAGTCAGCCCGCTCACGCCCGCTGCTTTGTTTTGCTGCAGAAAGGCCATCGGGCCATTAGATCTTTGTGCAATTTGTCGCTGGCATGCTATCGCCTCATGTCAGCGCACGCTGACCTTTGTGAGTCATTTCCTCTGCCTGGACGCGATCGTCCTCCAGAGTGACAGACTTAGCTAGTGTTAGAGCTTAATTCACATCAATACATGAAAAACACATTCCTATGTTCTGTATTGTGTCTCTGTTTTGAGCTGTTGTTTGACAGGTTGGTCGCTAGGTCTGTATTTTTGTACTTGCAGCGTGTCCCTAAAAAACTAATATGATGCTAATATAAACTAATATGATGCACCAGGCCCCTGCAGAAATCTACAAACGCAGGAAAACGCGAACCTCAGAGGTTATCTATCCGTGTCAAATTCCACAGCTAAGCAAATACTTATTTCCAAGAGACATTGTCATCCAGTCTATGTGTTCTATATCTACATGTGACTCCTGACCGTGTGTGATGAGCTCCTCTCTGCTCTCGTTAGAGCTACAAGCTCCTCTGTGATTGGCTCTTATCACGCTCCGTACTGCATATACTGCGTATCTCACCCACTTAAAGTGAAGTCAGCCTGACAGATGTCCGAATAATGAACGACCGGGGAGTCTGGTGCCTGGGTGAAACCACTGACTCATGAAGTTTGACTATTTGCATAATGAACTTGAACGAATCCTCGGACAGAAAGTGCCGGAAAAGCGAGAGACGGGGAAGGACGTGGCTGGAGACGGCAGGTGAGGAGAGGGTTGGGAGCGATAAGAGGAGAGGGGGTGTCGAGGACGGTAATTGGACTGAACAAGTGCCAAGCGCGATTTTAGCGGGGGAGGAAGACAGGCGCGGTGGAGCTCCGTAGTGAGGCTGGTGGAGCGCTGAAACAACCTGACTGGCAACCCATTATCCCGCCTGTCATCCCGGGAACGCCGTCACCTCGGCACCAGACCTGCCGCCGTGTCACAGCCCGTTAGCCGGGCGCCACTTCAGAGCCGCCCGCTAAATGCTAACGGAACCTAGCTACCTTCGCGTTAGCGAGAGGGTGTTTTCTCCAGAGCTGTTTGGAAGACTCCATTGGTATTCCACACATCCACTTTTTCCTCTCTTTGTAGATTTAATCACTGTCGACTTCAGAGAACACTTGAGAACAAAGGGATTCTGGAAATCACAAGTGGAGTCGTTTCTTGACATTTTTTTCTGAGCCAAGGACCTCCACAGGTTAATTTTGCTGTGTTAATGTCATGAGGGAGTCTGGGAGGCACGGGCACATCACCAGACATCCATTTAGTCACGATCCCTCGGTCAAATCTGAACTCTGAACCCAATTACTATCACTGACGTCAAAATAGACAAATACACACTTAAGCCTCTCATCTATATATTCATATTCAATGAATACCAACCTCATGAGCCATTGGTTTCACTCAGGCACCAAACTGCCCAATAGAAACTTCAAAAAAACACTGTAAATTGGTTAATATTAAGGTAAAAGGTAATAAGATAAGGTCTTCAAATGTAAAAAAAGGAAGTTTGGGATTTGAGAAGTTGAGTTTCTTAAAATCATTCTCAAAATGTTTTCAATAGTATATCCAACGAATTGATTATTACATATTTTATCACTTTATCAGTTGCTTAAAACTCAATCAATCAATAACTTATAAATAAACTTCTCTCCAGGGTCATTGGTCGAGGTCAAAGCTGCAGCATTGCAGAAAGTTTGCTCTGTGTTACCGCTACAGATAACAGTCGTATTAGCGACAGCTGTGACTCTGAGGCGGAGCTGAGACAGTCTGGCTGCAGTCTGTTCATTATCTTTGGTTTGGAGGGAAAAAAGAAGAAGAAAACTCCCCCGGTTTATTCAGTGTGAATCTTTAATTGTCTTCTTGTTTGGAAACCATTACTGGTAAAGCCTCAGAGTATAAAAAAAAAGAAACAGAGACCCAACGAAGCTTTCAAAATAATGAGCAGAGAGCTTCTGCCTCCCTCTCGTATTTGTTGAAGATTTTTGTCAATTATCAATATCGACAGGCGAACAAGTCGACCAATTCATGTAAAACACACTCGTGCACTCGACGTTCCAGAACAACCCTGATTTTAACTAAGCCATCACAGAGAGATTCGCTAATCCTCTGAATAGTTGAATAGCTGAGTTTGCTCAATCTATTTTGGGTTGAGTAACAAAAGCCACGCAGCACAACAGTCACAGAGAGAGAGAGAGAGAGAGAGAGAGAGGGAGATTTATTTCCTCCTAGGGACAAACACATGGCGGGACCATGCAGAGCTGCAGTCATTAACTGGACACACAACCTTCACCCCACTCCCAAAAACACATTTCAAGTTGGACACCTCATGTGTTTACAGTCCATGTTTCTTCAGATTGTTTTTACGTTCTTCCAGATTTGTTCAATGTTGTGTCATTTTTCACTTTTCCCCTTTTTTCACTCATTTTCCCTCACTTTCACCTATTTTCCCTCCATTTTTTTTACTCGTTTTCCCTCCTTTTTTACACGTTGCTCTATTTCAAAATTCCCATAGCACATGAAGGCATCCTGAGCTCACATACGCCCCCTTCATTAAGGCAGAGGTACCACAATTCAATTATACACATACCTGACATCTATGGAAAGTGAGGACATGTAATGAAGAGTTTGAAATGTGTAAAAACAGTGAGAAAGCAAAAGGCACACGCTCAGCCCAGCTTCTCCTCTGCTGGAATTCAACTGGAAATATGCAAATTCAGGGATTCTGATTATAAAAATCATTAAAATCACACAGAAATTACATTCATAGCACACGTCAGTGGACAAATATTAACATTTGTACTCATACTGATAGTGATGATGGGTGAGGCTGGCCTGGCAGCACCTCCCTGCTGTCTACACTGTTTTTCTGTTGTAGTGGAATAAAAATATGATGTTGCAACCCCTTCACATGGGGAGCGCGTTTACTCTCCAAAATACCCAGGTGGTTTTCTAGTTTATCACATGTTTCCGATTACAGTGCTTTATGATTACAGGCTGAAATATTCCAACGCATTAGGGTTGAACCAGGGCCGCTGGAGGACAGATTCACACACTCCGTATGCGTCTCAGAGAAGACGGTCACGGCTGTGTGGAGCAGCCGCCCTCGGGCAGAGTGAGGATGTATGGTCGGCCTCTCTGAGAGTCGAAACGATGGGGAGCGAGAGCTAATAGGGTTACAGCACACACCGTATGCTTCCGGAGAATTACCTCCCTCCATATTGTTAAAACTTGTCATTTGTCTACATTATGTTTCCGTTCGGTGCCTAATGAGCTGCAAGCTGAGAAGTCTCAAGTCGACTTCGGATTCGAGGTGGAGGGGAAAAAAGCCTCTTCTGCATGTCAGACCTGTTGAGTTCATAGCTTCTACTTCTGGTCTGTGATATCAGGGATGAGCTACCTAGAGATTTGTCAGGTTGTGGTAACACACGACGAGGAGCAAGGAAACTATATCATCAGCATAAAAGCATATCTGTCCAATGCATATTGGATATATGCATATATAACACTACTCTCACTGCATCAACCTGCATAATTGTCTTCTCACTCCATGTGCAGCTTTGTTACCGAGCTCTCTACATCTTCCACAGACTCTGGAATCTCACATCTCTGAGAAACGTTGATTAAACGAGAAGAGAAGTCGATGGAACAATTACAATCTGCCTCGTTAGCTCAACTGCGGTTTCTGGCCGTTTCGCCCTCTCCTTTCTCCTCCCCCTGACCTGAGGTCTCAGCTCTGTTCAGTCGTATCTGAAGCTGCGACTCCACAGCTTGGCAGAGGTGACGTTTGGATAGTTCTCGGCTCTGGGAGCAGAAACTGTGCGTCCCCGCGTCCGTCCTCCTCCCTCTTCTCTGGCAGACGAGCACAAGCACAGCCGGAGAGATCAGCGGTAAGATACCGCTCATCGTCTTCATCTGCCTTTGTCTCCCAAGACCAACCCCTCCTCTTCCTCCCTCCACGCTCGACGGGTGAGAGGCGTTCCAACCATTAGTCCATTCTTAGTCACGCTGGAAAATTGATTGCAAACGTGGAGGAAAATGAGGAAAATTAAAATTAGATCATCGAGGCGTTATTTTGGAGCCGAGGCGGAATCAGACTTTATGGGAGTTCATGAAAAACCTTCTTAAAGTGGCACATGAAAGAGACGCATTTGTAACATGCTGGGAATACTAGAAGTAAAAGAATAGAATAATTATAAAGAAACAAAATCATAAAATTCCATTCAGGAAATTTTGAGTAACAGATTCTGGAGCGCAGTGAATCCAATAGAGGCAACGTTTTGCATCATTTTCCTTCATGTTCTCAATGGTTACATTGCTATTAACTTTTGATAAAATGCACAGAAAAAGAAGGAGAAGGTGTTTGAGATGATGACCCACTACATACAGGTGAGGTCTAATGGCTGAAAA
Source organism: Karalla daura (assembly GCA_029224185.1). Lineage (NCBI taxonomy): Eukaryota > Metazoa > Chordata > Actinopteri > Chaetodontiformes > Leiognathidae > Karalla > Karalla daura. The sequence goes on along the minus strand of CM055209.1, from coordinate 2,370,157 downwards.
GCACAGGACAGGTGGTGATAAACCACCAGGAAAATGCCAAAAAAGACAAACCACGAAAAATAAAAACAGGACAACTCAAACGTAATCCATGAAAAGCTTTGTATAAAGAGAGCATCAGAAAGTATCTAATGGCACGCTAAAGCTCAGCCCAAATGGAACATCTAAAGTACTTTCCCTGACCTTTGACCTTCAAAGCCCTGCTAAAGTGTGGCGGCTGTTTGCCGTGGCAGGGCAGCATTCATCCCAGATAACACAAAGTGGCATCTCAGAGCCTCGCTGAGCCTCGCTGTGGACGGAGGCTGGAGAGCAGACCTGAGCTGACCCCTCACAGTCACCCTTCAAGCAGCAGGAGGAGGAGGAGGAGGAGGAGGAGGAGAGGGAGGGAGGACAGGCTTACAGCTCATATGGTGAACAGGAGAGTTCCTCATGCAGCAAATTGGATGCTTGTTAAAGACCAAAAAAAAAAGAAAATCAATGGGAAAAGGTGAAGGACGGTGAGGTCAGAACTATCAGCTTGGCTGGATTTCAACATCTTTTTGTTTCTGTGTGTCACAGATCAGAAGTGGTTCCTCTGTCCAGATACTGTCCCTCAGGTTACGTAGACGTTTCTAAACATTCCCCGATGATGACACGATGTAAAAGACGACATCTATGACCTTCTTGAAGACAACTGGTCAGTGTAGCGCTGGAAGTACTAAAGCTGTATGACCCCTGGTCAGTCCAGTTCTGATTATTCAAACAGACTGTGACCAACAATGTCTGTATTTTATTTATTTTATTCATTATATTTTATTGAAAAAATAACATTGAGTTAGAATTTAATTAATTAAATTTAATTTATTTATTATTTTGTTATTTTTTATGCATTTATTTAATTTATTTATTATTTTATTATTTTTTTAATGCATTTATCTAATTTATTATTACCAAATTTGGTAAAATTGTTTGTTTGTTTGTTTTTCATATAATTGGATTTTTTTTATTTGCATAGTATTTGTACTTATCCCTGTTATGAACCTATTAAATCCAGCTGATAGGACCCAAAAAAAATGTTTTTTAAAAATACTTTTTTACATATACTTTATATATATATAAAATATATATAGAGTGATGTTACATATCCAACATACATTACACATGTTACATACATTACAGTCGTGGGTCTCACAGGGTAAAGCACACAGTGTGAGTGCTTTTGCCGCCTCTATAGCCAGCCTCTACGATCCCTGCTGCCAAGGTGCCACCGTGTCTCTGAGCTCTGCTCCGAGTCCTGCCGAGTCTCCAAACCTGGTGACAAGGTGCCAGAAAAGCTCCTCCAACATGTCAAATCCCGTTTGTTCTTCTCTTTCATCCAACATAACTTCTCCACACCAGACAGAGACGCAGCACAGAGGCAGATAGAGCTGTCTAATCGCACGACTCCTCGTATAAATAACTTCTCTTAGCAACCGATCCCAAAAAGCAAATAAGGGCTATATTCATTCTGCCAATGGTCTGACTGGCTGGGAGGCAATTTACTTTTGTTTTTGCATCCAAAAAAAAAAGAAAAATCGAAACATTGAGGAGCCAATTTCTATGCGACTGTCCTCTGACAGCGGTCGGCTTCTTGCAGGTTCCAGGTCCCGAAACTAATTTTAAAACTGTCTCAAGTGAAGCTGCAAAGACAAAACGGAGAGAGGGAAGATGTGGGAGAAAAGAAACACAAACAAAGAATCTGCAGACGAGAGAAAGAGAGAAAGACAGAGAGACGGAGAGAGAGCTCAGAAGCAAAAAGGAGAAGCATAATTAAGACGTAATGATCAGACCCTGGACACGGGCTGGTCGAACATCTGCCTGCACGTCTGCTTCAGGTCCATAAAGGCTGGAGGAACGTGAAGCAGCTCCAGTCCCTCAGCCACCAGCAGGTTAAACGCTGCCAGCTTTTCATCCTCGTCAGATTATTTTTAGTCTCGTGATTACGTGTTAACAACAGTGTGTGTCGACACCAGCTACAGGGACCAGAGCAATGAGATGAACGACTCTATGACTGCTCTTCTCATAAATCCCACTCTTGCAGTATTACAACATCTCTTTATTTTGCCTCCTGGACCAGATTCACACACTGGGACAGAAGCAGCTTCTTTCAGTGTGACCATTGTGTACTAAAATAACTTCACCTTCACATTGTTGCCCAACATTCAAGTGTTGTACAACGTGTTTATGTGAAAGCGGAGATAAACTTGGAATAGTCCGGTACTGTTTGACATCTCGGGTCGACTCAGGCAAGATGCTGAATCCCCCAGAAAACTGCAGCGTCATGGAGTGACTGGTTGGAAATCCAGGCTGAGCAGACAGACCGTGTCACGCCGTCTCTGAGTCGGCGTGAAGACGAGAGAACGAGACGAGAGACGAACTGAGGCAGAGGAGGCAGAGAGAGCGATGAGAGCGCGGCAGAGAATCTTCTTGTTGAAACATCTGCTCCGACTTGGCCTCGGGAAAGACGGCACCATGATAGACGCAGAGTTAAACTTCCAACAACTCATCCCTCTCTCTCTCTCTCTCTCTCTCTCCTGCTCTCTTCTTCCTGCTTTTGTACCCCCCATGATGTGGAGAAGTTTCAGCTCTGACAGGAGTTTGAGTCATAATCCCTAAAAGATTCATGATGCGGTGCAGAGCGAGCGGCTGTGGTGTTTCTCAACACGACCTGCCAAACGTCTCGCACATTCAACACAATAGAACGCAACGTGCAGGCCAGAGGTATTCCACTGCAGCTCAGAGCCAAAGCTCTGTCATTAGTTTCCCCACTTCCCTTCACATCCGCAGCCAATGAACAACTTTAACCTTTTCACTTTTTTCAACTGTTAATTATAAATAATGAAACTTTCAGAGCAAGACTGTTCAGTTAAAATCCCTGTGGGCCGATAAAATTGGGCTTTTTAGATCTGTCATTTTGTGCAGACAAATTCCGGATTTCCTTGAGTAACGTTTCTCAAATGTGGTTGTGAAATGTTTGATCTTGTTGTGGTGTTTAATTTAAGCCAGTCGGTCCTAGATTTGGAGCGTGCTCATATTGTAAAGTTTATAATAAAAGCACCGAAACAAACCAAACGGACCAGACTGTCCGAATAAAGTGAGCTGAGAGGGGATAATGAATAAGAATAAGTTCCTGCAAGTTTCAGTGTTTTTGTCCATCTTTGATGGAGCACAAAGCTCGTTTCTTCACTGAGCAGTTAGTGAAATCTGTCCTGCTAGACTCGCTAGCTAGCGTAAATACTTCTACTGTACACTTTTTGACTAATCTCAAATCAAAAGTCCTCAATCTGAACAAGATTAAGTCCCTTTTGTCCATATTTGGTGCAGGATTAAACCCGCTTCTTCAGTAAGTAGATCATGAACCTATACTGCTGGGCTAAGCATACCATGGCTTACTACCACACTTTTAAGTACTTTTACAGTGTATTTACACGGTACTTAGACTGAATGTGTGTGACGTAGGTTAAAATTCAATGGGATTCAATGAGAAGTTCATCCCAGTTCTGGGTTCGGACCCCGACCACAGTCCACCAGCTGGTGACCCCTGGAGGAGGCGATGGAGGTGGACCAACAGCGTCTGTCTCCGCAGGACGAGCCAGGGAGGGACCGTCAGGGGGGACGTTCCCCTCAACTCTTCGTTTTAATAGTCCAAACACACAGGGTCCACCCTCAGCACATCGCAGGCCTTTTTTAAAAATGTAATTAAGCTCAAAATTTATTCATCGACTCCGAGCGTGGAGGGTCGCGAAGGACGAGGAAGGTTAAACGTGGACGAGAGGAGAAGAAGGAGGAGGAGGAGGAGGAGGAGGAGGAGGAGACAGAGGCCTGAGACAGAGGTCATGAGTGATTGGACCGGAGCTGAAACAGCAGAGAGACATGTGTGTGTGTGTGTGTGTGTGTGTGTGTGTGTGTGTGTGTGTGTGTGTGTGTGTGTGTGTGTGTGTGTGTGTGTGTGTGTGCGTGTGTGTGTGTGTGTGAGGATGCAGCCTTGGATTATACAGAGCTGGGATTAACATCCCTCCGCAGTCGAGGGATCAGTGTGAAATTGCCAAGGTGTGCCAGTGTAATTTTCACCGCCGTGGGACTTCAATTCCTCCGGGGTGTGAAATTCTCACCAGAAACGAGAAGATGAAACTTGTTTTTCATGGTTTATCTATCTATCTATCTATCTATCTATCTATCTATCTATCTATCTATCTATCTATCTATCTATCTATCTATCTATCTATCTATCTTCTAATATAATAAATATATAAAGATATTCTAATATAAAGCTTTTTTTCTACATGATCTTGAATTCTAGACCCATACTATATCTACGCCTACAATAAATCTATACCATGAAGTCCAATCAAGTTGATCAATTCTGTGTCTTCGTTCTGGCAGCCGCTGCTTCTTCTTCTGTGATAGTGGCTGAATTTAATCAAGCCAAATGCTTATCACCTTAACGATGATTCAAGATTACGCCAGCTCCCAGTGCCTTTACTCTGACCTCTGCACCGGATGCTAAACTTTACAACCAATCCAACTAAAACCTTAAGTAAAACCTGTTCTGTCCTGTGCTGGGACTCACATTTAAGAAGATTATTAACGCTCAGGATGGCTGAGTATGAACAACTGGATTGATCTGGAATCGTATAAACTGGATGGATGAGTGGAAGCAGTAGTGAGGAAATGTCAAGGATAGATTGATGAGGGAATAATTCCGGCAGATGTAAATGCTTCCCACATCTTGTCAAATGAGTCTAAAGAGTCACCAAATTTAGCTTTTTTGGAAGTTCTTGATTGTTACAATGTGTCCACCAGGGAAACCGAACAGAGAAACAGACATTTGTGAACTCTCCAACTTCTTCGTTTTTTTGTTTTTCTTTTCCCCCTACAGGCTGCGGTTCTTCACTCCGGAGTGGACTGTTTGAGTCTAAACAAAGGAAACAGAAAAGTAAGTTTTTCCAGTCTTTCTTTACGCTCAAAACCGACTCAAACTACCTGCAGGTGTGAGCGCATCCTCTAAATCCATCCTCTGTTGCAAAACCGCAAATCAGTCCAAACTTTGTTAACCCGGCAGCCACAGCAGCTGGGTCTCAGCTCCCCCTCCCTCTTTCATCCTCTCTGCTGTCATTTTGTTTTTTCCTTCCTCAGCCGCCTTTGTGTTCGTCCTTGCAGAACTGCTCTCTCTCTCTCTCTCTCTCTCTCTCTCTCCTTCTCTCTAATGAGGAGTCCTGCTAGTCCGAAACCTGGCCTCTCATCTGGCCTCAGCGTCACGCCTGTCGCCGACTGCTGACATCTCACCCTCAGACTGGAGCCCAGTGACATAAAGGCCACTGTGGGAGGCTCTTTCTAAATGCCGATTGTGTCAAAGTGACTGCTGAGAACTCGTACTTATCTCGAGTAGATACAGGGAGGAGAAGCCGTTTCCTCGGTCTAATTGGTCACAGGGTCTTTTAACGCAACATGTCCATTTCCTACCCATTTTTGCAGCATCAATGTCATAATCATCAGTAATAGTCAGAGATCTTTGATCCCCAGCATTTGATTGCACAAAACAACCTTCAAGTGAAATACCAACAATCTTTTGTTGAAATGTGTTAAAAATGTTTTTATTCTGTGAACTATAATGGACACTCAAAGGATTGACTTTAACAAAAGTCTACACTTTGTTTTGACCAAACTCATCGAGCTTGAAGCCTTTATTTCTTGGTTTTCTTTAACCTGCAAATCAAAGTAAGAAACTTGCACTTTTATGGAGTGACACAGACTTTGTTTTTTTCCTGAATCTCCAGGATCAGAGTGTGTGTCAGTCCCTTAGCATCCCGTCAGGCAGCAGGTGAGCATCATCCCGTTTGTCTGTCACCCAGAGCATGCTGGGAAGTGGGTCACTGTCATTGCCATCTTCTCCTCCTCCTCCTCCTCCTCCTCCTCCTCCTCCCACCTGTCTGCTTCACCCTGCGCCCCGAGGACCTAAAGGAGACGCTTGACACCTTGACAAGGAGCTACCAAGGTGTCAAAGTGCACAACAACAAGAAAAAAGAGAAGGTGCAGTCGAGTGACGTCTGAGACACTTCACCCTCGCTGTTTTCCCTGTCAAAGTGGGAAGAGGTGATATAGTCGCTTATATCACAAGAATTCTTCATTTTGTGATAGAAGCACAATTGGTAGATGTGTTTGTGGATATCACACTTAAATCTTTTTCCCACTTTAAAATGTCTCTAAATGATATCTGTGGTGCTGAAAACATGTAGGGTGGACAAAGTATTCCATGCCAGTAACCACTGGTTTCCACAGTCTTCAGAATAAACATTTACAGTGGCCCAACATCTAGATTCACTCAACATATGGTCAGCAATGGGTGTACCAAATTTGGTGCTTTTATCACAAAATGAACAAGAGTTTAGCTACTGTATGCCACCCTACTAATACGCTTCATAGAAATAGTCATAGACATATAGACATAGATATAATACTGATACTTTTCCAAGTACTCCAACAGAAACTACATAGAGGTACTAAAGATGCTGGTAAATATACAAGTGTTTTAAGAAGTGAATTGAACCATCAGAACCCAGTATGTTTACACTAGATCCAGATTAAACAGTTACTTACTAGTGTCTCAGACTTCAGATATGAACCATTTTCAGATGAGTCAGTCCTAGAGCAGAAGGTATTGAACTCAGTCGTATTGATATCTCATTATTGATCTCCAGCTCATTTGGTTTCTGTCACTGTGTAATATGCCAATACATGTTGCAGAGCATGTTACCAGTCCATTACTACCCAACATAATTTAACCACTTTTTGTTTTTGTCGATATTATTGTCAATATTGTAGTCAATATTTAATATTTCTGTTATTTTACTCTTTTATCTGTCTCAACATAAATGTCCCTAATAAAAGGACTTTCTATTCCATTTGCATGTATACTGTAGCATTTTATCCCTGTTTACACGTCTTTAATCCTGTGCAATTTAACATCGTCGTCTCAGAGTAGTTTGAGTTTTCCTTTTTACTTAATTTGCTGCTCTCCGGCTGTTGGAGTGTGTGCCAAATAAAGCTTTATCTTATCTTTTGTTATCTTCCTACTGGACATGTTTCTGATGATCCAGTGACGACAGTTCTCCTGCAAAATCAATACCAGGGTGACGAGGCGAGACTGAGGTTTCTCTGTAGGAGGCGATCAGGGCAATTTCCAAGATGAAACAACAGCCAGGATCAATGGGTCTGTGTCTGTGTGTGTGTGTGTGTGTGTGTGTGTGTGTGTGTGTGTGTGTGTGTGTGTGTGTGTGTGTGTGTGTGTGTGTGTGTGTGTGTATGTGTGTGTGTTCCATGCTGGAAGGTGGTTGTGAGAGTGGGTCGAGCCGGATTAGGGGCGATGTGTGGTCTCGCTCGGGCACTAATTCTTGTTGTGATGAAAGGAGGCTGATAAGTAGATGGTAATCAACAACAATCTGGCAGCTTTTTCTCCTCTTTTGGCTGCAAACATGTTGGACTCTTTCAACCTTGTGGCCTAGAAGCAAACAACATTTACCTTCTGTGCAGTTCTTGGCCGACACTTTCCACTCAAGCTACAGGCTACGAACAGAATTATTATCCTGTTAAACAGCACCAGACGAACTGAACCGTTTAGAGCTGCAGAGTCCACCAGATCCAGTCATGCTCCAGATAGCGTCTATGATTTATAATTTATAATTCTCTTTAAAAAACAGGTGAAGAATATTAATGTGCATTTTTAGGAAGGTAAAACATGCTTGGCACTAAAAGCATTACAAGCTTTTATTATTTACCTACTATCAACTGACTAATTAAACGATCCTCAGCTATTTCTTATCTCATTCATCGGTATCATTTATGCATGCTGCAGCTCGAATGTAAAGAAGCGCCCCCTCCTCCTCCTCCTCCTCCTCCTCCTGCTCCTGCTGCTCCTCTTTGTCCTCCATGTCCGACAGGGGCCATTTCATGGCTTATTGCCCCACTTTGGTTTCCACTCTTCGCAGTCGGGGAACACGAGCCATTACGAGCCATTTCCTCGGCCGACATAAAACAACAACAAACAGCAGTAATGGCGCAGCAAATGAAACGAATCTGAAAAACATCCCCGTAATCAGTCGGGCAGCTTTTGTTTTTTTGTTGTTCTTTTTTTTTGCATGTCCTCAGAGTCATTATGTTTACATCTAGTACACTCAAACAAGGACATGGTAGCTGACATTTCCCACTGGATGGAGTGAGCGGATGGACGGATGGGTAGTTTTATGGAAAGTCAACAGTTTTTTTCAGTTTTGTTGTTCCTGCATAGGTGGGACCTCGGGGGAGGCTGAGCTGGCGACAGACGGGGTGAATTGGACAAATTCGGAGCACACATTGTGTTGAGAAAGCGCTGAATAATACAGAGCTGCGGTTGTGGAAGCTGAGATTATTCTGTTGTTATTGTCACCACATGCGGTTGGTTTTGTCAGACTGCCGAGCATTGTGTTGCCTCTGTGTTATGCACAGTGTGTGCTGCTGCTGGGAGAGCAAGTCAAAATAAAGCGCTGCTTTATGAAACTTTAGCTTCCAGAGTTGCTACTACACAATCGGCCATATGCTGCGTACTGTACGACGGGGGCGCTGACACGCTGTGATTCACAAGCCTCCTGTGAGGGCAAGCGGAGCTAAACATCCAAAAAACATCCATTATATTAGGGATTTTGACAACTCATTTTTCAACTTTAATGCTAAAGCTAATGCTAAAGCTAGCAGCTACCCTATATTGCTCACCAGAGGGTTCATTAAAGTTTCTATCTGTAGACTTTACAAAATGTTATCGTATCAGTTAGGAGAAGCAGGAAGTTGATTATCAGTGTCTGTCGGGAATGGTTAGCATGCAACTCTTCAAACAAGGCTTAAAAAAGAATGGAAGTCATTTGCAATGTGTTCCTACTCCTCTTTCTTCCTCGGAGATTCTCTTTTCGTCGAGGGAGGTTCTCGACCTGGGAGAGAAAACAGATTCTGTTTTCCATCCAACATTTGTCCATTGTCTGCTCCGTACACAGCTTTTCTATTCACCACCAGCGTTTTATTTCACTTTCATTCTCCTTCGCCAGACTTTCGTTACATTGTTAGTTGACGAAGGGACTGGAAATACGTTTAGGAGATCCAAGTCTTTTCACCATTGTCTGTCAGAGTATAATAACAAAAAGCCGAGACCAAACTTTTTCACTTTCCACATCCACGTACAGAGATCTGCATTTATATCAATTTAATTCCTGGAAGTTCCTGAAAAACGAAGTACATCCACACACACGCGTCACTCATCCTTCAATCGCACCCTCAGACAAAGAACTCCACAGTCCATGTTTTCACCTTCTTTTTTTCTACCCAATCTGGTGGCCAAACTCTGCTGTTTTCTTTACCCTAAAGTATCCTCCGTCTTTCACAGATCTTTCCAGAGCTGCTGCTTTGCTGAACTCTCTCTGACACTTAATAACACTCACTTATTAATCTCACCCTGTCTGTGTTGTCAGCATAACGCAGCGGTTGGTTTTTGCTTTTCTTCACTTTCCTCTCACAGCTCTTTGAGAGAGAGCGAGCGATTAGCAAAACGCAGCCAGATGTTGGATGTGTCTGCGAGGCACCATTCTGAGGCAGCACCCGCACGCTGGGGCCAACTGGCATGGCCGCGTCAGAGGGGGAAGTGGTTCAATTTAGGCTGAATAACCCAGCTTTAGTGGTAGACGAGCGGTGGCGGGCGCATTCTCCCGGGTTGCCAATACACAGAGCAATTACTGTACACACATCTGTTGCTGTGGAATACCTGTCAGACTGGTAGATTTGTTGACCGGTAAACGAGCAGCTTCTTGGGTTTTTAATCCTCGGGACGCGTTGCTCAAGGTTCAGTAGGTTCAATTAGCTCCGCCAGCTTCTGCTCCCTGACTGAGCCCCCTACTGATGGGTTGGGGAAGTGTTGAGGAGCCGTCTGAACTCAGTGATCGATGCAGAATGTGAAAACTGCTCGGCACGATTAAAACAAGGTCACCTCTTTTCCTCGGTTCCCCGAGCTACTGCCGCTTCACACTTGGTCCAACTTGGAACCGAGAACTCAAATTTGCTTTTCCACAGCTCAGGTGGTTACAGAGCCACATCATTACGTCTTTGTGTCGCCTCCAGCTTGTCCCTAAGTGCTGATTCCATGACATCCAAATATGGATTTCTCCACTTTTTTCTGTCCCCCCTGAGCCTCTTTCACCTAGTTATTAGAATGGAAAAGAACAGAGTATTCCTTTTCATCCTACCATGTGTAAATTGGTGTTTCTCTGCATGTTCTTGTTGTTTGCATTGGTGGATTTTTCTGTTCCCTCGTCTCCAAAATAGTTCCAGTGTGTAATTTGGTACTACACTTGGTTCCAAAGTGGCACCACTTCATTCACTGGGCCATAATTAAGAACTGCTAACACATGAGGCTTAGAGACCAACAAAAACAACCGCAACATATGAGACACCATTGAAAAAAAAAACTATGCAAAAAAAGTTAATGAGGTGATGAAACAGCAGCTAAAGAATCTAAAAAAGTCAGAAAAAAGATAAAAGAACATTTTGATTTCCTGGATTTGGTTCCTGAGGACAGACCAGCAGGAAGTTCTTTTCCAGGTCTTTGTCAACACAGAGGAAAATGATTCCAAATTAAAGACTAGAACTGCTTTGGAGGAAAAGGAGTTGAATAAGAGGAGGAAATGACTGGAAATGATACGGGAAGTTGAACCACGTGTAACATTGTTGATCGAGTCTTTAAAAGAAGAAAAAGGAAAAACAGTCCAGTACTATTTTTGTTCATTTTTCCAGTGTGCACTTTCATGCACTGAACAAACCGAGTTTGTCATGGCAACACAGTCTTCTTCTCTGCACCTGGCATGAAAAAACAAATGTCAGCTGCACCAAAAAACTGAGATACACAACACTGAGAAGTCTGAGAGAGCAACACGCATCCGCATTGCATTCAATATGCATTCAATCATAATGCGTTTTTGCAGTGAGCTGCACATTTTTTGCATGACAGCTAATACCTAAGAATGGAGTAAAAGTTGACTGAATCAAAGGGAGAAGACAGGAAGTCCTTCTCTCTTTTCAGCCACACAGACCCGGTCAAACCTGGTACACCTTTAACGTCTGATGGGAGTTGTGAAGTGAGGCGTTCTCGTTCTCGAATCTCTAAAACGAATCTGTAAAATCTAAAAATCTGCCCCCGAAAGACACAGTTTGCAGCTGTTGCAGCCTCATATTTCCAGGATGCACAGAAAACAAACGTGAGTGGACTGCAGGGTCAGAATATTTACCCCCTGGCAGGATTAATTTTCAATCACATGCAGGGTACAGAAAGAGACAAGACACCGGCCCGCCTCATTAACTGATCACGGAGCCACAGTTCACGGGCTAACGATGCCGGGAGTCGGCGTCTAAATTGGAAAGAATCACATCCAATTAAATCTCCCACCAGAGGAAAACAAAAGGTTTCTTTCAAGGAGCAAGATCGAAACGACAAGGTCGCAGATTAATAAATAAACAGGAAATAACATGGTGGATTTGAAAGAGCCTTCTACGGATCATGGGCCTCTTTTTTCTAGGATTTTACACAAAATCATGTCCAGGATTTGCCTTTCCTTTAGGCATTTCTTCCCTTTTAACTGTCATTACACAGACTCCTCATTTCCAATGTTTGTGCAAGCATAATGAAGCGGTTTCCTGCTGTTGTAAGAATTGGTCAAAACGTGCGTTTTCTTTTTTTCACTGCAAGAAGTTTCATAGGAGTAAACGCTCCTCGGAGATGATTTTTCATACCACGCTGTGCACAGAAATAAAAAGTCAGACATGTCACGCAGAGAGAGATGGATTCTCTCTGAAGCATCGTCTCAATTCTCAAATTGCAACAGTATGAAAAATCTCTGTCAAAACGGGTCAAATAATAAGCAAGGAGTGAATAATCAGCACGTCAGAGTAAATTACACACTGGGGAAGGTTTTCCATTACAGTCAAAACAAATCAGGCCCGTCCCAGCGTGGACCTGCGTCCTGCTCCAGTACCCAGCTCAACGTAAACGGCAGCACATGGACTGAGTGGTTGTGGTTTGTTTATCAGGATGATAACCGTAATCTGAGAGCATTCTGCAGTCAAGATGAAGGAGATCTGATCTGAAGTTTTTGGAGCACAAAACCCACTGGTAACACGTGCACTGGTGCTCGTTCGAGATCACATTAAGCATGCGAATTCATCTGTTTCCATCCACAAAATCAGAAGTTAAGTTACGATTTGAGACGAGATGCAGATCTCCTATTGTGGAGCAGCAGATCAACAGGAGCACGACTTTTATGTTTATTTCATGGAATTCATCGCTTCGTGCAGATTCGACACTTCGACTTCTGAAGTCGCGCCATGATTTATTCACCCACACTGTGTGTTTTCATTTCTTCCCACTTTTTGTGCACACATTGAAAATGCCTGTGAAAATGAGCGCAGAAGGTTAACGAACAAGGCCGAGATGTTGTAACCCGGGATGTGGGCTCACTGAGCGTCTCCTGAAGGTAAATCCACAGCTTATGTTACTGTACGTCTCCCTCGCACCGTAGGAGCGAACAAAGACCGAATAACACACAAATCTCTCCAAATCCATACGGGAACTCCCCAGGAAGCAGCTTAGAGCGACTCAAAGCCAATCAGCCCCGGAAAATGTGATATAATGTTCTTTGATTCAGTCATCGGATTGCAATGTGTACTGAATTGCAATGTCATTGCAATGAGATGCAATAAGGAATATTCATTTTCATATTATTCAAAGATTGGTAATGGAAAATGACAGACTTGTAGAGAACAGTACAGTTTATTATTATATGGTATTTATTATTTTTCATTTTTCAGATTCATATATGTATATATATATATATATATATATATATATATATATATATATATATATATATATATATATATATATATATATATATATACATATATGAATCTGAAAAATGAAAAATAATATATATATATATAATTTTATTTTATATTATTTATTTTATAATTTTATTTTATATATATATATCTAAATTATTTTATTTAATTTTATTCTTTTTTATTCTATTATTATTCTGTTATTGAGAGATACTTCATAGAATAAAATCTTAAATAAAATAAAAAATACTAAATAAATATATATATAATATATACATCTATAAATATGCATATAGACAATGATATGAAACATTATTGTAATAGTATTTTTCATTATTATTATCTTGTATATTATCTTAATTGTATTATTTCTTATCCAACCCCTGCTCTTATCTCTCTCTCTCTCTCTCTCTCTCTCTCTCTCTCTCTCTCTCTCTCTCTCTCTCTCTCTCTCTCTCTCCCTCTCTCTCTCTCATGTCCTCAAACCGAGGCTCGAACATGACCACATTGTGGCCTCGAGCCCCACGAATAACAACCAGGAATTAGAGATGAGAAACACTCGCTCTGGTCCAGACGAGACAGCGTGTTTATCTGAGGAGGGAATCGAGCTTCGGAAGCATGTTCTTTTTTTTTTTCTCCTTCTTCTTCTCTTTTTTCATCCCGGGCCAAAGCTCCGGTCCCTGTGATCAGTGGGCCGTGTTGCGGAGGAAATGCTTATTATGTGGTGGAGCGAGGGACTTGTTTGTTGTGACCTTGAGGGAGCTCTTCCCATGGCGCAACGAGAAGGCGCGACCACAAGGAACCGGCGGGCCGAGCGCGCCGGCCAACGCCGCAGCTCGGCCTAAACAAACACGTTCCCACCGTCGCAGCTACAGATGCTGCGACACATATCACACACTGCCTCCGTCTCCGTCTGTCTGGCCACATCCTAATCCTCCTCCCCTTTGATTCCGTCCCGGGCCCTTCTCCGCTCGGCTCTCCGAGGGCTGGAGACCACAGGGTTTCTGTTTGCTTTCCACCATGCGTGTCACCGCAGAGCACTCAGGGCGCTCAACATACATGCGAGCTGCGCTCACACGTATGTGAAAGGCAGCGCTAGTTAAGAGCTAAACATAAGCCTCCTCCTCCTCCTCCTCCTCCTCCTCCTCGTCTTCTGGGCATTTGAGGTTTCAGAAAAAGAGCAGGTGGCTTTGTGGCAATCAGCTCGGGCCCTGTGCTGCTGTGTGTAGTGTTGCCAAGTTGTGAACTTTCTCGCTTTATTTAGCAACTTTCCAGATCCTGCTAAAGCGACTCGTGACAAATCTAGTGACTCCAGGAAGGTCCAAATTGTGACATCAAAAACAAAACAACAAGTTCTAAACATATTTAGGTTTGTTTTGTAGTCACTTTTTGTCTCTCCTACGACGTTACTGCACTCTTGTAAACACACAGCAAGTGATGCTAATTGCACAATGATGTCATTCAGCAACTCTTGGAGACTTTAGGAGCAGCCAGTGTCTACTTCCTGTACTGAACCCGAAGGACTCGAAACCTCCAGATTTCTGTTTGCTTTCTCCCATGCGTGTCACCACAGACTGCTCACATACATGCGAGCTGCACCGCAGGTCGTTTACTCACACGTATGTGAAGTGCAGTGCTCGTTGAGAGCTAAACATAAACCTCCTCCTCCTCTCCCTCTCCTCCTCCTCCTCCTCTTCCTCTCCTGGGCATTTGTGGTTTCGGAAAAAGAGCAGGTGGCTTTGTGGCAGTCAGTGCACCATGCTGCCGTGTGTAGTGTTGCCAACTTGGCGACTGTCTCACTTTATTTTGCAACTTTTTCGACCCTTCTAGTGACTCAAAGACGCAACTAGTGACAAATGTAGCGACTTTAGGAGGGTTGAAATCATCAAAACATCTGTAGTTTTAAACACATTTAGTTTGTTTTCGACTCACTTTTTGTCTCTCCTGTAGCATTATTCCTCTCCTAACGTTGCTAATTCTGTGACTTTTAGGACAGCCTATGGAGACTTTCCTTCCTGGGGAGGAGGCAACACTGTTGATTCTGCTCCACTCAGGTCTCAGAGGTTTGCTTTCATCCATGCGTGTCACCATAGAGTACTTAGATAAATGTTAGCTGCACCGCTGGTCATCTACTCACACTGGAGCACAGTGCTTGTTTAGAGATAAACATGAACCTCCTCCTCCTCCTCCTCCTCCTCCTCCTCCTCCTCCTCCTCTGCAGGTGGCAGGTGGCTCTGCAGCCATCGGGTGAGGAGCTGCTGAGACTGTGAGCGAGAGCTTTGTTCCGGCCAACAGCAGCAGCCGCTCACAAACCAGCAGCTGTTTGTCTGTTTGTTCAGACACGTCGGGTCCATCCACCTGGAGCCAAACACACCGCCCGGCCCCTGATAACAGCTCTCTGTTTGCCAGTAAACGTGATGCTGAGGGACACAGTGGCTTCACTGGGAGAAGACAAATAGACACAGTAACGTAGATACAGACGATAAATGAACCTCCGGAAATGTTTTGTTTTTTTCTTTTCTGGTGCATTTAAATCATTGAGATGAGTCGAGGAGTTCAGGTCTGTGGTTCAGCACAGACGCTTTAGCTTAGCGTTAGCATTAAGCCTTAGCTAACTAAGCACAGTTTGTATTTAAGATTATCAATTTAAGCAATTGATTTAAAAGATATTCAGTCTAACTTCTCTGCTCTCAGCTTCACGAATGTGATTTTCTGTTTTCTAGAAAATTACAAAAAATTACATTCATTAGCTTATCTGAATGTTATTTTCTAAAACAAACCCCTACAAGAGAAATATATATATATATGTATATTAAAAAAAAACCTTCAAAATTCTGTCCAGAGCCAGAACTGAGAGGCAACAACAGTTCAATGTTGTTATTTGACACAGCTCGTAGACGTCTTTCAAATATTTGCCTTCCCCCAATCAAAGCTGGAGAAGTAAAGTGAGGCTCCTTTGTCGCCACGTTCCACAACAAAACACAATTACCTGAAATGTCACGGCGGGAAAAAGAAAGTGTGGGAGTCAAAGAAAGGTCCTGGCTCCCTTTCACAGCCAGATCCATCCATCGCCTTCACTCTCACAATGAGCCACTCAAAGTCGATGTCGGAGCCATTCTCCCTCTGTCAGCCTGTCAGACTGAGGCCAGGCGTCTGCTCGAGCAGGTACATGCATGTCTCAGGTGATGTCAGGGGATGGAAACGTCTTTGCTCGTGTCCGAGTTATCTTCACTTCTCAATCATTTCAAGTGCTGAAGCAGAAATGACGGATGTATCTCAGGAGTGAAGCTTAAAGACAGAAGGTTCTGATAGAGTAGATCAGTCTATAGCAGGAATTAGGCTTGTGCATCTCTGGTCTGTAGCCAATATGATACTGTACATATCAAAATGTACCACTAATAATATCTTAAAGAGAACATGCAAAATTCACTTTTTGTTGCTTAGAAGGTACATTTTAAGCTTAACTTTCAACTACTGGCTCAATGTTTAGAAAACTTAGAAATATAACTCTAAAAGAGACGTTTTGATTGCAGAGGAGGTTCTGGGTCGTTCTGGGACGTTTTATTTTCCTGTGATTGAAATGTCACATAACAGATTTGGGAAGAAATTGAAAATTCAATTTCTTCCCAAGCACAATCCCATTGTGTGTCTACCTGTGCCTGGGATTGTTTCCTGAACCATACGTGATGCTATAAATCACACCGTCTTATACACAAACAGGCTCCTAAAATCTGGTTTTCAATCTGGTTTAAAATCTGGTTTTCAATGTGCACGACGAGAACATTTACACCCTGAGCGATGAATGTGAAAACCAGCGATTCTATGTCAGAAACTCTGCACATTCATCATTCCACACAGCGGAGCTCAAATATTAAAACTGTGGGATTAAGAAGAAAAACATATTCCTGACTCCAGGGCGACTTCAATGAATATCAATGCATCTGATGTAACGCAGCCAAAGCCCCCATACTGTACGTACGCAGCGTTCTCATCTTCTGAGAGCAGAGAAAGTTGTTTACTTTGTCTGAACGTCAGCTTTTTCACACCAGCTTCAGACCGAAAGCGATGACTTTGTGCTCCCATCCTGTTTAATTTGCTCCAGCTCCGTTGGAGAAAAAAGGAAACAATGAAACGTCTTTTTGTGAGGAAGAACCCAGTTTTCACAGTTGATTTCACTTCTATTTGCCAGGAAGTCTGAACCTGACCCCGTACACGTCTCTCTCACTCTGTTTTTGCTGCTCCGAGGATGAAACTGTGAGTTGGGACAAGCATCCTGAACCAGGATGAATGGGCTGGACTGGACTGGATGCAAGATACGAGATCGGACGACCGTAGAGTACAAGGACGGGCGGGAACAAACCCGGCTCCATTAAAACGTCTCAGGGACGTAATTTATAAAACTTCTCCGCAGGTCAGCAACTTTCTCCAGGTTACATGTCGTTCCATCACGGTTAATTAACAGACTGAGGACGGAGCTGGCACAGTCCTACGTCTTCGTCTCCCCTCGTCTTCATCTGATTTTATGGAGTCCGACTGGCCTCCTCCCTCCTTCATCCCTCCTGCATCCCTCGGATGTCATAAATCTGCAGCTCCTATGGACTCTCCTTGCAGTAAAGAGGAGGCGAAGAAGTTGGCATCACTTTTATTTACTACCCGAACCCGAACACAACAAACAGCTACAGCTGTGTAAACGTGAGTGAACGGCACAACCTGATGCCCTGGACGACAATGATGCTCGACGTACTTCTACTTTATGAAGTTAAGATTCATTCTTTAGCTGTTCGGGCCTCCGGGAATAAAAAGGGGGGATGGCACTATTCAATGATCTGCATCATTGTATCATCGCTGTAGAACATCAGCTTTCTTCCAGATACCTCCGATCAGGATTATGAAATAATACGTACATGCCATTGTGCGAACTTGAAATGCAGTGTCATTTTGCATTAAACTACGCTCCTACTGGGATCATACTGGAGCATTGAAGCTCCTCGATAGCATCCAGCGCGCTCCACGGTGCAGCTCCTGAAGATGAGGCCGATGAGACGAGACGAAATTAGCTCCGTTGGGCTGAAAGTCACACTTCACAGGCTTGGAGAACACGTGTCATCCTCACTTCAGCAGATCCCTGTCAACAGGAATCATCCCACTTCGTTTCATTCACTTCTTATTGTAGGGCGAGAATAAACACACACACACACACACAAACACACACACACACACACTCTGGAAACTGCGTTAGACACAAGAAGCTGAGAAGGAGCAGCACACACTCTACGCTACGTATTCACATATGAATTAAACAAATAAATCAGCGTCTGCTTCTCATATTTTTCCTCTTGAATCCTGGAGAATGTGAGCAGACTCTCACACACACACACACACACACACACACACACACACACACACACACACACACACACATACACACACACAGTGCTGGTAGCATGTTGCTGCATCAGTCATGAGTGAGTGTCTCACGCCCCCCGCGGGGCCCGGCTCCCTCTCGGGGCCCGGCTCCCTCTCGGGGCCCGGCTCCCTCTCGGGGCCCGGCTCCCTCTCGGGGTCCCAGCTGCTGGGACGACCCTGTTATCTGCTGTTAGAGGAGAAGGAGAGGAAGAGGAGGGTCGCAGGGCTCACGCCTCACCTGCCTCCCACAGCGCTGGGTTAACGCTCCGAGCTGATCCCAGGTCTGCGTCGTTACACGCCTGAGACATGCATAATGCATGACGCGCCTCTGGTCTACATGCACTACATGCATTGGCAGAGGAAGGTAATAATACGACTCCTGGTGGACCTCTGAGGAGGATCACAGTCATTCAACGACTGAACTGAAGGGATTAGACGTGATTGGAAATCGGGGCTGATCTTGAGATGGTAGATCAATGACTTGTCCCAAACTGTAGCTTAAAAGCTGTTGTAATTCTAATTCTCAAATTTCCAATGGTACCCAAACACACCTCTAATGTCAACACACCTGTCTCTCTCCCAAAGACTTATTTACAATATTAAACTAGGAACAAGACCAAAAACAGAGGCTGATTTTGGACAGATGTTGAACCAGTGGTGTGATAAAGTATGATTCAGCAGATGCTCAAAGTGAAGAAAATGAGATAATTATCAGTATCCCATATGTAAACTATTATAAAATGTTATAGGTTATCAGTATGGGTGGGAATGGGAATTAAACTTCTTGGATGAGAGTGAAATGTCTCCACGAGTCAGATTTCTATGATTTAAAACTCTTTCGATTTCACTTCTGTCTGTCGAGAACAGAAGAAGATTCCATCAAGTCTGCAGAACTGAAGAAGTAAGAGTACATCTCCTAATGTTACGATAAATGTCGCCTCTTCAAAGTCCAGTGTGAGGTTCTTGTTCCCTCGGGATAGTGATGAATTAGAAGCAGAAGCATCTATCCTCTGTCTTTTATCACTCTGCTTTCAACCAGGCAGGCAGATCAGACTTATGGGAGGTCTGGATGTATTACCTACGCCTACATGTGCATCTGTATGTCTGGCACCAACACAAGGTCCTTCCCAGTCCAACACGCTGAAATATTACCTGCTCGTAAAAGGAGACGAGGCCACAAACAGGCAGCGAGCCGCGGGAGAGGGATGCCATCGGCCCCCGGAGGAGGAAGGAGTCGACGCCCCGTGGATGGGAGCGGCCCTGCTTGCTAATCCGGAGCGTGAGCCATATAAATGGAAATCTCCTCATGTCTGTCTCACACACACACACACACACACATAGTTTTAGAGGGGCCGAGGTGATGGCACAGCCTCTGACTGCTCACCTGGGACTGCAATAAAAATAGATTCGACGCCTCTGTATGTGAGGCTGTAGGAACAGCAGGAAAATGCAATGTAACCTCTGCATCCTCTGTCACAGTTAAAATGTATATATGTGTGCACATTTGAAGAAGACAGAGCAAATGTTTCCCTGTTTACAAATGTAAATATGGACGCTACAGGTCAGTTTTGAACTTGAACGTGAGGATCAAGTGAAGAAGAACATTAGGAAGTTGTTTGCATTTAAACTTGTTACGTTGTCACCCTACGATAGAGTGACTAGAGGCACTTTGAGGAACCTGTGTCCTGGCTCTGATTCGGGACCGTCGTAGTGGTTAGGTCGCAGTTAGCTCGCTTTTCCCTGCAGTGCGAACACAACCCAAGCCTGAGTTTTCCACATGTAACCGAAGGAAACCACCGTCCACTCACTCCCTCGACAGATCTGGATGTCTCTATCTGCGGGACTTCCAATCCAACACTTGAAATCGATAGACCGATACGTACCCCCGAGTGGACCCGTCTCCCTAACCTAACATTAACAGACCGTCCAGAGATCAAATCTGTAATTTGTCCCCGCCATCCTCTACCAGCTGTGATTGCGTCTCCGGTCAGCGGGTTCACTCCTCTCTTTCCCTTACTCCGTTTTTTCCAGCGTCGTTCCGTCCGTCTCTTCCTCTCTTATCTCTCCCTCCTCCTCCTCCTCCTCCTCCTCCTCGGTCTGACCTGCACATCTCGGCTCTCACCACGCTGCCTCTGAGGCTTGTTTCCGTGAATGCCACACTTGTGACGCTGTCCTGTTTTGACATGTTTTCCCTCCGACTTTATTCAGCGGTCTGAACCCACTAATTCCTCATGGAATGAGCTTGTCAAGCCATCTCCAGCCAAGTCTTTGTGTGTGTGTGTGTGTGTGTGTGTGTGTGTGTGTGTGTGTGTCACCGCACCATAACCCGGAGCACTGACGAACACAGAGATCTGTGAGATCCCGAGTGTCAATCTACAGCGTGTGGCTCATTGCTGCATCTTCTTCTATGGAAAACATGAAGCGGAACGTTCTGCTGCTCCAAGCAAGATTTTATCGGACAAACTCACAAAAAACTTTTTTTAAAAAGCTGTGTCAACAGCTGAAAAGTATGGGGAGAGAACTCTGTCTTCACAAACATAAAGACGTAAAGTCGGGACATAAATTTGACTGTTAAAAGCCACATTTGGACAGTGAAGAAAGTTGCGTTTCATGTCTGAACTTTTTCATTTGTATTCCGATGGATTAATTACACACAACTCACTCTCTGTGTGAAATATCAATTGTTAGGCACAACTCCAGTCTAGTATGCGTGAATCTCTGTCATATGGATACATACATGTTGTAACACAGCATAATTTATCATATTTATCTGTGTGCAATGAGAGTGAAGTCTATTCCACTCTCTTGATGAAAAGCTGTGGATTCCAAGGCTCATTGAATGCATCGCTGCTATCTTGAACCTGTGTTTACAGGTTATGTCTAGGTCCAGTCTAGTGGTTCTGGAGCTAGGATTTGCAGCCTAAAGGTCACATGTTTGAATTGCTATGCAACACTCAGTGCAGAGTAAATGTCTTCTCCTATAAACTTTTTACTTTTCATTCAGTTTTCCTCACATGTCTGGGTTTGGTTTCACTGTCTATCCAGCGTTTGAAAGACATTATTTGTGGCATACTTTAATATCTCCGTCTCTCATATATTTCTAATATCAGCTTTTATTAAAGCACTTTTTCATGTGATGTAATATAAATAGTGACAGACACTATAAAAAGTGACAGCGCGGCCTGTTGTTAAAGGGCTTCACCATGTAGCTACGCTATGCTAGTTCCTGAGATGCTGATAACAAAATACAATCAAACAGCCGTGTTTCTGCGGCTGCAGCCTCGTTAATTTGCACTGATTAATTGATGAATTCCTCATTCATTACGCACCTTAACGCAGAGCTATAGATTGACAGATGCGGCCGTCGACCAACCTGCTGGGTGAATTATTCAGTCGGCATCTGTTCCCAGCGTTCTGCTCCGCTCTGACATCAGCAGCGCCGATGTGACGGTATGTTTGGAAAGCTGCGCTAATGCGAACCAGTCGCTCCTGAATTATTCACTGGTCTCGCACCAGCGCTGGAGAGCAGTCCATCACATCTGAGCTGTGGGATGAGGCGCCTGCTCGGCCACGCTTCCCTCCCAGGAGGGACGGTGTTAATGCACAGTTAACGCTCCACCGTATCAGCTGATACGGCTCCGGACACACAGGATCGGCCAGGACTGGGAACACTGGGAACACTGGGACTGCCCCCCCACACGTGGACCTTCAGCCTCAGCAGCTCAATAACTCTGACTGAACTTGGTAATGAACTGGAGATTATGAATAATGAGTCGCATTCGTTTACACTTTGTTGTCTCGGTTTGGCTATTGGTTAACAGGCACTGATCTACCAGGCTATAGTTAGCCACTGTTAGCACAGCCTGCCTCTGAGATCACAGATCCCCACATGAATAATGGAAATTACACAAAAGCTTTCGAAGTCAGAAATCCGACTTCGTCCAACATCGTTTTGAGCCTCAGTAGCCAAAGTGTTAATGAATTGAGTTGAAGAAAAAACAAGAGCTTTCGTAGGGATGTAGCAGCTGAAATGTTCCAGATAAACTCCATTATTAAAGGTTTGGTTGGAGGGGTGGGGGGTGGAGGGGGGTGGGGGGTGGTCTCCACTTCCTGGAGATTCCTTAGCAACAACAGCAACGCTCCACAACCAATCCACAACCTAGCAAATATTCCCACGGGTTCAGGTCGGTGAGAGAGAAGTCCAGTCGTAAGAACTGCTTGTTAATTCACACAAAATATAAAGACAGGAAGAGGAGGAGGAGGAGGAGGAGGAGGAGGAGGAGGAGGAGGAGGAGGAGAGGGAGAGAGCGTAGGAGGAGAGGGTATTAAGACTCCCAGGGCGATGGAGGGAGAAACACAGATGCAAACACAGATCTCTGCAGCTTTTACAACTTTTGGATTTGGAAGTTTTTGGCAGGAAAAGTGTGTGCAGATAATCTGGGCGTTGGTGAATCAGAGGGAGGGACCACGCAGATGCGACTGCTCGTCCTCAGCTCTCCTCTCATGTTAAATCCTCGCTGTTGTGGAGCTTGTTGTGCAGTTCAGCCCCTCGGCTTGTGCCAGAAAAAAACGGTTTAAGTCAACAAGATATGGAAAACAAATCTGATCAACATCATTCCAGAGACAGAAACACACACAAGTGGATTAATCTGCCAATTTGTGTATAATTAGTGGGTGTCCAGGCCTCACAGTTTGGGTTTGGACCACAGACTGTATATAAAGGATGGACGTAGCCTTCTGCTCTGAAAAGTGAAGCGAACATGGAAGCGGCTTTAGTTGCAATACCACAGAGATCCACTAGGGCTGCCCCAAAAAACTCCAATACACACCCAGTCAAAAAACGAAACTTTCAATCATGAAACAGCTAAAGTTTCTCATTAAAGTGTGATCTGTTGGTCTGTTGTATATATAATATGAAATAATTCCATGACTTATTCGATATCAGAGAACTGAAATACATATTGGTACTGGCACCACCAGACCATGATGCTAGTATCGGGCCCACAGCCTCATGTTTATCAAACACAGGCATCACATCACAGAAACACAGAAACATGACCAGGAATGTTGAAAAAAAAACCTCCTCAAAGAGGCTGTTTCATAGCTTAAAAAACATGGAAAGGCCAGGAAGCTGCAGGAGATGGTTTGAGAGGGGAGAAGGGGGAAATAGAAAGAGAGATAGAGAGAGAGAGAGAGAGAGAGAGAGAGAGAGAGAGAGAGAGAGAGAGAGAGAGAGAGAGAGAGAGAGCTTATCTCCTGGCACGACACACATCTTCGGAACCAGAATGGTAGCCAGAGAGAGCCGAATCGATTCCCTCAGCGGATGAATATTTGATGCCGCTCTTCACTCGGTGCCAGATCTCAGCTTGGAGCGAGCTTCACCTGCGGTCCAGCTTCCATTTTGGAGACAAAGAACACGCTGCTTGTTCTGCGTACATTTACGGAGAAGTGCTACAAGTACTGAGAAAGAGAGAAAGAAAAACATGGAGTCCAAACGGTGGCTTTCAGCCCGTAGAGAGCGCGTCGAATTAACAGGTAAATCCAAGGCTGATTTTTTGAGTGGTCACGTGGACATTTTGTTTTGCCGGGTTTTGCAATTATCCACAATTGGCTGCAGATCCAAGGGCAGAGCGCTGCCTCCTTCCCTCCATCCTCCTGCTTTCTATATAAACAGGTATAAAATGATGTTGCCTGGCAGCAGAAGCATGCAAAAACAGAGCTGAATCAATCAATAAATACATAATGTTCCCTTTTTTAAGAGATCCACAGACAGACATCATTAAGCTTATCAAGAGCACTTCATTAAAGGATTCAGGTCAGAGACGAGAGAGACAGACAGACAGAAAGAGAGAGAGAGACAGAGAGAGAGAGACAGATAGAGTCAAAAACAGAGGGACAGAGAAAGACCCAGAGGGCGAGGGAGAGAGAGACAATGAAAGAGATTCAGACCAGTATAGAGAGAGACATAGAGAGAGTGACATAGAGTGCCAGAAACAGCGAGACAGAGAGAGAGAGACAGTAAGAGGGAGACAGGAGGAGAGAGAGACAGAGACAGAGAGACAAACAAGCACGTATTAGTACGTGTTTGTTCTTCCAGTGCAACGTATTGAAGCTGTTGAACGTTCAGCATTAGCATAATTGATATTTTTAGTTTAGACGCCTACACATAGTTGTTACATTCTTTTTATTGATCTTTTGGAGGTCTAAATATCTTTATAAGAAGGTTCTTTCACTGTCTTAATACTAATGTCCCCCTTTGAAATACGCCAAAGTATCATAAATATGCAAACCTTCTATCTACGCTCTCAGGAGGTGGAGAGCCACTGTATCTAAAGTTGTTGAAATCCACAAGTTGTACAAGCAGCACAAAAACTAGATTAGACAACATCCATCTTCACGTCCAGACTTCACGTCTCATGTGCAAAACAACCCTTCAATGCAGATGGCAACAGAAATATAGAAATATTGCTTTAATTCTGTGGCGAGACTGCTGCTTAAGTATCATCTTATCTCATCTTATCTCATCGAGCATCATGTGACCACAGTATACGTGTTTCATATCCTAAATCGATCCACCCACACAGGAGAACCTGACCCCTTCAGGGTCACGGTGCCATTACAACCCCACCACACACACACACGCGCACACACACACACACACACACACACACACACACACACACACACACACACACACACACACACACACACACACACACACAGCCTTGTGTGCACAAATTACAGCACATGATATCGTTTTGCAAAGAAAAGAAAGAGAAAAGAAAAGCCTATTTGTCTCGTTTTTACGGGTATTATCTCCTCGTATTCCCCGAGTGGTTAACATGAAAAGCATCTCAAAACGCAGAGTAAATATGTCTTCCCCCGGGGATGCAGGAGGAGGAGGAGGAGGAGGAGGAGGAGGGGGCGGAGCTCCTGCCCACCGCCACGCCACGAGAGCCGACATGAAAGACACGGAGACGCCGGGCCCCCCCCCCCCTCTTTGAAACCCCTCGCCTTTATAAATAGCTAATAGGATATATGGAGCAAAGCAGCTTCTGGGAATACGTACAAAAGTAGCAATTGGACCAACATGTTCTCCCTTGAAAGAGAACAACAAACCCAGCGCTTAAAAACTTCCAAGTAGCAGAAAAACAGCAGTTCCTCCTCACGCACACACACACACACGCACACACGCACACACACGCTCACAAGCAAGCCAGCATCAGGCGGAGATGAAAGCAGATAGCAGGTAAATGGGTTTTTTTGTCCTGACCTTTTTCTGGTCCTCCAGCTTTTGACTCGTGGATTTCTTGCCATGTTTGCCGCCCTCCGGTACATCCATCCCTGGTCCGGACGACGTGGACGATAACTCCAAAAAGTCAAAGGAAAGGAAGCGAAGGAAACATCCAGATCGCTACAGTTTGCCGACGAGGGCCCGTGTCCGGCTCGCGCCCTCACCCGGACACAGGCGATCCATTCTACGGCTAAAATATTACAAAAAAATAAAAGTAGAAATGTGACAGTGAGTCTGAGTTTCAGTCTTGAGGTGGAAAAATGGGGCGAATTCCAAATCAGGAAATCCACATTATGAAGAGGAGAAGAGTGGAGAAGATAAGACGATCCTCCCTTTAGAGTGAAGCCCTCACATCTGGAGCAGACCGGTCCTCACATCTCCACATCTGGAAAGACAAGCAGACAGTTCATTATCATTCTATTCTACTGAGGTAGGATGAAATTAGATGATATAAGTACTTTATTTAAATCATTACACAAAGGAACAAATTATGATAGTAGTAGAGGTGGTATAATAAGTAGTGTAAGGTAAGCAAAATATAATATACAAATATTGGATTATGCTATGATAATAACGTATAACGTACAATGTATACAATATGATATACAGTAGTATACTATAATAACTGAATGAATGAATGGATCATTTTATTCTATTCTAATACTGGAGCTTCTGTGCCAAAAAAGTGAGTATTCCCGTCAGTGGAGCGCTGTGGCGTGGATCTGCATATCAAAGTGAACGTTGCCATGGAGCTCAGAGACGGAGAGAGGAGAAGAAGCTGTTTGCTCCACTCCCAGTGATTGTTTCTGACTGTTGTCTGATGTTAAACCTGTCCTCCATCAAAGTGTCAACCACAGCAACAAAAGTCAGTTTATGGCTCATATTCGTGCTGCAGGTTTTGATCGGACGGTCTGAAAGCAAACGAACCGTTTTCGAGCGGAGTAGGATAGAGTCAAATAGAGTAGAATCTGCCTTTATTCCTCTCACAACTGAGACATTTCAAGTACTAGGAATTGAAATTCCTAGTTTGACAATCCCAGGAGAATGAGAGTGTTAGATTCTCCCAGTTCCAATGCCCAACACGCCCAACACGACTCACGAGAGTGTAAAACTGTTTCAGTGACAGTTGAGGACTAAATTAAGGTGTTTCCATCACCATTTTAAAACAGCGATATTTAGATTTGACACATTTCTACAATCAGTAGAATCCAAGCTATTGAAGATATGGACAGAATCGAGCAGTTTGGGACAGGGAGGGATGACCTGAGCTCATTTAACCCATGATTTACAATGTTCAATGTGAGAAGAAGCCAGTGTGATGTATTGGATGGAGGTAACCAGGTCTACCTGTATGGCATCCACACAGCAAGCTGACACCATGCAGTGTTTTGTTATCTGGACGAAGCAAATGGAGCACAATGGCACCACCACAGCACACACTCAGGTATAGAGCTTCCTCACACACACACACACACACACACACACAGGAGCACAACTGCACTGTCACTAAAATCAATACTCTCCGCAATGAAATCCAGTTACCGTGCAGCCGCAGAAGTCGGCCAATCAAACGCTCCAATAATCCCTAACACACTGTGAGAGAAATCATCTCGGGAAAGGCCCAATACCTCCATCTCCTTCGCCTCACATCTTCACCGCTTTCATCCACTTTTTCCCCCACTTGAACATCCGAGTGGAAGCGGAGCCGTGACCTCTAGTCAGTTACTTAGAGCCAATCACAAGTCGAGAGGAATCGCTTCTTAGAGGAAGTCATCATTCCCTTTGTTAAGGATACAGTGGGAATGCCACAGCCACAGGACAGAGTAGCCTCAGGTATCAAATGAAGTCTCTCTATGTCTTTCCCTTCTCAGAAAATAACCCTAGAAATGTGTAAAAACCAAGTTTATCATCAAAAATATTCTGTAAGAAACTTCTGGAAACAAGATTCCTACTGAGAAATAATATAACCTAATCAAAATTCTAATTACATTGTAAAAAGTTACATGAATGAAAACATCAATGCCTTTTATGACATTTTATCCCATCTCATCTCATCTTGCATTGGTCGCATCGACAGTGACGTACATGTGTGTTTGGTCATTGATACTGTGCGGTGAGATTCGCTAACGTTAGCATGCTAGCAAGAAGCTGTGAACAGCACTTTTCTCCTCAGGTACCGTGGGAGGCGCCGCGTTGTGTAGTATCCTCAGAACAACAAGAGGTGATGGAGAAAATTAAAGCCAATGCTCCAGTGACTGGAAAACACAGGCGGCAACACAGCATCCCAGAAATGCTAAATGTGCTAAAAGCGCAGCTGTGTTGCTCCTGGACTGTTCCCTGAGCAGTGGAGTTTATTGGGAGGGGGGCTCATGCATACTGCATGAGCGCTAATTTACCCTTTTCTTCTTCCTGAATATTATAGAAGAAAGAATGGAGCCTCGCAGGAAATAGCCCGGCGCAGCCTGGCGTTTTCTTTTCGAGCCGGTACGTAATGTCACCTAGAGTGGTGAGGAGGCTGCTCGGGGGTCAGAGGTCACAGATCAATAATCATCAGCAGGTGCCCAGCAGCCTTCGAGGAGAGGTGTCCACTCATCTGAAGACGACTTGAAATGGTACTTTGTGCTTAGATGGAAAGACAGTTAATAGTTTAACTTGAAAAGTTCCTTGCATTTTCAATTTCCTGTTTTTTATTGTGATATTTTACATTTTTAACCCTAACCCTCGAAATGCAATGAAATGTAATTCTTAAGCCATGGAAATTGCTTAGAAAATCCAACAGTTGTTAAGCGTTCAGCTTTGCCAAATTAAACTACTCTTACTTAAAACTTCAGGGGTAAAACACAGTTCAATTTGAAACCATTTAGCTCTAAGCACTCCATCCTGCTGTATGTCATTTGTATATAAATTATAACTCCGGTGCTGGAGAATTACAGTTCTAACACCTGAGAGCTGACAATTAAGATTCGTTTTGTATGGTGTTTTTTGCATAATGTGCTTGGAGATGTGAAGATCTCTCCAGACTCTCCAGAAAGAAAAACACAACACAGCGCTCGCTTATTAATGGTTAATTGCAATTAACATCGTTTTCACACAAAGCCCACAACAAATTGCTCCGTAATGACTTTTATAGCTGTGGGCTACGTAGAGAGAACTCGGTGCCAAATTAATATCAACACGTGGGAGCCAGAACAAGCCTCTCGTTCTGTCAAACATAAAAACAAAGAGGAAACGATGAAACGACGCGCTCACTGTCTGACTGACAAAACACGCTCTCCGGCTTATTGTTTGAGACAATATAAACGTGTGATTTAACTCCTTTAGCTTGCGAAGAATCTCATAAGGAGGGGAAAACTCCATATTTATGAGCATTCGTGTAGAGCTGGTGATCCCAACTCTGATCTCCACACACACACACACACACACACACACACACACACACACATCCAGTGGCCTTTTGCCCACACTTGGTATTCAACGGGTGTCTGTAACTCTCCAAGTGGTCAATAAAGTTTGATTCATGAGGCGCGGGCCGTAACTACACACTGCTGCCTTAATTCCAGGAGATGTAAATGATGGCCATAGATCCGGCTTGATTTCCTCGGGGAGAGCAGAGAAGAAGGGAAGGGCGGTGGGGGGGGGGGGTGGGCGCGGGTCGTAAATTATCACCTCAATAGGTCAGAGGTGAAGCATAAAGAACGGACCCGCATCACATTAAAATACTATAACGCCATAAACTGGGTTTTTTTTTTCAATATATCAGGCTCACAGCCAATCAAATGGTTCCTGTTACAGTCACAAAAATGATTAGAAACGCTTTGTAACAGGTGACGTTACATGCTACGTTACGCTAGGCTGCATTAACATGCATTAATAGCAATACTAACAGCCATGCATCAGAGGTGCTTAAACGGCTTTAAATGCATTTGCCATTCTATCTTCAAGTATCATGTATCTAACAATATATAAAAAAAACAATATTGTTGTATACATACAGAAGAGCCCTATAAAAAAAGGGAATATTCCCAGTAGTTAGGGAATCTGTGATGACATTACAAGAAATAATATGAAACACTTTTCCCCAGGTGGAACGTCATATCATGTCACATTGCATTATGTTTCTTTGTTTGTATGTTACGTTATGTTACATGATGTACATTATGTCACGCTATGTCACATGACACTGCATTATGTTACGCTATGCTACGTTTGGTTACGTTATGTTGCATTATATCAGGTTATGTCAAGTTATGTTGCGTTATGTCACAGTATGTTGCGTTTTGTTGCGTTATGTTATGTTATAGCATAGTTAGCATAGTTAGCACTGAATTGTTGATATGAAAGCATCAGAGGAACTGTTAAGACAGTTTCCATCCCAACATCAACACACAGAGATGCAAACAGCTTTGTTTTCATAGGCTCAAGTATGTTCCCGGGTTCTCAACACAGAAAGTGAAGAAATAAAATTGTCATATAACATTCACTGTAGTACAGCGCTATATGAAAAATGGGAATATTCTCAGCAATTAGAACATCTGTGATGGCCTCGCCACACTTCAGTGCTCCCCAGAGGACCATTAATAAGGCTGGTAACCGTAATAAATGAAATAAGGATCCTGGGCTTAACATTATTGCATTTTTGGTGACAGTTCCTCTATGAAACCGCAGCACAATTAGAATAAGCTGTCAGAATTACTAATGAGCTCATTTAATTCCAGTGCAGCCCATTTCACATTGTATTATTTATCCTAAAATAACTTATTATGATGTTTGGAGAACTGCTTATGAGGGTAACAGGGACATGATGAGGAATATATAGAAAACACAGCTACGCCTCTACACAGTGAATCATGCAGCTTTATGATGTACTACTGATGGTACTGTAGTTGGGAGAACAAAGGAACCATATGGTACCGCGAAATATTAATGACGTGCAAAACGCAGGTTGTCGTGTTAACACAAACACTGCTACAGGATGTGTATGTAGAAGGTGTGTGAACAACATGTGGGATGACATTCACATTCACCCTAGATCTATGCAGGCTGGATCTATGCAGGCTGGATCTATGCAGGCTGGATCGAGAGTCTAGACAGGTGGGATTCTGATCGGTCATCAAAGTTCCTCTTTCCGGATAATTACGTTCAGATGCTTTGAGGTTGATGAATATCATTACGGTGAAGATCAGACACAGTATATGGTGTAACATGTACAAGTTCAAGATCCTTAAGATTTGTTTCAGATCTGCATCTATGTAGCGAGCTAGCTAGCTACGAGGTAATGAGGAGAGATTTCAAAGAGAGAGAGAGGAGAGTGAGAGAGAGAAAGGGAGACCTGCAGGTGGCGAGGACCTGAAATCCTTGGCAGCTTTAACGCCCCGATGTAAAAACCTAAATGAGAACAGCAGGAGAGCAACAAAAACGGCTGCAGAACCCCACTGTAAATGGGGAGCTGCTGATTAAACATCCCCCCCCAAAAAAACCATTCTGTTCTTGTGCAATTTCTCTCAAAACGTAATTTAACGTGCTCAGAATTACCGGCTGCGGGTGTAAAACTGTTTTAAAACGACGTGTTTAACCGACTCTGAATCGCTGTCATCAGTCTGGTGGTTTGTCGCGTTGCTACGGTAACCGCGTGGATGCAGGTAGCCCTGGATCTATGTTCACGGCTCAAACCGCTCCACCTCCGCTGTGGAGGCTGAGCACCGACACCAGGAGCAGCAGAGTTAGCATCGACCGTTAGCATTAGCAACTGGGGGTTCGCTTGTTTGTTTTGCCGCACTCACTCTTTCATTTGTGAGGCTGAAACGATGATTCATTATTCAGTCAGACCTGAGACAGAACATCGTATAGTTACGATCTCACAATGGACAATGTAAAAGAATCTCTTTATATCTTTTTTAAACCTTTCTACTCAGACTGAGCTTTTAAATCGCGTATGAAACAGATTAGTCTGGAAGTTACTTTTAGTCCAAAAGGTTTGATGAGGAACGCCTCCAGAAATGATTCATCTCTCTGCCAGTATTAGGATCTGAAATCACACAACGATGTCAAACAACTCTTACAGCCCTCGGCTTTGCCTTTTCAGAGATGGAGACGTGATTAAATATATGACCGAGAGAATCTAGGTTCTTGGTGTGAACTCTGAACTACTGAAGCGTTGGAGACATCGATATGAGTGGGAGTTTTACTACTTACCAAGACTGAAAAAGATAGAAGATGAGTTTTCTTTAACAAAGCTCACTTTTTTTCTGCTTGAGTTGCTCTTAGAAATTCGTCAAACCAAAATATTGAAATCAAGTAATATTGGAAAAACACTTAAGCTCTTCAGGAGGAAGCAAGGTGGATTTTCAGAGATGATGTAGAAGTTTGGCATTTAGAGTAAAGAGTCAAATTAAAATCTTGTAAAACAACGTTTTCATCGTGGGTCATGACTCTGGGTAGAATTACAATAGAACCACCTGCAGGTAACAGGTGACTGAAAGGCTCCTTCAGCTCTGTTTCAGGGTTTAAATAGAAGGGAATGTGAGACGGTTGGAGAGAGCGGAGCGGAGCTGAGCTCCGTCTCCAGGTTGAGGATGAGGCCGAGCTGCCTCCACCCGCCCGGGCGTGGCTCGCTCTCCTCCAGGACGCTCCGGCTCGGCTCAGGGCTTTAAGGCCCGGCCCGATCCAGACGCGTCCCCCGTTTTATGGCTGTAAATCATGCCCGCAATTACAACCTCCATGGATCCTCTGCTCGTAAAACAGAGCTTTATAAAGCTGGATGGAGGAAAGAAAACACACACACACACACACACACACACACACACACACACACCAGCATGGGAGAGGTGAGTTTAAGGCGTGGGGAGCGCTTGATTTGTGTTGTATTAAACTGCGCTGTGCTGGGACACGTCTCATTTTTACCCTTCAACCCTTCGACCCACATGTGTGTGTGTGTGTGTGAGTGAGTGTGTGTGGTGAGGGGGTGTTGAACACACACACACACACACACACACACACACACATGCCAAATTAGCCCTCAGACCCCTTGTGTGTGATAAATCCAGCAAACCCAAATGCCAGCACATGTAATTGAGATTTCACAGCCCTGATCTCATCTCTCCTTCCTCTGTCTCCTCCTCAGCTTTAAAAAATAAAGATGTGACACCCCCCCTCCTCCCATCCTCCCTCCCTCTCCTCTCCCCCTCCTCCTCCTCCTCCTCCTCCTATGATCCACCGCAGCCGTAATGAGATTTGATGTTAATCCCGACACAATATCACAAGATTACGCGCCTCCATAATGCCGACGGTGGAGAATGGGTTTGGAGGGAAAACCTCGGCTGGAGACGGAGCATGTTTAATGTGATCTAAGTGTAATTGGGTGGTAATGTGTGTTTGTGTGCATGAATGTGGAGCGAGACCTCCTTGGATCCACCTCCACCTCCATGTTTCATCTTTCCTGTCGCCGGAGTTTCCTCGCACGCAGAGACAGACGGCGAGGGAGCGGTGGAGCCACAGCGACAGATTTACTGGGAAGGGCGACGCGAGGGACACAGAGAGATTAGTTTTCTCCAAGCCTGATGTCAAAAATGTCAAACACCGTACTTTATTTTGTAAAATCTGGCCTTTTGCCCTTCAGAAGCTGAGCTTCAATCACAGCTTTTTCACAAAATAAAAGCAAAATTACTGAAATTTCGATGAAGTCCGACTGCTACTTGTGGGTGATCCCATTGAACATATGAGACGTAATTCTACGTAACGTCTTGCCAGACGTCACATTGTGGAAGTCCAAAACATTATTTTATTATATACTTTTTAATTAGATCGATAAACAGTTGAATCTCCTCCTCTGTCCATCTGACATGGAGGGAACTGGTCATGTGACGTATAAATGTAGAAAAAAGTGTTTCCATCATATTTTTCCATTAGACCTCTAGATCATCGAGACTGAAAATTATTGTGATATTTTAGTTTTGCACATTTCTAGAAGCGATGGAATTCAAGGTAATGAAGATATGGACAAAACCAAGAAGTTTAGGACAGGAGTGGAATGACCCCATGATTCAACCTGTTTCTATTCTGTTAATCTTCATGTCTACTGGTTATGGACATGCAGGTACATGGGTCTCTAAAAACAAACATGAAATATTCAGACAGTGATAATGGTCCAAATTCTCAAAAAAAAAGCTCAATTATGAGGTTATTAATTAATTAATTAATTAATTAATTAGGTGTTGCACCTCTTTGACATGCAAAAAAAACCTTCTCTTGAGCTGATCACTGTGCTTACTGTACAGTAATTCCCAGGCTCTGCATTCCAAACATCCTGAACACACACTGCGAGAAAACAAACATGCATTCAAACACATGCAGAATACACACACACACACACACACACACACACACACACACACACACACACACATTCACAGCCCTTCCCCCAGCTCTGCAGCACGCTGGGTGTGGAGCCTCAGGAGCCCAACTAAAAATCACAGCCCGGCCCCAGAAGAAGAGGAAGAAGAAGGAGAAGTGAGAGAGATAGAGAGAGAGATAGAAGTGCACCAATGCATGCATCATCTGCGTATGTAGAGACCTCAATTTGGAGTCTATTCAAATCCCCCTGACAGCATCATTTCTATAGGCTGAGGAAGAATGAATAGAAAACACACAGATTGAGACAACACTTCCAGGCGTCAAGCCACATGACGGAGCTTCATATGTTACCTTACGTGTGCAGGTTCCCCCACAGTTCACGCATCACTATCTAGATCTCAGTGTGTGTGTGTGTGTGTGTGTGTGAGTGTGTGTGTGTGTGTTAGATATGAGGAGAAGAAGAAGAAAAGAAGCAGCAGCAGCACTGATTGTTCCATTCAGTGAATCCATCACTGGCTCCAGAGCCGTGAGGAGGAGGAGGAGGAGGAGGAAGAAGGAGTCACAGCGGGGAGTTAATAAGAAAAAGCGGAGAAGGTGAACGTCACTGCTAGCAGCCTGGGGACGCTGCTCGGCGCTAACGGTTTGATTCTGACACTGAAAAACCTGGAAAGTTAAAAAAAATAATAAATGCACGACCGAATCTTGTGAGAGTCTGTTACATCACTCAAGAAGTTCCTGAAATGTCTCTGTTGTGGGATGAATCAAGGAGAAGCCTAACCTGTCTATTCCATTCTATTCCTCTCTATTCTAATATATTCCATCCCATTCCAGTCCAATCTCTTCTATTGCATCGTATTGCATTCCACTCTGTACTATTTTCTCCTATTGTAGGAAAGAGCTAAACATTATCAGGAACCAGTTAGCCTAGAGCTGCTAGCTTTGCAGTCTATGTCTATACTTAGATTGTATTAAAGGTGATGAAGGTGTGAAAGACAAGTGCAAATGTGGTTGTTTCACCAGGATTGAAAGGATAAAAAAAAAAATGTTAATACTCGTGTGAGAGTGTGTGTACATGGAATGTGTCAGACTGGAAACGCTGCCTCACTGTGTCCCCAAAAAGAGGGTGGGGCGAGGTGGAAGTGATGGAGGAGAAGCATGAGAGGACCCTTCAAGTCTCCACTATTCCATTAGCCACTCTGTGATGTACTGCTCCTGCGTGCACGCACACACACACACACACACACACACACACACACACACACACAGATGGGAGACCAGTTTTCCCCGTCTCCTCCCAACACCCTCCCCCATCCCACGCTGCCTCTCCTCTTCATCCTCCTCCTCCTCCTCCTTCACACACCTCACACCCGCCGTCAGTCACCATCCATCACACAAGACCTCCACAGATGGGCCTGCAAGCTCACACACACACACACACACATAAAGTAACCAAAAACACACACACACAACTCCCTTTCCTTCTCACTCATACACACACAACCCCACCCTCACACACAAAATCACCAAAAACACACACATACTGGTTGTCCAGATGCAACAACACACTCACACTCCACCCAACCTTAATACCTTCACACACACACATACACACACACACCCTACCTCCACAGAGCATCATGCTCACAACACTCTCTCTTCCTTGTACACAAACTCCATCCTACCCTCACAAACACACATAGATGCAAAGTCACCAAAAAGACACACTCACAACATTCCCTCTCTTTCCATCTCCCTCCCACACACACACACAAAACACACACACACACACACACACTCCACCCAATCTTCACATGCACAGCAAACTCTTTCATCTGTGACTGTTGCAGCTGAGAAACCTAAAAAACCTGAGGAGGTGGTGGGTTTGTGTGTGTGTGTGTGTGTGTGTGTGTGTGTGTGTGTGTGTGTGTGTGTGTGTGTGTGTGTGTGTCGGGGGGGGAAACCAATTAAAAGACAATTAGCAGCATGGGATCTACCTGTGAGACGTGGCCTCGTGCCTGCGCTGACAAAACAAAGCGACAAGCGGGATGAGGAGGCGTCGGTTCAGAGGAGGGTGGGAGGACAACCACCGCTCTCTCTCTCTCCCTCTCTCTCTCTCCCTCTCTCTCTGTCTATCTCTCCTTTTAAACGCTGCAGCTAACTCCTCCACCTCTCTGATCAATACAGGAAAGAAAAAAACAAAGGGCTGAAGCACTAATGAACACCGGTCACACACACAGGCGCCATTTGTCTAATTATAAAAAAAAAAATAAGATGGAAGGAGAAGAAAACTCCAGAAACTTGTGTTTCACGTGGCCCCTTCTCCTCTTCTCCTCTTCTCCTCCTCTCCTCTCTTCTTCTCTTCCCAGGCTCTAATCAACAAGTTAGGAGCAGGAGGAGGAGGAAGATCAAACCGCCTGGTTCACACCTTTGAATTTCCAGCCACGAGGATTCCCGTTATCCACTCAAAAGGATGAAGAAGGTAAAGAAAGGGGAAAAAAGACAATATTCCAATCAGGATCCGTCCATCAACATCCCCGCATCTCGTATCCATCCAAAGCCAAGAGGTGAGGTGTAAAAACAAAAGGCAATAAAATGTAGAGAAAAAGAAAAATCCTCTCAGAGAATCCACTTGTACCTGGTAAACCCTCTCCTCTTCCTCCCTATCCTCCTGTAGCCTGAGGAAAACCAGCACCGGAGTGTGTGTGTGAGAAAGAGAGAGAGAGAGAGCGGGAGAGGAGGTGTAGTAGTAGTAGCATGAGGTGGGATGGAAGGATGGGAGGAAGGCAGGGTGGTTGGGTGGGTGGGGGAGAAAAGGGGAGGGTGCTGGCGGCTCTCACATCATGAGAGAGAGAGAGAGGGAGAGAGCAGACTCGTAACGTGCGCATCGACGTGTTCCCAGCCAGGGAATCAAGCCACCAGAGAAGAAGAAGAAGAAGAAGAAGAAGACGAGGGAATAGTAGAAGAGAGAGAGAGAGATACGGAGAGAGAAACTGAGGAGGAGGAGGAGGAGGAGAGAGGCATGAAGGCAGACAGTGGTGAATGAGGAGAGGATGCGAGCTCCCTCCCTTCACACTCTCTATCTCTCCCTCTCTCTCTCTTCCCTGCACACACACACACACACACACACACACACACACAGAGTACCTCGTGCACACACTGCTACCCCCCGCCCTGCTACAGATTGCATTGCACTGATGAAATTTTAATGGTTCTTTTAGGAAGAATAATGAACATGCTAGTCCCTGGAGTTGAGTGTGTGTGTGTGTGTGTGTGTGTGTGTGTGTGTGTGTGTGTGTGTGTGTGTGTGTGTGTGTGTGTGTGTGTGTGTGCGCTACACACACCTATACAGGCATGTAACAAACAATTACACGTATGTACACAGCATACAAGTGTGTTTTTGTCTGTCTTGTTCTCTGTTTTACTCCCACTCACACACACACTACAATCCTGCACAGATTATCTCTCTCTCTCTCACACACTCACACACGCACACACACACATACACACAAACACACACTCACACTCTCCCTCTTTTTCCTCATTTGCACACCACATAGAGAAACGCAACACAGACACACACAGGCAGACGTACACATGCCATGCAGACTTACACTCAACATCAAACGCTGCGTCCAACACACACAACACACATACACACACACACACACACACACACACGCACACACACACAGCTCGTCTCATAAGGAAGACAGGGTGGGGGAATGCACACACATGCGAGAGTGCGAGAGGAGAGAGAGATCCAACCCATCTTTAAAACGCTCTCTTGGAGCATCCACACACACACACACACACATGCAGAAGAGCACACATGAGCACACACACACACAAGCACACACCCCAATGAAATGGAACAAAGAGGCAGCATGTGGAGGCTCCAGTATGACCGTCTTCAAAGTACTTTTACTTCTACAACTGCAGTATAGTATGGAAGGAGGGGACAGAGTAAAATGTAGTTAAGAGCAAAATCCCCCAAAAAAGATAAAACCTTATCAAATTTTGTAGCATTATTCCCTTTAATGCGTATAAAAGAAGATTTAAAGCTGTAAATCCTGTGTTAAACGATCCCATAAACTGAGTTGAGCAGTATGCACTTGAGTGCTGACTAGTATTATTGACTTTAAACATAATATTGCTTATTCTAATCTGTGGTTCTTTCAGAGTCTGCTCCAAAACACTCAATGTAAGTTGAGCAGCAAATCTGCCTCAAACACATTAGAAATGTCCCTCTATTTCCAAGTCAACCTGCCAACCAATGGAGCATCCATTTCAGTCTTGTTTTGTACTTTTTAAAAACACAGAAACATGCATATGAGGGAAGATCCTGTAACAGTTTGGTGGAAACTGAATCTGTAGAAAGCTGTTTTTTGTTTCTGTACTCAAGAAGTTGTGTTTGAAACCTACATTAGGCTGAGTCTCCTCCAATCATGACACATCAGAGAGCTTCCTCACACTCAGGGTTGCCACAAAGATCATAAAAAAAGACCAAAAACCGCTATAATTCATACAATTCAACCCTGGAGGAAAACAAATATGGTAATCAGATCTATTTATTCACAGTTTCTGGAGAGTTTCTCAACATTATGGACAGAAGTTTGTGTGATTTTCACAACTGTCTCCAGAGGTCAAAGACCCACTTTACAATCCCTGGGATTTTCCCTCTTTCTTTTCTCCTCACTGGAGAATCAGGTCAAAAACGACTCAGACGAGTATTTAAGGAGGAGTCTGTCAATAGTGACAAGAAAGCCAGAGACAGAGAGACACAACGACACAGGATTCCTCCTTGATCCTCCTCACATGCTAAAAACAAACTGGCAACCAGGTGAAATCTGTTGGGACGTTGGATGCGACTCGGTGGGAAGATTTACAGCGTTTGATGGGAGACAACACCTGCTCTGGAAACGTGACATGGCTCAATGTTTAAAAAACACATTACATATTGGAGGCTTCCAATCTACGTTGAAGATTTGTCATGCAGATGGGGCTGTTTCCCCTCCGTCATTTGGCAGCCGACAGAGAAACCAAACCGTGTTGGTGATATATCACCCGTCTCAAAACCGTGACTTGTGTCGCATACTGAAATAAATAGAGAAGGTAGGAAATAAGTCTTAAAGCCAGGGTGACGTATATTTCCTTAAAAACTGAGCTTTATCAAATAGTACAAGACGGTCTAGACTGGAAGTAAGTGAAGTGGGGACCCGAATCCACGACCCAGGACACATAATGTGGATGTGTGTATTAAGGGTTGGGAACACGAGGGGAAGCAGGCTCAGAACAAAACTAGTCTGGGGATAACAGGAGACAAAAGAGAAGACGTGGAAACGATTGGAGAGCTCAGCCAAACACAAGAAGCTCAAAAAACACGAAAAACAAGAAGCTCGAAAAGCACAGGAACCATAAAGCACCAAACACACTGACACAGACTGTAAACACCAATGATTAGGGAGGAAGGAGACACACAAGGGGAAAGCTGGAACACACATGGAGGGAAACAGGAAGTAGAGAAAAATGAGACAATAAAACAGGAAGTGAGGCAGTTTTTCTGTGCCTTTTTATTCCTTTTCTTTCTTTCCACTTTGAGACTTTTAGAACAGACATTTAACATCGTAAACATCTGCCTAAAGCTTGAACACGTACGCAAATAAATGTTGATACAGCTGGAGAGGAATGCAGTTCAAACTCTGCAGTTCCGGACTGAAAAGGAGGACGATAAGAGCGGGAAAAAGACTGAAATTCAATCAATAGGTTAGTAGCTGGAAGTGACTGGACGCCACTTTACACATTGTTTTTAGTGGAGAGCATTTGAGCAGATGCCAAAACAAAGAGGCAGAGAGGAATCTGTGATGATCTGTTCTCCCAGCTGATGAATCACAGGCGCTGTCTCTGGGTCTGAGGATGCGCAGGTGCGGTTTGACTTTACGAGGGACCGTAATGGGTGCAGCTCAAAACGAGCTGGAGGCCAATTAAACGTGAGGGCTTCCTGGGCGAGCAGCCAGCGAGAGAGCTCTCTAATGTACGGCTCTCAGAGGACAGATATACTTCCTACTTCCTGGATGTAAACAGGGCTAATGTCTTGTTTTAGCTCAAAACCATTTAATTTACGTCCAGCCGAGACGGATAAAATACTGTATACATATATATATTTATACTGTGGAGTAGATTTGTTCTAACATCAAACGATCCACCATCTTGACAATGGTCTCTCCTCACAGGCGGCTGAACAAACTCGTTCTGAGGCCGCAGGTAGCGACGTATGTCCCCAGCCTCCACCTGTCAGTCTGATATCGTCAGTAGATTATATGATCATATGGGAAATGTCACGGAGAAGAAGCCTCGAAGGATCGACTCTTTCAGCCTCTTTCAGCCTCGACCTGAGCAGCATTTCTGATGTGGTCAAGTCGATTTATTGTGTATTTTGCACTCTCGGTGAGGTTTGTATGTGGTGTATTTTTCCTGTCTGAACTACTTGTTATTACTACTGTTT
The DNA here is from genome assembly GCA_029224185.1 of Karalla daura. Classification (NCBI taxonomy): domain Eukaryota; kingdom Metazoa; phylum Chordata; class Actinopteri; order Chaetodontiformes; family Leiognathidae; genus Karalla; species Karalla daura. The sequence continues at coordinate 2,329,688 of CM055209.1, read as the reverse complement.
CTCACCTCTTATTACTGTTTGTTATTTGTATTTTACTGTGAGGATTCTGTATGGACTGTTGTGTATTGCAGCTTCTTATGAATGTGATGTTCTTATGTGTGATTTTTGGCTGCTGGACACAATAATTTCCCTATAAATCCTGATGTTGATAGCGATAATGGGTCCAATCAAAGTGTTTGGACCGAGCCACTTCACACCGTTAATGCCAAAAAAACAAACGAAAGTTCATTTATTTATACATTAATACAGTAGCAGCCAGACACCTAGCACGCACCATACTATACGATACTGCACAACCAGGTTGTGGCACTGTTGATATGTTTAACACTTCCAAATAAATCTTCTCCCAGGAGGAGACTATAGCGCTATAGTGGGAGAAGCCGGGCCATAACTCCAGGTAATTTACCACGGCCTTCTAGATAAACAGAGTAAACTATACAGCCTGGAAAATCACAGGTGCGGGCGTCTTCACAGCCTCCTATTAACACTCATCAGGGTGGAAAAGCTGCCAAGGACGCGTTTCAGCCCCCCAACAATCTCCCAGGTTAATCCCACTGTTAGACGCCACAGATTAAACAGATGCTGATACCACCCACACACACACACACACACCACAGGCCTGTCACTTTAAGTCTACGACTGTCTTCAAAGTTTACTACCTCCGTGTAGTATTGCAGGAGGCAGCCGGGGTAAATCAAAAAGATAAACCCTGCTTTATTATTCCCTTTAAGTGCAATTTGATGTTTACGTAAATGTGCATAAATCCCAGTGAAATAACCATATGTGGAGCCGTAAACAGTGATGAACAGTTAAACGTAATATTCGAGGTTGGAAAATAGGAGAAAAAATGGCCCAATACAATTTCAGATCCTGGTTGAAAACATCAAAATTCTCCTCGATTCAAACTGATAAACAAGGCAGCAAATCTGTCTCCACAGGTTGAATCCACACCTCAGTTGCCAAATCTTCTCCAAATGAATCCATACTAGAAATATCTGTTGGTTTATCTCCAAATCGACCTGCCAAACAGCCGATGGAGCGGCCATCTTGGTTTCATTTTGTACTTCTAGCTCTGACCATTAAAACATGCAAGTTCCAAAATATTCCAGACGTGCAGTGCATAAATGTGCAAGTCTTTCAAGAGTTAAAACGCTCACAGGGGTTTTTCTCATGTCAAATTAAATATTCCACAAGCATTTTTACGAATGTCTTTAGAGTATTGAAGCACTTAAAAAGGACCTTTCTAGTGTATGAGAAGACGAAAACTAGAGCGACTTGGGGAAATGACAACACGAGTGTTTAATCCATTTGATCTGACACGAGAATCCCACTCATGATTTCATTCATTGTGATTTCGTGGTGAATCCTCACCAACAAGTATCCGGAGTGACTGCAGGTGCTTTGTTTTCATCAGAGTCACAGCGACAGGATGGAGCGGCCCCCTGGGAGGAGGGAGGAGAGGCTCCGGCCGTCACGGGCCGTCCATTCATCCTGTCTGAGCCAGAGCGTGGTGGCTGGGACACGACTAACCTCTGGTGTTGTTAATTAAGCACCGTTAACACGGCTCGCCTCAGCTCCAGCTGTTTCTGGGCAGGCGTGAACATCCAGGGAAGCTCTCTGGGGAGGAAGCTGTGGCTGAGTGGCAGCTTGCCTCAACACGGCTCCACACCTATACATGGTTCAAACACGTCATTTCACGCTGTATTCTCAACTGATCGGCTTTGTTTCTGCATGTTGTTTCTTCTTGAAATTAGACTGGTCCAAAGAAGCCAAGGAGGTGGACACATACAAGGAGTTACACTCTGTTTTTTTCTTGTTCGCTTCAAAGGGGCATAAATTCAACTAAGTGAGATGGCAGAACGAATAAAAATAACGAGTAAAAAGAAGAAAATATTGGTCATTAAATGCCAAAATAAGATGATACAAAATAACTAATCTCTTTTAAAATGTTGCATTATTTCAGCTAATTTCACTTGTTTTTTTATTTTATTTCTAATTGCATAATACATCAATAAGTAATTGTAATTAATTTGTAATTACAAGTAATTATAGAAATAGATAGATAGATAGATAGATAGATAGATAGATAGATAGATAGATAGATAGATAGATAGATAGATAGATAGATAGATAGATAGATAGATAGATAGATAGATAGATAGATAGATAGATAGATAGATAGATAGATAGACAGATAGAGGTTCAGACAGAGAAAGTGACCTTTAGATGTATCCTTCTGAATAACCCTGATCTGAGCATCAGCCGTTCACACGTCTTTCAACAGGCCATTTTTCCACGTTTTCCAAATCAGTTTTCCATGTTCCTCCACCTGTGCCGACATAATGAAGACGGGCTGCAGACAGGTGGGACGGAGCCTTCACCCGGCACATTAATAACCAGATTGTGCAGAGATGCACCCTGGTAATGGGCCTGGGTTAGGTGTGTGAGTGTGTGTGTGTGTGTGTGCGTGTGGAGGGGGGGGGGGGATTGACGGCTGGGTTCAGACCCCTCCCCCCACCTCCACCTCCTGCCCTCCATCACCTCTCCTCTGCTGTATTGTTACATCTCATTTTCTCCCGATCCGTCTTTATGACAGCGGTGAGCACACTCCCAGGTCGAGGTCAGGGCCAGACGGCAGCGTTAGCGTCTGCAGGACAATGGATGACTCCTCTCACCGTCAACTCTGGGGAGGGGGAGGGGGGGGGGCTCCTTCAGCTGCTCAGGGACTGCTGCTATTTGCTTAGCCAGATGTACTGGATGGTTTGGGGCAGCAGTTTGTTGTGACCAGAGTCGTCTATAAACACCTTGAAAACTTTTAAAGTTTTGAGACTTTTACATCACCTTAATTACCCAGTTTCCTGTTGTTTTTCTTCTACTACTTACGTTTACTGTTTAACCTTAACACAGACATTGTGATTCTCTTTCGGACAAAAAGCCAAATCAATTGCTTCAGCCTCCTCTAATCAAAGCACAGCGCTACACCCTGAACTAGAATCTACATTTAATCATTACACAGACTCCTCTTTCTATCGGATACCTGGAATTAACCCAATCAGGCCTCTTTGCAGCATTCAAAGCTTCCCTCGTGAGGCTAATCACGTCTGCATGTCTCGCTGATGTTCTCACTGTATGTGGCTGTCAGCTAATCGCTGCAGAGTTCAGCGTTAGATCCTGTAAGAATTACAGTATGTGTGGAAATAAACCGTGAAAGCAGCGTGATACGGGGCCTGTAATGTGCATCTGCAGCTGTGGCCTGCAGCTACGGGACGGTTCCAGCAGCTGCTGGAGGACGCAGCCTCAGCTCTGAGGCTTCTCTTATACTGTACGTCTCCTCAGTTACACGTCTATAATGCTACAGACTACAATACAGTACACTGGCTAATGTCTGATCCTGATTCTTTATTGTATTATTCTATTATTGTTATTATTCTCGTTGGTATGTAACAAAGAGACTCGTTTTCTGATTATGGCAGTTTATTAAACACTGACTTAGTGGTTGAAAGGCACTCTACAGGCAACTATACATACTAAAGTGATGAAAAAGTGAGTTTTGCATAAGATGCCCTCTTTAAATTCACAAACAATGAGCACAAAAGGACCAGGCAATGATTCCATCTCAGGAACAGCAATGGTGAAGCAGTGGAAAACCATTATGTGCTGGAAACACGGCCAATGATGGGATTAAGGTCTAAAGAACGAGGATAAAGAATGCAAAGAAATGGGGATTAACAGGCCCTGTCCGACGCCTTAAGAGAAGTGATTTATCTCCCCTCATTCTGTTCCTGCACAACAGAATAATAGAGGATAATATGGGGGGGGGGGGTGAGATACTGGGGATGCTGTGCGACAGTGAGGACCACTAGAAGGCGTTAAATGGTTGGAGAGCTAATTCCCAGTGAGACCTGGATCACATACCTACGCTCTCCATCACCACCATTGTGTTTTGGAGAACGCCGGCCTCGTGCATAAATGAATAACATGAGGTGGATGCCCCCCCCACCCCGCCACCCCCCCCACCCCGGTGCACCATTGATTAGTGGGATGCCAGCTTAACATGATGCAACACAGACGCAGCATCACATCACGCCGCTGCTTCGATGCCGGGGTAGCAAACATTAGCTAAGAAAGATTAAATTATGAGCCAGATTATGCACTCCCCTTTTACCTAATGAAGAGGAAAATGGAAAACCGCCTGCGCGTTAAAAGAGATCGCTTCCTCAGTTAACCGGTAATGAAAGCCGGGTCGGGTTACGCACTGCACTGAACGCAACGGGGGGGGGGGGGGGCGAGAGAACAAGCCGGAGAGTTCCTGGCAGATGAAAGCCTGACGGTGAGAATCACGCAGAATAGAGTCAGAAAACGGATAAAACGACAACAGCGAATCAATTACTCGACCCGAGCGGAGAGACGCCGATAAATAAGACAAGCTAATAAAGGCTACATCAGCGGGACTAGTGCCGTTATGAATAATGGAAGACGCCGCTTAGAAACCTTCTGGAGGAGAGGATCTTACTGGCCTCCCTCCAGAACCATTCAGGCTGCTGGACGCTGCTGAATCCTCCAACAGTCTCTCTGACCTTCACTAGCAGAAGAACCACTTTCAAGCCCTCCTCTTCCAGATTACAATGATCTGGAGATCAAATGATAACACATCATCTGTCATAACAAAAACAAATAGAAAAAGCCCATAGTTAAGTGTAGCGTGCATGTGCAGACCTGCTTAGGTAATCATAAACATAAACATAAACATAGATTCTGCTAAACTGAATGGAAGTGATATGTTTGTGGTGTGGACCAAGATGGCGTTTCATCCAGACTGAGCCAGAACTACAGTAACTAAACTGAGTTTTACAGAGACATTTTGCCACTTTTCCACAGCATTATGTGGCCATTATCTTTGAAAATCAGCCAAGAAGACTACAGATCTGCAACAACTTACTCACTGATTGATCAGCGACTAGAATAACAGATTGAAGCATCTAAAAAGAATATGAGAAGGATTTCAAGTCAATATTCTCTAACTTTACCTTCAAAAAATTACCTGGTTTCTTTAATCCTCAATGTCAAGAAACTGAACAAGCTGATTACAAATCATTCAACGACCTCTTCTTGGCTTTTGTGGAACAGGCGTGAACAATAATCACAGTTTTGCCTCGTTTTATAACCCCAACAATCAACTGAGAAAATAATCGACAGGTTAATCGTTTGTTGCAGCCCTGAACACTACAGCTGAGACGGGTCCACGCTACGAGGAGGCTGAGGAGGGCGTGGCCGCTACGATCCACACATCGGCTCAGATGTTTTGCCGAATCGTTTCCTCTCGACTTCTCGTTTCGGTGGCTTGTAATTTCCCTGCCCGATAGCAATAAAACAATTTGGAATCGATGCGTCCTGCGCGTCGTCCAGTGTCTCCCCGCCGTGATGAGGCAGGATGGAGCACTCTGAGGCCGCTGTAATTGCTGAATGAGCTTCTGCGCAGCGATCAATCACGCCCCCAGTGAAAGCTTATTTAGCAGCTCGCCGAGTCGTTATCTCCACTACAGCCGCGTCGTATAACCCCCCCCCGGTCTTTAATCTGTCCATACGTGACAATACGTCCATGGATGGCCTCGTCCTCGGTGTTGCAAGGCAAGCATAAAGCCTACACGTGTGCGCGTGTGTGTGTGTCTTCCTTCAGAGCTGGTATGCATTCAATCGCCTCCAGTCCAACGCGGATCCATTTCAATTTAGGCTCCAAGGCCCTTTTGACATCCTTTATCATCAACACAGAGAGCCACTTGTCTTGGGAGGCATTACCACATTGGCTGTCACTCAACACACACACACACACACACACACACACACACACACACACACACATGAGCCAATCGATACAGGGCAGCGCGCTCGGCACCGGAGCAGAGGGATGTGATGTGTTCAGACATCCAGGGAGGAGAGATTGGATGGAGGAGCGAGAGGCCAGGTGAGAGTGTCTGGACCCAGACATGTAGTCAAAGTAATCGAAAGGAGAGCTGGAGAGGGAGAGGGGAGCCGCGTGTTTTACACTCGGCTTTTGGTGTGTTTACCCACAGGTCTCAGGAGTTTCTGAGGGAGAAAAACAGAAACACTGAACATAAACAAAAACATAAATGAACCGAATTCACTGAAGAAAACAGATTCGACTAAAGCGCCAACCCTGACCAAGCACTGGAACTTCTTTCGGCCCAAAAGTGGTCGATGGTACAGTTAGTGGTTGGAATAGAAGAGAAGAGCCACTTTTCTGTCATTTAAACCAAACACTGACTTGTGCACATCCGGATCCTTTGTTTGCCGTCAGACTAGAACAAAAACATTTGAAAAGTCAGATTACATATAATCTGAACAACAGTTTATTTCCAGGTGAGAAAGAATGCCTGTATATACAGTACCTGAGGTGTTCTGTTTCATTCATTTCTCATTCCTTTGATTATTGTATGACCTGGACCTTGTCAATATTGTTCATTTTCCACAGTTAAAACAGGCGATTTGTTAGTTTATCAGTTCAGGGAACAACAGGAGGCTGCCGACAGCAGGCGACACAGTTTCAGGCTTCCACAGTGAGGAACGAGTGGAACGAGTGGAACGAGTGGAACGAGTGGGGGGAGGAATCAATATTCCAAAGCAAATCATCAGCGGCTCCCATGGGGCGGGGCGCGTACACCCCCCATGGTGAACGAGCCAAAAATATCGGTAGGTGAAACCAAATCAGCAGCAGCTGCTCTGTGTGTGTGTGTGCGTGTGTGCGTGTGTGTGTGTGTGTGTGTGTGTGTGTGTGTGTGTGTGTTGCACTGAAACTCATCGAAGGCTTAATAACGCGAAACTGAGAGACTCAACAGCTTGTGAAAAAAATCATTTAAGACTGTAAATAATATCCGACCAAAAAGAAGGAGGACAGACAGCACCTGGGTAGTACTAGATAAATGAATGGATGAATGAATGAATGAATGAATGAATGAGACATATACACTAAGCAATACTATATACTAAGCAGTTGTAATGAAACTAATTTTCTGCATCCCTTCTCACACTCCCAGTTATCACACTTTCTCCTCTCCCTCTCTCTCTCTCTCTCTCTCTCTCTCTCTCTCTCTCTCTATATATATATATATATATATATACACACACACACACACGACTGGAGTAGAGTGTGGCGGTAAATGAAATCCAGGATGTAAAGGCATCTCGCAGCATTACGAGGCGGGGGGGGGCGTCTAATGCGTGTCAGTCGGCCTGTCACAGCCTGAACAGCCCAGGGGTTGTTTGCTGCAAATTAAATTCCAACGAGGGGTGAAAACCGACATTAAAAAAAAGAAGAAGAGGATCTAATTAAATCCCAGTGCACGGTCATGTATCTTAAATTACATGCCAACACCATGCAAATGCAGGTGGGGGGGGAGGGGGGGGCGGGGCTTCATGGCTGAGGGCGTGTTTGGCAACAAAATCTTACGAATGGTGAGAAGATTGTTGCAAAACAGTGAATTTATGAATAAATCCAGAGAGGTGATTTCATGTCCACAGCTCTGCCTCTGATTGTCATTTCTCCGTGTGTGTATTTTACCACGTAGAATCCAATCCCAGCGTCAAACGTCGCGGTTTCCGTTCAGCGCTGGGATCAGATTCTCCTCGACCCCGTACGACCCACAGCTGAAGGAATGAATCACTTTGAGGCATCTCACAATAAAAGAGAAATAGATCTGCAAAGATCTGTGCTTCTTCCTTTATACCACAATGGCATAGTCAGTGGGTCCTGTTGTCTGTTCTGGTGTTAGTACTGGACAGGAGATTTGTCAAGGTTAAAGTAAAACTTCTGAAATATCTTGTTGCAATGTTACAATGTCTAGAACACACAGATGTTTAGTTATTTAGAAAACTATGAATCAGATTTCATTTTGAATTCAGGGAAAGTAAAGAATCAACCCTGCAAATTTATCCTTAAATATCCTTTACATTTCTTCAGACAGTGTGTGGACAGATGGAGAAATTCTGATTCCTCACTACATAGATCCAATGTTGCAATAGTAGAAAACAAGTGAAAAAAAACACAAACTAAAACAAATTTTGAGACATTTTTCACCTTTTTTTCATATATATTCCTTTTTTTTTCAGTATCCTACAACAACATCTAAGCACAACCTGAGACCTACCTGCGTAATACAAGATGAAATCTAAATCCTGTGGAATCTTTTATTGTTTTTATGCGTTAAACATCACAATTACTTCTCAACAGTGAGATCAAATTCTCCTCAACCCCAGGAGGGAGGACAGAAGGAGGGAGGGGGGAGGGAGGGAGGGAGGTTGGAGTGGGCGGGGTGATGGGGGGAGGAGAGTTGAACCAATGACATTCAGAAGCTGCGAACTTGTTGATGTGCCGATATTGAATTGAATTACGAGAGGCCACCCAGTGAACGCAGCTTTGATGTGGGGGGAGGCGGGTCGCTGTCGGGGTGAAGGTGAGGAGGGATGGGAGGAGGGGAGGAGAGGAGGAGGAGGAGGAGGAGGAGGTGGGGGGGGGGACCATTATGTTCAGGTCTGGGGGGGAGGATGAGCATCCTTGACAGATTCAGCCGCTGAGGCTTTTAAATCTGACGTGCGGGAGTGAGCGGAGGGAGACAATAAAGACGAGCGGTCAGGAAGACAGGAAACCCAGAGTGGAGAGACAGGAAGATGGGATAATCACAGCGTGGAGAGGAGCCAGGCACAAACCACACCCTGCTTACCCAGCACGGTACGGACTGTGACTTTCCTAGGAATCCACAAAACCTAAGCATCAAAATCCGGGATGTCCTCACAGGGATGTCCTAAATCAGTGATCCAGGAAAGACCTGGATCACTGATTTGTTCAAAATATGGTTTGAAAACATCCATAATCGTCTAATTCTCAAATTTCCGATGGTTCCTGAACGCCTCTTGGTACTTGGGTGGCCCAGGTGATATCAGGGGCCAATGCCACCCCCCCCCCCCCCCCCCCTTCTCCACCCCCACCCCCTCCCTGGTCACGCCCCTGGTCAAAACTGGAGTCAGTGAGTTTCAGATGAGGTCTTTCTACTAATTCTACTTTGCAAAAATATGGAACTGAGGATGCTGCTAACATGCCAAAATAAGAAAAAATAGTGGAATAAAACAGGATTAAAATTGTGGATTTGAGAAAATCACTATGAGTAAGACTTGAGAGAGAAATACACGCAGCAAAGATCAAGAACATCTCAAGATGCTCTGTTTGACTTATGTAAACTGGACTTCTTATCGATTTCCAATCAACAAAACAAGTTGCAATCAGATGAAATTGCGATCAGAAAGTCATTGTAACTTGGTGTAAGGGCTGCAGAGAACTGTTCACCGTTATAAATCTGTCCCTCCAGGCATATCAACAACCTCCTTAACGACGCTCTCGCCCCACAGTTTAATCCACAGTGGTTTCCTCGGAGCTGCCGGGCTTTAGGCTCAGATAAACTAATCACCTCTGGGCTCCAGCCACATCATTAGAGCACAGACGCGTATCGATCCTCTGTAATACGTGCATGTTGAAGAGTTCCTTTAAAAGACCAGGTTACACTATTAACATGTCTAACTGCTCAATCCATCATCTCTGGCTGTGATTACAACTGAACCGAAGGATATGTTTGAGTGGACGTGCCAAGCAAATGATAACAAAATGCTTTTAATTCTTCATCTCATCTTGGATACTGATATCAATCAGTTGAGTGGGAGGCTGCAGCCCAGGAGTGGACCAGCTTCGTCTGGGCCCATTGGACAAGGTGAGATCCTTATGTGGAGCCATGTGGCTGGGTGTGAATTACTAAAGTTGAGTGTGGGACAGAGGTGTGAGGTCTGGTGCCAGGGTCCAGCGGGCAGGCTCCGTCCCAGGGCCGTCGTTACGAGCTCCTGCACACCTGCTGCATACCTGAGCTCACCTCGCACCTGTGTGGGGCCAGTCTGCCACAGCTGGCTTCAATGGTGGGTACCTGAGGAACTTCACCACGTCTCCTTAGATTCTAATTAAATCAAGTTTCAGCTGTCTCTCAACGCACAAATCATCACACACACAAAAAATGGCTTCTTCTTGGGGGACATCAGCAGAAAAGGAGTCTGGCACTAAAAAGGAATTTCATGAGTGAATACAAACATCTCAACAACAAAACACGACATCCCAGACTCAACAGGCAACAAATAGATCCGTCGCCAGCTGTTTCGTGTCAGACTGGGAGCCTCCGTTCGCTGTAAAGCCGAGTCAACGCTGCACCAGGACACAGATTGTTTCTCTTGTGATATTCAGATTTTTCTCTCTGTCACCTTGGAAAGAACAGATCGTCTTTTCTAAAGCTTCGAGTTCATTCAGCACAAACAGTTCCAGGCTGGCATGACTGACAGCCTGACGTCTACAGTCCTCATCGTGTTGAGCAGATCAAGTAATATCACGTCATTTTTTTTGTGCCAATGATGAAGGTTTTACAAGCTGCCACTCCCATGATTGTGTTCAAAACGTCGAAATTAGCCTAAATGCTAACCTGCTGCTGAGCTAACTGAGAAATACACACGTTTCTTGTATAAATAGCAAACACACACTTCTATAAATATCACAGGTTTTAAGGGGAGTTAAACTCGTTTCTTACTGTGACTTAGCCTAGCAAAGGCTGTTTCAGCTCTACAGACACTTTAAAATTAGCATGTTTGCTAACATGCTAACAGCACAACTAAGTTATTAGTTTCTGGTTTCTAAAATACATTGTAGCAGCCATGTCTTAGCCTTTGGACTCCAATAAAATGTTATTTTTAAGTAGCTTTGTTATGTCTCTTTGAATGCTTTAACACTTTTAGATGTTTTATGATAAATTATTTACATTATTCATACTGCAAATAAAATTGTCTCCACGACATGAGACTTTAAATGTAAGACTCATCTTGTTTAAGCCTCAAAAAGATACCAGGCTTTACAGACACTTTTAGCTTAGCGTTTTTTTTGCGAACTAACAACATCCTAGACTCAAGGGCAACAAATAAATCTGTTTTTTTAGGACTGACAACTACAAGACATCTGTCTGAAAGCTCTTCCCTCTGTAAAGTCAAGTTAGCTAGCTAGCTGTTAGCTTCACTAAGAGCTTAAGATTAGCCTGTTTTAGCATTTTATAAACTAACATAGCTCAGTTATCAGCTTCCAGTTACTAAAACATATGGTGACAACCACTTTTAAATCTTTGGGCTCCAATAAAATACAGTTTTCACATCAATTGTGAGTATTTTAAGCGGCTCTATGATCAATTATCTATGTTATTCACGCTGTAAATGAAACCGAGTCTCCACGACACGTAAACTGACGTGAGCCATTTACCTCAAATCTTCTCATTGAAGAAGCTTTTGTTATGATTTTCCACCTCACTGCACCCTTGTTTATAACTCTCGTGTTATTCAGAGCAAATCTGCTCATCCGTCGTTAGCGCAGCTGAGCGATTATCGCTGATTCTCGATTTGAGCTTCGGAAGCGTTGAAAGAAAAGAAAACGCAACAGTCGGCTAATCAAAGGGAGGGAATCTGCATCTGATGAAACAAATAATTAAAGGAAAAGACTGGCTGCATTTCACAGGAAAACCTTTCAACCACCAGAGGAATTCTGGTTCTAGCAGCTGCGCTCACTTCCTCCCTTTTCTAATCCTGGATTACGCAGCCGAACCAGCGCATTAGCTGCCCTCTGAGTATTCACCCTGCACACCAGGGAGCAATAAAGCATCCCTTATCACACTATTTACTCCAACTCTTGACTCCTTACGAATCAGAGCGGAATTACCGTCTTTTTCTTCAGGAAACGTAGCTGCATGTAAAATATGCAAGCGGAACGATTTAGTACGTTACACATGTTTATTGTTCCCGACATTTTTATTGAGGCTCTTTTTCTTATTGTCTCATTTAGTTTCACTTTTTTCTCACAGGTTTCCTTTACTCCACATTAACTCCTCACACATGACAAATTGAGGTGTTCACATTAGCAGTTTTATGCGATATTCTGGGAGTTATGGAAACGCACCTGGATTTTGAAAGACCCTTTTTCTTTCATAAGTTCAAACCCACTGATTATAACTCCAAATAATAACTCATTATTTTGTAGTTATCAAAGCTTAATTCACTTGATTTTACCCCAAAGTACATCTACTACGGTTACTTCTGATCAGAAGTTATAATACATTTGGAAAATTAACCCTGATGACATTATCGGGAAAAAACGTAATAAAATCTCAATTTTTGCTTCATCTATGCCCAGATGTACTATGTCCATCATAATAATATAATAATAATTCCTTTATTATCTAGTGGTTATGGAGCCACACCTTGTGTCCCCTCTGGCCTGTGTTCCTGCCTTGAGGAGGTGACTCACACACACACACACACACACACACACACTCACACACACACACACTCACACACACACACGCACACACGTTCCAGTCACTCCCTTTCACCTCTGTTTAATGTTCCCGGCACCGTATAGATTTTGCAGTTTATGCATCCAGTCAGGTGCGCATTGTCGTGTTAACTGCTCTGGCAGCTGAATGAAGGCCGTTTCTCACCATCTCGCTCTAAATCTTCAGACAAACCTCCTGGTAGCACACACACACACACACACACACACACACACACACACACACACACACACACACACACACACACACACACACAGCTGCTGAATGCTAAGAAGCCTCTTCAATATTCATGCAGAGTTGGTTTTTTCCCCGATGCTGGCATAGTCAGACTCCCCGTAGAGTTACGTGGGGTGGGGCTCGGATTCAGAGGAAGAGGAGGAGGAGGAGGAGGAAGGTGTGTGTGGGTGTGTGTGTGTGTGGTGGGGGGGGTGGGGGTTGCGTGCACGCAAGCGATCCCGATGACGGCATGTTTAAAAATAGTGTCTGCCGTCATGCAGAGCTGGGTCTCGAGGGGGATGAACGGAGCAGTGTATGAGTGTATGTGTGTGTGTGTGTGTGTGTGTGTGTGTGTGGCACGCACTCTCTCTCATGTTGTGGATCAAGGCACCAGTGCTCCCAGTAAAGGAGTGAGATCAGTGGGACTGGAGGGAGGATGTCAGAGCTCCTCAGCGTCTGTCATGTCTCAGACACGTCGGTGGTCCGACTGAACCGGGGCCTGGGGCTCTCAGATCAGAGCCCGGCTGTCGGTTCAGCTCCTGGACCTTTATTCTAATGAGGAACAACAAACAATCCCCCCATCGACTGTTTCAGTAATTGATCGATAAGTAAACAAAGCTGCAACCAAGTACTCAAGAACAATTACGTTACGTTATGTTATGTTTTGATGTTGACGTGTTAACCTTGTTTTTAGATTACATTTTTACATGATGTTTTTAAGTTGTTTTACATCATGCTTTTATGTTTGTAAAATATCAAATGATTATCATGATCAACAAGTTTTACACGACCTACAACATACAATCAGCTTTTCTGCCCAATGGACGAATGTATGGATGAACGATTCCCTGTGAACCAGCTGTTATCAAACAAACTAAGAAGCCCCTGGTGATCTATGTTTGCTTCCCCATGTTTTTTCAATTGACAGTCGAGATTTGTTCTTTTCGAGCTGGGCTGTGATCGTCCGCTAACCTTAACCACGTGTTTATTGTCGTGACCATGGCCACCGAAGTCCCGTAACCATAACAAAAGCAGTCGTTTTCGACTCAAACCGCAATACTTCCAAGACCTTAGCAAAAGTATTTTCTTTCTTCCACTTGAACCACAATCTCTCCCTCGCCCCCGGACGAGTTGTTTTTGTGCTAAACCCAAACCGAACCAAACCTTGACCCGAGCTTCGCAATATCAATAAGAAGTGAATGTGTTCTTTTCTGCTGCAATGAACGTGGATCAAAGGGCTTTCGTGGTCGTTCAATACATTTGATTGGGATTAAATTCCTGAGGCCTCGGGGTGCTTCAAACGTGGTCTAAGGTTACATTCACACTGTTAAAAGTCACAAATCTGACTCTGTATTTTGTCCGTAGCTGGTGTTTAACACTGATACACACACACAATGACGTCTAGCATCCATGTTAAGGCACACAAAGTCATGTTAAGTCACGTTGAGGCATGCAAAGTGGTGTTAAGTGACTTAACATCACTTTAAGTTATGTCAGGTTATATCAGTCATGGTGAGTCACATGATCAAGGCCATGGACTGGTCCTCCTGGAGTCTGTGACCCTGCTGAGGCGTGACTCCCTTCTTTACTCTGTCGACCAACCTTCAGGCGAAGCCCTGGGACGATCTACGCCCCTCGTAGTTCTGATGAACCCGTCTTCCCCTCTGAGCCAGATCGGATCTCGCCGAGCCAATAGTGCGCTCCAGAAAACAAACATTCTGGCTGCGATCGCGCCATTAATCTGAACTTGCACAAATCAACCTGCCATTTAAATTAGGAGGCGCAAAATCCAACGGCAGCCTCGGTGTGTTAGTCAGCCCCCTCGGAGGAAAACACTAATATCACGCCAGGAAATTACAGACCACGGTATTTATGGATCATTCCCCACACTGGCTGCCTGCATCCGCCAAACAAAGAGCCCAAAACTGGCAGCTTTGCTTTCTACGGCCTCGACAAACGAGAACATGTCGATTGTGAGATGGAGACGAATAGAAAGCATTATTAGACATTTGGAGAAAAGAAAAAGAGAAACCCTGGATGGTAGCAAAGCACAGTAATCAATATTGAAGTCCTTTTTCCAAAATAATACCATTTCAGGTGAAAAGAAAAAGACAAAATGATTGTTGGGCTTTTCAAAACGATTCAAGCTGTCATGTATATTAAAGCCTGTCTGTTTTTCCCTCATGAAAATATATAAATCTTAAAAGGATTGTATTGTCCGTGTTTTTCTTTTGTAAGACCCAAATACAGAAAAACAATGTTTCACCTACTTTAGATGTTTCTTTTTTAAGGATGGCTTAAAGTGATGTTGTAATATTCCAACTACATTGCATTTTGGGCATGAGATCCTTCATTTGTCAATACTTTTTCTCTTTTTTCTCTTTTCTTTTCTTTTTTTTCTGAAAAATCCATGCGCAACCGAGCGTGGAATTGAGAACAGAGCCAGTGGGAGCGCGGGCGGACAAACCCAGCCAGCGCTGACCAGAAATGTAAATTGGTGGAGTGGGAGCGCTGGGAGCGCTGGGAGCCAGGGGCCCCGTCAGCTGCAGCTCTGCAAACACTACTAACTGTCTGGCATCGCACCGTGACGACACGCCCCCAGCTCCCGTTAGCGCCGCGTGTAATAGCGCTCTCCGTGTCTCCACGTCCGTTAGCGGGGAGTTGTCCGACACATGGAGGAAGGAGGTGGGGGGAGGGGGGGGGGCAGGGATGGTGGGGGTCATTATCCTCTCCATTAACGTTCCAATTACACACCTCCGCTCCCATTATCCCCCGACAGATATGTGCCCAGTGACCTTTTGTTTGAGGTATCGCTCCGACCGCTCGGCCCGCCGCCTCCTCGCTGATTCAGGACCGCAACCTTGAGCCCCCCCACTCCCCCCCCCCCCCCCCCCCCCCACCACCACCACCACCACCACTACCACCACTACCCCCCCCACCCCCCACCACCCCCCTTCACAGACAGGTCACATTACATACCACAGAAGACAGACTATGCCTCACATAACTGCCTGGTAGCTGCAAATTGTTGCTCTCCACTAAATTGACTGATTATTTCTGATTTAATGACTCTTGGAGTGATCAGAAATCATCGTCCGTCCTTATTAATCGAGTGGTTAAGCAATGTGCTCTGTGCAGATCATGACGTATTCCTGCTGAAATATTTGGATCTTTGTACACATTTGGCAACTGAAGGACGCCAAGGTAACATCGACTGATAGTCTCCAAAACACTTCAAATGGCTTGTTTTTGTTCATTTATAGGATGTGATGATAGTGCGATGTATGAGTACATTTTCAAAAGAAAATGTGAATTATAAACAGTCAATTAAAGACATTTTACAGGATTAAAACTCAGTCCTGAAGTGTGATACCTAGAAGCAAAGCTTGGTCCATTAGTAGCTACACACACGTCTCCCTGCAGGACAGGAAGCCTTTGGTAAACAGGGACCAACATTACGTGGTCGTTTTCTGGGCTTTTACTGCACAAACACATCCATACATGCAGGGCAGAGGTGAGCATGCAAGCTTTAGCCATCCCCACTCAGTAACACTGATGACGGTCCAGGATCTGGCTCAAAGGCTGCAGATTGAAACGCGTTGCTTCCCATAAGTAGTCGACCTCTTCGCCCCTCAGGAACATAACGCAGCCGCCATGCAAACAAAACAGGAAAGAGGAACAAAACTGCTCGTTTTTCAACTCAGGCAGTCCATTCTAGCATCACGCTGCTAAGCGAAACCACGTGGTTTTACGTGCAGCTTTTACAGCTGAAACCGTCTCGCTGCGTGGACGGATGGTTCCACTCGTTTTGAGCACATTTTCCCTCAGATTCACTGACGTTCTCTTGTTTTTAGACACCAAAGACGGCTCGCAAACAAATCCAGGAAAGTGTTTAAAAAAAAAAACAAAATCCTTCTTTCTGATTCCTGGAAGAAAAACAGTCCAGAACGAGTTGGGGGCGGGGGGGCGGGTTCGGTCCGGGAGGGAAGTGACTAATAAACTATTTTCCGGTGTAATTACATGTTGTCAAGGTGCCGAGCTCTGAACCTCTGAACACGAGGACGGCCAGAAACAATGAGGAGCTCGGCCTGAAGAGGCCGAAGAACACGGAGGAGAGAGCAGCATGTGCTCAGTCAACACTCGCCTCTGAATAAATAAAGATTGATGAAAAACAATCTTTCCATTTGGCTGCCCCCACCCACACTCATGTCCCTCCCTCCCTCTCTCTCTCTCCCTCCCTCTCTTCATCCCTCCATCAGAATCCTGCTTTACATGTATGAGCCGGGTACAGTGCGCGTGTGTGATGAAAGAGCTGGAAATATATAGCGTAGCAGGGACATGAGCCTTGAGCACACCTATGGAGCCGCCGGATCACTCCCATAATTCAACGCCACACCCGATTCCACGGCAACAACACCCCCACCCCCACCCCCACCCCCACCCTCACCCTCACCCCCACCTCCCATCCTCACTCTGCAGCTGTAATGTGGTGACAATAGCAGGAGACGCTTTATTTCATGTGCCGTTTCCAACGGCACAGCAGTAATGAGCAACAACATTAACATTTTGCTGACATGTGTTTCCCCCTCCCTCCCTCCCTCACCCCCTCCCCCCTCCCTCCAGTTTGCTGTGCTATATTTCATTGTTCCATACAGTAAGCTACACACACACACACACACACACACACACTCTGCAGTCCCCTGATCTTCTAACGGTGGGATAATGCGCGGCTAGTAATAGGATTAGCCAAAAACATATCCTCGTCTGTAGAATTAATGGATGTTTCCATTTAGCAGCTAATGACCATTCATTAAGAGGGATTTATTTATTTATTTATTTATGTTCCGTTATCTAATTAATGGTTTGATCTCAAAGAGTCACTACTGTTGGTCATTACTGTATGGGAACCCGCGGGGATGTTCATTTTGCCTGGTTGTGATTTCTTGACACACAAAATTAAGCAAACAATCTTTGTAATATAGCGATACGATCACTTTCTTATTGTATCATTGTCTTTCTTTCTGTTTCTTCTTCCTCTACGAAGATAATAACACTGAACACTTCCAATACACACTCACTGAGACTCTACTGTCTCTCTGGTGTCATTTGTGTTGTTTATTTCCTTATCGAGTTCACTTGTGTACACGTTTTGTACAGCAATTGTTATTCTACTGTGGAAGCAACTCCACCCCCTCCCCCACACTCCACCCCCCCCCCACCCCCAGTCCACCTCGTACAGTACACCAAACTACAGTGACAATAGAGACAGTTCTACTCTGGTTTCTACCCTGGCCTGGTGAGGCGTCCGGGGGGGGGGGGGCTCCGTCCCTCCCATAAAAAATAGATGAAACCAGGCAAATCTCTGACAGAGTAATTGCTTCCCTGGTGGCTGCCTGTGCACCAAACATCCAGCCAAGCAGACGCCTCGGTACAGTACAGCAGCTGCAGCCACCACCGCGCCTCGTTTAGCCTACAACTGCTTTCTTCTTCTTCTTCTTCTTTTTTTCACACATTTGAGCAGATTTTCATGTCTTTTGTCTGAGGCTTCGACAGTCCATCAGCTCCGGCCGCTAATGGCCGGACAGCCTGACAGCCAGACAGCATCCGTCGCTTCCCGGGTATAATTCCATTTGAGGCGTTTTCTTCACCACAAAGAAAGAGGTTAAAGGAAACCGAGGATGGGAAGAAGAAAGAAAAAAACACAGTTTAAAACGTCTTTAACCGCGGCTCTGTAGAACAGCCGCCCTCCCACATCGTCACGTCCTCCATGAACGCACTTTGAAACGTAGCAAAGCTGAAGAGACGTTAAATGTGATGAAAATAATTACACATTAACAGAAATGAAGGCAGTTTCCTCGCTTCACAGCTCCAGCTTCCATAGTTCAATGAAGAACGTGAAGTCATTTGATCATAAGAAAACAGTCAGTCAGCGTAGAACTAGCGTTACAAGGCACCAGACTGTGCAGAAAACAGCCTGTTATGTTCCCAGTTCCCAGGGAGTTTCTGATGAAGCCAGCGTCCCATAGCTTCCACATTAACACCAGTAAACGACATAATTATCACCAAGCAATCGACAAGCAAGCAAGCCAAGGGTCCAGAGCCTATGCACGGTTGCCAGATAAGCATGAAATGCCACCAGATTTGAGAACAAACTCACCCACACCTAACAAGTTATTAAATCAGCATCTGAGACATTTCTGATGAAACCAGTGCTCCATAGCTCCCACGTTAACACCACTAATCGACATAATTATCACCAACAAGCAAGCCAAGGGTCCAGAGCCTATGCATGGTTGCCAGATAAGCATGAAAGGGCATCAGATTTGAGAAAAAACGCACCCACAGCTAACAACAGGACACATTTCTGATGAAACCAGTGCTACGTAGCTTCCACGCTAACTTCCTGGAGTGTAAAGACTCTGTTCGCCCGCTCTTGGTCCCTTTTAACAGCGTTGTCGTGAATTCCGTCTGCGTGAGGCGTTGAGGTCAGAGGAATCGACGGGTCGCTCCACCTCTCCACGCCCGGCTGCAAATCAGACGAGCAGCACGCACACACCTGCATCCTGAGCCCCAAACTCGCCTCCCAGTCCCGCAAACTAATGGACGACAAGCCGGAGAAATGTCACAGCTGGCAGGCGAAAATATGGACGAGAGAGAGAGAGAGAGACAGAGAGAGGGAGAGAGAGTGAGGAGGAGATAATGCCGCCTGAAAAAACAAATATCTCCTCATTAAAGTATCTTTAAATCTCCGAGCGAAAACGCAATAATCTCTCATTAGACGGCAATCTATTAAAAGGCGTGCATTAGCATCGCAATCCGTTTATTTACCATTCGTCCTCGCTCCGCAGAGTCTTACAACACATTAAGCTCCCCTTCCTCTTTTCCTTTTTTTTCCCTCTCTCTCTTTCTCTCTCCTTAAGAGCGCATTAAGGGCCCTCCATCAGGTCTTTCATTATCAGGCCCAGGTGGACGCATCGTCCTAATGGACGTCGCCCCCAGGCTGCTTGGTGGAGGCCATTAGCCAGCTACAGCGCTTAATACGTAAACTTTTCCAACAGGTTGAGAGGCAGATGCCACTACTGTCTGTGGAAATAGTTTCACAGTTATATTTGTTTAGTTACGTCACCTTGTTTCGATGGCTTCATGAGCTTGAAAGAGCATCAGACATGAAAAGAATAACCCTCCTGTTGTCTTCAAGTCAGAAGTGACTCTTAAAATCACATTCACAGAGTCAGTTACAGACTCCAGAGGACACAAACAGATAGATAAAGTCACGCAGAGTCATGTTTTCTCATATAAGTAAAGTGAAATTAGACAATAACAATAACAATGACAATAGATTTGTCATTTCAAATTAAGATCTTTGAGGGACGGTCTTCTTTGTGTACATCTGGAGGGTTAACCCACCGACATTAGAAGATAAACTGTGTTCACATGCTTTAAATCCTTTGACATATATGGAGTTATGTCATAGCATCATGGTTATCTTTCATTTTTTACATAAAAACCACTAAGAATACCATCATCTCAGCAGTCCTTCGTCAGCTTCAAACCTGACACTGAACTGTCAGATTATGATGATGGAGCAGGTTTAGACGGATCTCTAAACCGTAATGATGATTCTCAATCAACTCGAACACGTGAAGAAAATCACATTTGTAGAATTAACCATGCTCAGTTTAAGTCTTGGCTGGGAGATCAGTCTATAAAAACGATCGGCCCCGCAGTTAAAAAGCAATAACCGCACCATCTCGGCCTATAGCTGAGAAGCATATTCACTTCAATGAATAATGAATATGAAGGAATGAAACACTGGCATAATGTTGGACACTTTAATGAGGAACAATCCTGTGGTGTTAAATG
Source organism: Karalla daura (assembly GCA_029224185.1). Lineage (NCBI taxonomy): Eukaryota > Metazoa > Chordata > Actinopteri > Chaetodontiformes > Leiognathidae > Karalla > Karalla daura. Next base: position 2,309,181 of record CM055209.1, on the reverse strand, counting down.
ATAAAATGACGTCAATAGAGAAATGAACAAAGTCTGATAAACGTTTTGTCAGTCAACCATTTAGTTCATTAATGCTTCGCTCTGCATGCCATGCAGCATGGTGTGACGAACTGTGGGAGCTTCCCGATTGACAGCCATTGATCTCAGAGGCAGGATGAAGAAGGAGGAGGTGGTAGGGGAGGAGGAGGAGGGGGAAGAGGAGGAGGAGGAGGAGGAGGTAAGACATTCAGGGGTAAGACGTTCATTTTGTCCTTGAGAGGATACTCAAAGTGGTACAGCCGGCACTGGGAGCAGAGGAACAAAGTGCAGCGTAATGATTCTGTCCTCTCTTGTTTCCACTTGGGCCGAGAGTCTGGCCTCAGGCTGTAGGAGGGTGGGGTGGGGTGGGGTGGGGGTGGGGGTGGGGGGTGGGGTGGGGGTGGGGGGGGGGGGGGGGGGGGGGGGGGGGGGCGGACCTGCTCTAGTTCTTCTGCTCTGGACATAAATACAGCCCATCGTATGGAGGTCGGGTAGAGCAGCTAGATAGCCCGGAGTCTCAGGGAGTAGCAGCATCCTCCAGCTCTGCCGACTCTGCAGGATGTGGGCCGAGGCAGCAGGACAGCTGCAAACAGCAGCCTGAGAACATGTCGGGCCATTAGGGCGGCGTCACGCTCCATCAGGGAGACGGGCAGGAACACGGGCAGAAACACAAGACGCTGATTCTACGTAACGTCAAATCTTGTCCAGAAAGTTGTGAACTTTGTCAGTTACAGACTCCAAAGGACTCAGGTCTTCTTGAGTCCTTTACTTCCTGCATCTTCCTGTGTCTTCACAGGAAGATACAGGAAGTCACATGAAGTCGCCTTCTATCACATCAAGTCACGTTTTGTCACGTAAAGTCAAGTTTTCACACTCAAAACATGTTAAGTCAAGTTTTTTTTTACAACTGGCATTTTAAATGTAAATGTAAAACACCATTCAGTGGAAATGGCTACAAGCAGAAGTTGAATCGCTTTTGTTTCATTTTGCCAGAAAAAAAAACTGTAAAAGAAACGATCCTTCTGACTGAAAGCCAGCTCACGACTGTGTCGTCCTCTCGGAGGAGAGAGATCAGATCGAGGAGCTCCAGAGGAAGTGGCCTCATCTATTTACATCCCCCTCCCGCAGATTTCTCAGGCCCGATCCGACGGCTAATCCGTTTTGACTCCACCGTACGGACGAACAAAAAAAGAAAAAAAAACAAATCGATGGTGATGGCAAAATGGGGGAATAATTGTGCGGCTCAGCGTCGGCTATGATCAGTTTACCTTGACAAGACAGGAGAGGCTGGACGGGGCGGAGCAGAGAGGACTGGAGCAGCTCAGCCCAGCATCCTGCACCCAGCAACCTTCACACTGTATGTTAGAGCATCACTGGCAAAGCCTCCGTCCTCACAACACTCACGCTCTAAGCAAAACCTGCTACGAGGCGGGTAAGGATGTGTGAGGATACATATTTATACCACAACCAGGACTTTTTCTGAATGTGAAAGTGCATTTTTAATATGTTTATAAGAGAATCATACTAATGAAAGTCAGGGAGTGAAGATGGTGAACAGTCACTGTTCCTTTTATTTGACTTCAGAGTGAAACGACTTCATGAGTATTTGTTTTGCTCAAGTTTAGACAAAGTAAGAAGCGTCAGTAATACACATGCAGCACTACACCAGTAGAATGTCAGTGTCATTTGTTCTGGATCGAAAGATTCTTTTGGCTTCGTGGATAGAGAGAATGATCAGAGAAAACTGGACCCTGAGTCTGAGTCTGATGTCATCAGTCGTCTTTCATCTTCCCTCAGCACTTACAGTAAGCTCTTTGACTCCGGGCCAGAAAAATGACCCACATCAACAAATCGCATCATCTCCCTCTCTCTCTCTCTCTCTCTCTCTCTCTCTCTCTGTCTCTGTCTCTCTCTCTCTCTCTCTGTCTCTCTCTCTCTCTCTCTCTCTCCCTGCTGCCCAATCAAAACGGGAGCAGACGTGCTCTCATCTCATCTCATCTCATCGCCCGTCTGCAAATGATCACACACGGCCAAGGAAGGAATAGACTCATTCATTCAGAGACGATTCTGGAAAGAAAAAAAAACCTGCTGTGTCACAACCACAGGGGATCACAAGTTCAGCTCCGGTTTAATCATCAGTGACCCAGCAAAGCAAAGCAAAGAAAATTAAAGGGAGCCTGGATGATTGACAGCTGAGGATTCTGCTGTTGCCTAGAGACAAGATACCAAAACCAGGATGAAACCATTTCACCTTTGTTAAATGATCACTGTTTGTTATCACCACTGTCTATTGAAACTGAAAAAAATATGGACATAATAATCTGGACATAACGTGATCCACCCGAAATACAGGTGTAATAAGGAGAGCTGGATGTCTACTCACCTGTTTTTATGTATTCCTTTATGCAGATTTCCACCAGGTTTCAGTATCAATGCAGGGTCTTCACCATCAGATGAAACATCGAGAGCTTCTCATCTCCATCAGGATGGTGGACTTCGGTGCTCGTACTGTTGAAGCCTAAGAAAGAAGCACAATGGAAACCAGACAGATCATAAGACCATGGATGGATTCTTCCTAATCTGCACATATATGCAGCTGCTGAGTGTCTGGTTGACCTTTGCCTCCTGTTGGGAGGATTTTCGTCCACTAGGGGTCACTGTAATTTGGACATAATTGTCACTGTATTACTATGGACATGTTTGGGAGTTTTTTTTTTTATTTACACAGTGCATGTGTGTTAACATGAGGCTCTGTAAACACATTGATCAGAGCTAAAAACGTGCGTTTCATCTGAACTGAAACATCAGCATCAGTCGGGTTCTACGGTGCAGAAAATGACGCGTATCGATACGTTATCGTATGTGAGCTGCTTCAGCCTCGTCTGCATCATCACTGCTCAGTTTCAACGTTTAGGAACAAACGCTGCACAAGCTGCAGCACAGATCGATGACGAATCAATAACGACTAAGACACAGCTAATCGAGAGTCCCCGCCACACCTTCAGCTGCCAGGACAACACGTTGTGTCGACGTTCATTAGTAAAGACACAAAAACACAGGTGACAACAAGTGTCGTCAGGTGCCAGGGATCCGTTAGTCACAGGTGGATCATGAACCGGGGCAGATGTTCAGGGGGACCCGCCAAAAACGAGACGCTCCAGAGGCTCCAGAATCCAAAGATCCAGAAATATATCGACAACGAAATGTGTGGGCGGAGCCAGTCGGATTTCAAATGTCCCATTCATCAACTGAAATAAAAGGTCAATGTAACAGAATAGAATTGAATAGAATAGAATAGAATATGCCTTTTAACTGTAAAACTATCTGTTTTAACAGCCCTGTAGTGACCACAATGTTGAAAAATGAGACTTAAAAACCAAAAGTTAAAAACTGAAACCCAAAATGTAATATTAAGTAATATTATAGCAACAAATAAAGTGGCTTTGATCATGAGTGAGACTGATGGAAGAAGGTGAAAAAAATGCTTTATTTTCCCAGCTGTGGTTTTTGATGGACGCGTTTGTCTTTTTTTTCCGTTTTCAATTCCTCACAATCAATAACGGAGGACGAGAGCTGCACAGGCTCAAACATGGCTGGTGTCCTGGAGGTGCGTTCGAGGGTCGCAGGCTTCCCAGAATTCATCAGGGGAACAGAGGAAGAAGAAGAAGAGGAAGAAGAAGAAGAAGAAGGAGAAGGAGACGAAGCGGCTGTGATGGACGAGACGGTGCTGAGGACCCTTCAGGAGCTGTGTGTTCCATTAGAGCGGCTGTGATGTACTGCAGCCACACACACACACACACACACACACACACACACACACACGCACACACACACACACACACACACACTCTCAGAGCTCTCTCTGAATCCATCTCTCAGGCCTGGGGAGGTGCATGATGTACCTCTACATCCTGCCTCCTCACACACATGTCCATTGAGATAAAGAAGAAGAAGAAGAGACGCACAAACCTGAGCCCACAGGGGATGAAACGCACGTTTCTCCATAAAGAATTCACACATTATCGCAGTATTTTTTATAAATGCAGGTTGGCTAGAGCCACATCCCATCACGTAGCGTCATAGACAATTTCCATTACTCCGAGAAATGAGTGAAACTTAGAAATCCCAATAAAACACCTGCTGGTAGAAACTGTTTTTATTCCAGTTACAATTGAATCCAACTTTATCTGGATTTTACATGAATAATTTGCATTTCATAACATATGTTTATATGTCATTCGCACAGATTATTCTGCGGCTGCTGTTTTGTTAAAATTGAATCAATAGAAAATAATTAACAAAAGAAGTAGGTTAGATTTTCCATCTCATCTGTTCAATTCAGGTTTATTTTTGTCGAGTTTGTGTTTACGGTCCCCTCCTCCTCCTCCTCTTCCTCCTCGGACTCGGACTTGGACCGTCGTCCTTGAACGCCTCTGACCTCGCACATCTTCATTCTTCACAGGCAGCAAATCACAGAGGACGATCTTTCCCGGCTCCGCTGGCCTCCACACACATACCACACACACACACACACACACACACACACACACACAGGCAGAAGGAATAAAAGAAACACACATTCTCCCAGGCAAAATATAATCGTCAATTCACATATTCTCCAAGGACGGGAACAGCGACGGCTGCAGCAGATAAGATGCAAAGCTGCTGGAAGATTGTGAAAGAAGCTGTTCTGGTGCTAAAAAGCAGAACAACACTAGCAACCATGTTTCTACTGTTTGTTCCCATGTCTTCAGATCATGAGAACATGTGGACCCGTATGTGTGGGCATGTCACATCCTTCTAGGAGAACTAATGAAAGGGTAAGAGGTGATATGACGGGCTTCTTGTTTGGTACAAACGTCCTGTATGACACAGAGTTGCATAGTTTTACCTTAAATAATAAATAAAAGCACAACGAGCTATAATTTTTGACAGAGCTCCATGGTTACTATGATGCTATTTTTAGAACCAGTGGCGTACCCAGTGAGCGTGTCCAGGGGCGGGCCCTGGTATCTGATGGGCCTCCCAAACTACAAAAGGCTCCGAGCCGAAGCTGCTAAAACTTAAGACAATTATGGCATTTGTAAGAGACAGCTGATTGGCACTTTTAACTTTTAACATTTGAGTTTTGGAATTAAAATGTGGGCAAAATCTCAACATATTTTTTTGTGCAACAGGACTTTAGTCCAAGCAAACTGACACTTTTACTCTAATAAAGTGATGAAACTCTTCAAAACTTAATTGTGGTAGAATAAGCATAATCTGCAGTGCTTTGCCGTTCATATAAGCCATTAACAATTGATAAACTACAAGTGTTTCTACAATATGATCTCCAAAATCTTTTCTGTGTCCTCCTACATCTTTGAGTTATGACTAGTCAGTCACCTGCTCAGTTAAACTAGTTAAATGAAGATTTTCAGCTGCTTTGGGGTAGGGGTTTGGATGGATGGATGACGCAAACGTGCTTGTCGAGAGCGAATAGAGAGAGGAGCAGAGAAAGAGTGTCAGAGGCAGAAACAAGAGCGAGGATAAGAGATGATGAAAGAGTGACAGGAGAGACGGAGACGTAAGTGAGAGAGATGAAGGAGGAGGAGGAGGAGGAGGAGCTTTGATGCCATCATGCGAGGGATAAATCAGCGTAGGAGCGAGGACGCGGGGGTCTGTGTTTACAGCAGTCCGCTGAGAGCAGATCGTGTCTGTCTGCTCGGTCAGAGTTCACTCAGACGATTATCGCCGGACGCGCTCTCTGGTTTCGTGTCCGCACAGTTGGTCGCGTTCATTAGAGCAGAGTGACGAGGCTGCGAATGAGCTGGAGTGACGAGGCTGCGAATGAGCTGGAGTGACGAGGCTGCGAATGAGCTGGAGTGACGAGGCTGAGGGGTCTGGAGACACGCTCGAAGGCCTCTCCAAACCCCAGACACTGATATTCCACACAAGATCAATTAAAACGCAAAACTGTTTTTATTTGGGATGACAGACTATTACCGGCACAGTGGGTCCAAAAACATCAGATCACAGCTAGAAAATGGTAAATGGAACATAAAGTCACATGAAGTCATGGTAGGTCACATACAGTCATGTAAAGTCACACAATGTGGTCACAAAGTCACATAAGGTCACGTTAAGTCACGTGATGATTCATGTGAGTGGCAGAGGAGGCAGCCAATCAGAGTGAAGACAGCACGTGGTTGCCAGATACACATTAAGGGGTGCCACATCTGTGCAGAAACTTTATATTCCCACAGCAAACAACAGAACTGCATCAAGGCTGTAAAGCAGCATCTGAGATATTTCAGATGTAATCAGTGTTCAACAACTTCTATGTTAACTAAATCTATGTTAAATAATCAAAGAATGCAAAATAACACTCAAACACAAAGACAACTGACTGCTCTATAGAGTCTGTATCTAAGTCAACAAACAGCTGGACCAGCAACCTTTTCTGAAGCAGAACAACCAAATATCCATGTTATACATACAAGTAAAAAACAATCTGTTATAATTCATAGAACCACAATTTGAGCTTCCTTTAAACGTAGCAACACTTAATGTTTTCAATGCACCTGAATGCACATTACCATAAAACCATAACAAATGTAGTCTGACCTGGCAGGATCTCCTCTCTGTTTGATAAGTAGACGATGAGATTCTGCTCTGAGACATCTCCCTGAATCAGGCAGCAGTGTGTCTCTTCCTTTGGAGGGAATCTTTAACATGCAGAGCATGGACGCCATAATAACTGGACGGCTCGGCCACTGGGACTTTAATGCTTTAATGATGTGCTCCCATCCAGGATAAAGGAGACGGTGAAGCATCGGCCTACGCTGCGTAATGGTACATGTCCAGGATGCATGGTCTGAATCAAAGACGGAGAGAGAAAGGAAGAAGGAGGATAAGAAAGAAAACCAGACAGCAGACGGAGAGAGAAAAACAAAGGCAGTTTAAAAAAAAGACGGTTTCGGAGGCAAAATAAGGTAGAGGAGAAACAAGAAGGTTATATAATGTGACAGACTAAGAGGAAGAGGGAAAAGGAGGACAGAGCGCCGAGGGAGGACAGACAGAAAGAGACAAATAAAACAGGAGGACTGAGGAGACAGGAAGTGGAGCAGACGCAGGTAAACGCTGTGAAAGCATCGGACGGACAGACACTCGGAGGGTGGCGACGACCGGAGGCTCCGAGGCTCAGAGACTCCAACTGGTCCGTACTGGGAGGCTCCCAGTGGAAGGCTGATCGCACTGGGCAGCTGCCAGTGTGGATATGTGAGTCTGTCTGTGAGTCGGCTCTCAAACCGAGGCGTAAAGGCGGTGCTGGACAAATAGAGTCCAAAATAGACTCAAACAGAGTCCAAAGTAGAGGTGTGTTTCAGTCAGATGTAGAAATACGTGACAAAAAAACGAACCCTGGAGAACCCTCTTAAATATAGCTAACATTTTTCTGCATTTCACAACTGAAGAAGTATATTAGAAGTACACACTCAGGGAACATTTGTTCCAAATTTGAGAAAATTAAGACTAAATATCTCAGCGTAAAACAGTCGGAGGAGTGAGACCTCTGCCTTTGAAAGGAGGACGATGTTATAGCTGGAAAGAGGAGAGCTTCCTGAGAGCAGTAGATATGCAGGTATTGTTTCGAGGAGGGGTTTTCGCTCGGCCGCAGTGAGGGAGGACAGAAAGTGTGAGGGAAACGCGACTCGGTGCCAGCGGAGCTGGGAGCCAGATGAGGCGACAGCTGACTGGGTCCAGACTGTGTCCGGCACTCGGCTCCAGGTTGGAGGAGATCCAGGGGGGAGAAGCTGAGGTGATAATGAGACAGCTTCTCTCTCCTCTGTCCAGACTGACCAGGCGGAGGAGGAGGAGGAGGAGGAGAAGGAGGAGGAGGGAGAACGCCTGCAGCAGGGAGAGCGAGACGCTCAGCAGCATGTTGTGTTATCAGCAGAGAAACGAGCGTTCCTGGACGGAGGTTCAGGCCTCGCGGCTGTTTCACTGCTTTCTCTTCTCTTACTCCTTCTTTTTGTATGGGGAACCATGGGACGACTAAACAAGAAGCCACAAACACAGAGAGGCGTGTCTGGGGAGAAACAGGGAGGCGAATCGAAACGAATCGTATCGAATCGAAAAGAAAAGAAGAGAATAGAAAGAACCTTTAATTGTCCCCAAACAGGGAAATGCAAACGGTTCTCACATGCATCTGTGATTTCTGTTACTGCTTTTTGCTTTGGTTATTTTCCCATCCCTTTTCTACCAACAACATAACTAAAGACGTCATTTAGGTATTCTAAAACACTTAGATGATGTGAAAATCCAGAAAGTGGTTGAGTTACAGAGGAGTCAGACAACTCCTGGTCAGTGACCTCACATACTCGCTAACAAGGAGGAGGAGAAAGGAGGAGACGCAGCAGAGGAGCTGGGCTGATTCGTCTGATCAGACATCACTGTGGAGCAGAGGAGGAAGAGGAGGAGGAGGAGGTGAGGTAGAGGAGGGTGGGGGCGTGGGGGGGCTCGGTTGGTGCACTGCATCTGGAGGCAAGAGCAGCGTTCATGCCTGACTGGAGAAGCTGGATGACTTCACCGTTCCCTCACGTTCTCTCCCGTAGGTGCACACACACACACACACACACACACACACACACACACACACACACACACACACACATATGATGGTGCACATCTAGTGTGCAGGGAGGGAGGGTGACCTCACCCTCACATCAGGTAGGATGACTTCACTCTGATCTTCTCACTTCTTCCAGGAAGTGTTTCTATCTTCAGAGGAGCTTCTACTATCTTTACAATATATATCTGATATTTTCACAGTCACTGTCCAAAATGACAAAAAATGGATTTGTAATAATAATTTATTGTCAGGACAATTACATCCTTTAACGACACTATAGAACTGTAGGTAACAGGAAGATCAGAGCGAAAAGAGTTTAGAACAAATAGTCATCTTATATATTTCTGCTGGACCTTTAGCAGGACATTCCCCTGAGATTCCAGGATCTGGAACTGTGACTCTCAACTCACTTCACCTTTATTCAACTTTTTCCTCAAAGAAAATGAGGATTTTGCTTCGACAGCAGCCCCCCCCCCAAAAAAAACAGACAATAAAGAGACCTTAAATGTCATGTTTGAATGGGTTTCTCGAAGTTTGAAAGTCTAATCTGTAATACCTTTTTATTGATTAGCTGTGTGCCAGACACTCCTCAGAAAAGTCTGTTCTGACTTTATATCTAGTGAAGGATTCTCCAAGGAGACTGCGACAACATGGAGAGCTGCAGAAATGAAATCCTCTTATAGTGTATTTCTTGTCAATTATGTCGATAATGTATGTAAATACATGAGGAGACTCCTTAGAGACCAGGTAATGAATGCAAAACAAAACATCTTTCCGATTTTACAAGATCAGATCAGGTAGGACAAGTACTTAATTTATCTCCATTATAATTACTATTATGACTACAGCCCGCAGTAGTTTGGGTGAAAGGCCTAATCTCTTCATCTCTATGTAACTCCCAACAGGTTCAGAGACATTTTGGGTTCATTGGTTGAACGACCTTCCAGTCTGGAGCCTAAATGAGCCGGAGTGTGGAATAAATCTGGGTTGTGATCTCCTCAGAAAGCGCTCGTCCTTGCTTTCGGCTCAGCGCTCGGAGACAGATCAGGGTTAACCGCCAAACTTCACGTTTTCCCGACACCTAATCCCACGTGTGCTGCTACTGGTTCCTTGTGCGTGACTCTCCCAGACATGTCGGCTTCCGGACTGATCTGGGACGCCGTATGAAGTCAAAAGTCAACAGTGGAGTGAGAATGAGGTTCAGCACATATCTGGCCGTCGCCCACCGTCTCTCCCCGGGAGGCGGTTGTCACGGTAACCGCCCTCGACCATCGACCGTCACTGTCTGAATCCCTGACACATATGCTTCTAATTGGCCGATGCACTGAAGGGTCGCTGACCCCCAGCTCTGTACCTGAAGGTACAAAGATATATAACTTTATGGCTTTCAGTTCTAAATGTGGTGGACAAAGGAAGATGGAGAAAGAAGAAGGAAAAACAAGGAAGTAGAAACCCTCACCTTCAAAACAACCATCGGCTGCATAGCCATACTTGACATGCTGAAAGAGAAACTTTACTTGAACTTTAAAATGGAAAAAAACTATGCATGTTGTTTTCAATATGTTGATAAGTTGTACAGTTTTTCATTGATACCATTTCAAAGACCCCGCGGTCTGTCTTTTTGCTTCCACTCGAGTGCATCTGAAAATACTACAAAACATTTCACTTTCCACGCTACCCCAAGCCACAGCTTACACAGTAGACACGTGACATTTTCTATTTTGATGAGGAAATTTGTGCATTTTCAGCTCAGCGGTTTACACAATTTAAATGACGAGCCTCCAGCAGAACCTGATGTGTGGCCATCTCTCCAAAGATCACAATTTATTCTATTCATCACACAAGCAAGCTTCAGCCTGTAGCCTAGACAGCCTAGACACTGGCCTCAATATTAATAGAACAAACACCAAATCACATCATTGCATTCCTGGGGCTTTCACCTCCATGGTGGTGTGTTTATTCTCCTGATAGGAGCAAACATTGTCTCCATACAGCCAAATGTTGCCAAGTTTCTTCAGTGAGTGAATAAGAATGAATGGGAAAAGCAGAGTTGTCAACAGTATTATCAACATGCTGCTTACAAAAGTACCAGATTTTAAATGACTCTGGTTTTTATTCCAGTTTTGATCAGAACTGAGTTTGATGAAAAGATCTGAGCAAAAAATGAACGTTTTCATCCCAGTCCGGACTGTGATCCCATCCCAACAGTAAATTAGGAAGAGTTTCTAACAGTGAATGAAGGTTAAAAACAAAGAGGCTCTAAAATATTTCCAGCTTCCAATGTCATGTTTATTTTCATCAAATAGGTTGTTTTTGTGCAGTGAGAGAGGAGGTGAAGGGTCACCTCCTCTCTCGAGGGTCTTCTCTATGAGAAAAGATGGAGCCGTAGAACGTTGCCACAGCTTGACCTCTGACCTTGTGTTGGATGACCTCTAACACTGAAGAGCACAGCGAGTCCCTGAGGGTGTAAGCTACGTGAGCGCCTCCATCAACGTCGTCCTCTGTCCTCCAGCACAGGTGCACCCTGTAACCTTCCTTCACTGGCAAAGTGTCTTTACCACCATCTGCTGCCAAAACTAAAAATATGCTGTTCAGAACCTGAAAAGTCGGTTCAGTTGAAGCACAAGCATAGTTCCTCCTTCCCCTGAATCGGCCTTTTAAAAAAAGCTGTAAAGACACGAGGAAGAAGGAAGAAAAGATTATCTATAAGCTTCAGATTATCTCACATTCCTCCTGCAACGTCACAGAGGGGAGGGGGGTGTTTAGTTTCACCTAACTGGTGTGAACTGGAAATGATTGCCACTGTTAGAAGAATGAAGATTTGCAGCGCAACTATATCTGGATTCAATCAACATGTATTCAGCAATGGGTGTACCAAATTTGATGCTTTTACCACTAAATTAACAATAGTTTAGCTAAGCCGCTCCACTAACACATGACTTTGCTCATACGTTCAATGACGTCTTCACTTTCTAATGTCCTCAAGCTTCAGCTGCCCCTCCCCCCTCCTCCCCCTTAGGACAGGACAGGCTCACCCTCAGAGGAACAGAAAGGAAGGACAAGTCTGTGACCTTCGACCTTGAGTCCGCAGTGTCCTGACCTCTCTGACAGTCTCTAACTGTCTCTCTGTCTCTGGACTATGAGGGACACGGACATGCAATAATTACCATGGGCACAAGCATTTTCCAAAATGGATGAAGTAAATATGAAAATACACAGTAGGAAAATAAATAGATATTTATTTTCGAGACTTAAAATATATGTAACACATATGAAAATGTGTGTGTGTGAGAATGAATTCTGGCCTGTACAGCGCCTCATACACATGAATCCATTTCACTCAAATTGTTTATAGTCATTTGTTGTGAAAGAAATGCAGTTTTGATTGTCTGCATGTGCCAAACGTGACGGAACTAACAAATGAGCAAACAAAAGTTTCACTTTTAAGCAATGCTCTCTGAAACAAAGGTTCAGAACAAAAGGAAAAAAATATGGAGGGATGTAGAAAACAAGCATGTAAAAGATCAAAATATTAGAAGCAAGCAAAGTACGAGTCCATAGATAGATGGAGACTTTATCGATCTCTCTGCGAGTTTCCCATTTCAGGAAAGTCAGGTTTCACTTACAGCACCACTGTTGGTAGACAATACACACTCTAACTCAAACATAACTCAACTCAACTCAACTTTATTTGTTTTAAGTGCCATATCATAACAGCTGTCATCTCAGAGCACTTTACAAGGAATAACACAATCATGCAAAAGCAGCTGTTCTTATGTAAGTACTGAAGGTCAGGTTGGTGTTTGGTTCTGATGATTCAGATGAGGATTACATATATCACACTATGAATAAAACGCACGTGTCTTATCTTTAGCTCCTATTTGGTGGGAGGTGGAGGGCGGAGGCTCAGCTGATGGATGTTTGGGAAGCTGAGTGTAGTTTTACAAACCAGCAGCGTTTGACTTTCTCACAGCTTCACTGAGACGCAGGACGACTTCCTGCAAGATTTATGAGCTCTCACCTGACGCCTCGTACCTGCTCGGCAGCCTGTTTCAAAGCGATGCTGTCACCAGTAAACAGGACCTCAGTCTGCCCCACAGTGTTTAGGCTCATAGCAGGCAAACGAGTGAGGGAGGGGGCAACAGAGCGCCGAGTTAGAGAGACGAGTGTCTGTGCACACATGCGATCCTCGTGCACAGTCACGCACACAGAAAGAAAGAGCAGAAAGAGCGAGTGTTGGCATGTGAACCCAGTCAGGAGCGTTATGGGAGAGCAGAGCGAGGAACTGGAGATGGAATCAAAGCACTGGTCCCTGCACGTACAGTACAGGGCAGTGTTGCTCAACCTGTTCCACCACCAAACACATTCCTTATCGTTACTGTTGTTGTATCATTGTACGCTGTAGATTAGTGGGCTCTACAAGCCTAATGGGAACGTGCCAGGGACACTTGTTCAGCCTTTAAACTTCTTCACAGGGTATCGAGTGAATGTGCCACTCCGCTTTATTTCCTACTTACTTCTATCACGCTTTATCAGTCACTTTCTCAGGCTGTTGACCCCAACCTTCCCTGCTTCAGGACTGGCAGATGGTCTGAGAGACTGATAATAATTAGTCAAATCATGATAAGAAATATTATTTATTGACATTATTTGACCTTCTTATGAATTTCTTTGCATGCACTTTGCTGATAATCTGATTTCCTGGTCAGATTTCAGTCATCTGAGACAAATCAGTGTCGTATCCTCCTACTGCCCACAGCTGCCTGCAGATTCATCTAAATGTAACTTCCACAGAATGATTTATAAAGTCAAAACTGCACATTTTCTTGTTTGTTTCCCCCAGCTGTTGGCAGCATACGTAGACTAATGGCTGGGCTCCATTTAGGCCTTAAAATCTGCACTGTTGTATTTCAGGAAAACTCATCAATCGTTCTTGAAGATCTATAAAGCATATGTCGGTATTCTGCCTCCATTCTGCTTCCTGATAAAAGATAAAAGATGTACAGTATCATTGAGCACGGTGATAAAATGACTCTAGAATTAACTTTTCGAATACAACCGTAATAAAGATTCACATGCTTTCTGAGCCAACTTCTGATTCATCAGGCATGCAGACTCACACACACCCACACACACCCACACACACACACACACACACACACACAGACACACACACACTTGCATGCAGACAGAAGCGTAAGCGAAAGTATGACAGGTTATTCATATCTTCTTTAAGCTGTGCGGGAAGTGGGTTTGGAGTTCATGTAAACCCAAGAACAAAAAGAATGGTTGACATACTTGTAGCTCAGCTTGTGACAACAATCTGTCTCATTAAGCACTAATTAAGCACAATAAGCCACGTCTCAACAAAGCTCCCAACTGTTGTCAGCTGGCGTGATGGGGAAGAACCACGCAGAACTACAGACTCCGGTTCCCTTACAACAAGCTTTATTCCTCACAAGGATTATTAAGATCAAACTGTCACACACACCCACACCACTCCCTCTCACACGCCAGCCAAGGGCTGTTCACTCTCAACCTTAACCTGCATGTTATTTTGGGGGGAGAAAAAACATGTGAATCCCACACAAAAAAGCCCTCAGACCGTGCTTTCTTTTTTTTTGCCCTTTACATTCATTCATTAAGAGGACGATTTTATCCAAAGTGATTTTTCACTGAAGGGAGAGGTGCTCTGATGGTGTTCAGAAGTTTAGAATCCACAGAAGAAAACCTTGTGTGGGGATGGAAGTGCCAGACGAAGAGCAGACCCGGAGGTCAAGAAATATGCCGTTAAGAGGGAAAGAAAAGATATAATTGAACATATCTTATAATTGGTCTATAGGTCACATTTATTTTTGAAACATTTCTTTCATAAGAGTCTGAAAATGAACAGCCTGATGCCACTATGGGAATTTAAACTTATCTTAAGAGCACTAATACTAAATTTCACAAAAGTATAAGCACATACATAGAAATTCATTCTGCAGAAATTATCTACAAAATATACAGCCTGTATGTAAACACTCCTGAATCACAATGCACATGACAATAGAAACAGAAACCTTGCAGGATGAGCTGCAGAAGTTCAGATGTCCATCCTTCACACTGAGGTCAACACCCAACTTGCCTGAACAATGAGCTTCATTGAAGTCTCTGCACCTCTGAGAGCAAAAAGAAGAACAAGAAACAAGACAAACTGGAATTTGCAGGCATGAATGTTTTGTTTTGTTTTTTTTTCATCTCACCTGTGTTCTATGTTACCGATGGAAAAATGAAGCTTTAAAAGATGAAACACCTGCACACACACAGGGGGATGAAGCCTCTAGTAAGCCAAAATGATCTGGGCAAACACCCTGACAGGCCTGCTTTGTTGCTAACCCATCTAACGACATTCCAACCAATACAAATGTTTTCAGCCACAAGATTGAGGAAACGAGTTCTCTTAAAGGATGTTTCCCAGCAACTGATGCAAATGACTGCAAGGGGGTCATAACAAGTATAGGCTTGGAAGCACCCTTGACTTGAAATTGAACCCTGAATGCGAGAAGCACACTCCTTCACCTGGTTAGTAGTTTGTATCCAAAGATGGAGACTAAGTTGATTCCTTTTTTTTGTCAAATAAAAGAGTGAAAGGGTGCAACCATGCCTTTGGCTGGTTAGTAACTCTGGATGGGTCATTGCTACATCCCACAAAACTCCACGTTGAGGAAGCAATGTAAAACGTTGTTTAGTCAGCAATATATTGAATAATTATACTGATATTTTATATTGTATTTCAAGTGAACTGGTCATGTGACAGGCAGATGTGAGAGTATTTATGTCACTTTTGCAACGTATGGAAACGTGTTAGGGAATCTTCCCGTGGGAGTGCAACGCTGGTTTGTTGTTTCTGAAATGTAGGTTGAGTTTTTGTGCATTTATAGCAGTGATGGGAACTCACCTTGTGTGGGTTTTCTCCAGGTTTCCTCCCACAGTCAAAATACATACAAGTCTAGAGACTCTAACTTGCATATGTGTGAGAGAGTGAATCTTTTATGAAAATTCACTCTGGTTTCCTCTGTTTATTTATGCAGAGACCATGGTTTTACTATACCTCTAGCTATTGCTCTAACTTACCTCATGGTAATCATAAGGTTACCCAAAACAACATGAAAACCATCAACCATGGGGAAACCATGATAGCCCATGGTTATTTCATTACTGTAAAACCATGGTTCATTTTCACAAGGGATGAAATGTGTGTGATGGACTGAAGACCTTGTTCAGGGTGTGTTTACTACCTGCACTTCCAGTGAGCTGGAAATAGAGACTACACTGACACACTGTTGAATATAGAGCAGGTGAGATGAACAATGGATGGATGGATGGGAGCTGACTGAAGACATGATTCACCTTTCAAAAACATTGTTTATCCTTGGTTCAACCACAAGGGTAAGGGAGGAGATAGGGAAAAGGAGAATGCAAGTGCATTATAATCTTAGGTTTGACGGTAAGCGAGGGTTTTGTTCACTCTTCACTCTTCCTCCCTGGATGCTTCTGCAGCTCTGCTCTGTTCCGTGTTTTCAGCCAGGTGTGGACAGCGTTGGGTATCAACACACACCGGCTGCAGACGTGCACAGCAGGTTGTTCCAGAGACGTGACACTGAGTTCACCATGGAAATATGCAGATATGCAAATATGCTCTCTCAGTCGTCATGTCTGTGAGCAAACACACAAACTCCCTGAGAGGACCCTTGGAGGAACATCTGACGTGCACACTGCCCTGCCAGTATCCGATCCATCCGAAGTCTGCAGCTATGTAAATGTTTGGTTTTCTAACGACAGGAAAATAGTTTTTTTTAATTAAATCTGTTAATGTTGATATTTATGTTCATAAAATGTTCAAAAAGTTCATAAAAAGTTCAAATGTAAAGTGTCCTACTCATACACTAGACCTTTGGTCTTGACTCGTGGTTTTATTGTTGTTGCTGTTTTTTCTGATCATAAAACAGTTCTGTTTAAGGCGTGACTGCCTACAAATCACACAGCTATCAAAACTGCAAAACACTAGTCAAGGAGGTATATTCTGATCGATCTCACTCACATCACAGTTTGTGTTGGTTTTTATGAGAAACTGTGGCTTAGCATTAGATGTAGCTGCTCCTCTATGAATATACAACCCCAGATGTAAATCTCAACCTTGGTTGAATGAGACTGCATAAATTCTAGCCTTGCTCACGGTACAGTTCCTAACTGTTTCAAACAGGCCATAGTCCAGCCTCTTTTAAAGAGGCATAATCTAGATGTAAACAACTTCAGTAACTATGGGCCGATATCTGAACTGCCACTCCTAAGTAAAGTTCTAGAAAAAGTTATCTCTGCCCAACTGACATCTTTTCTGCAGAGCAACAACATCTTTGAAACTTTTCAGTCAAGTTTCAGGGCATTCCACAGCACAGTCTGCACTTGTTCAAGTTACAAAAGACCTGTTAATGAATGCAGATCTTACATCTAACATTGAGACCTATCCATCCACACCAGTTACCTTGACCTCTGGAGTCCCACAAGAGTCCATTTCGGGCCCTCTTCTTTTCTTTCTTTATATGCTTCCCCTAGGTCAAATTCTGTGCAAGCGTAACATTTTATTTCATTTTCATGCAGACGATCTGCAATTGTACCTTTCTCAGATTTATCAGGTCTTTATGGCCAGCATAGAACCCCATGGGAGCTTTAGGTGGTAATATAGAAAGTAACAGAGTAACAAATAGATTGATATGCATCCATGGGAAAAATCTGTGCTGACTACCAACAGTAGATAAAATCTTTAAAAAACACAGTGCTATATGTTGTAAAAGGACAGATCAGGGTAAATACAACGACAAAATTATGGTGAGTGCACAGAGCATACATGGGTTGTAGCGACTGCCTGTGGAAAAATACAAAGGTTATGGAATTCATGGCATTCAGAACTGAAGCCAGGTACATTAAAGCTGCTGGACAAGATGAGTGAAATTGATGAAAAACGATGACCGCTTCCTTGAATTTCAAAGTTTCTTGACTAGCCTGTTGAACCAGGTTTTACTGCAAATATATGGGTGGTACCCACGAGACTGACATATAAGAGAGAGAGCAGATGAGAGATAAAGCAGGTTCTCCTGAGCAGGGAGAGCATCCACAGGTTTCTCACTACGATCCCTCAAACACCCCAGCAGCATGAACACTGCCTTCACCTTCCTGCTGGTGCTGTGCTGCCTGGCAGTCAGCACTGGTAAGTCACTGGAAGACTTTTCCTTTTATTTCTTCTGCTTTTAATGTTCTGCCTGAATGTGACCCTTCTGATGGTGTCTCCACAGCTGCCTGGCGCTGCACTGCAGGTCCAAGGCTGAACAATGCCCGGCAGATTGATGCCGGGCAGGGCAAAGTGGTTGCAGTGGACAGCAACTACTACCCATACTTCCTGATTGGATCATCTTGGTACAGGATGACCACCTCGAGATTCAGGCACCTGTCTGTTGGACCTGCAGGACTGTGGGGAGCTGACACCTCAAACAGGGTCAACAAGTGGATAGGTGGTGCCTTTAGGGTGGCCGGAGGTAACTAATGTCATAATACTGCCGTAATTACTTGTTAATACATGTTAATACAATTTGATAGAGTGCGTCCAACAAAGTATCCCAATAGGTAGAAATGTGTTGCAGTATTTATCAGTGGCCATCAGGGCTGTGCCACCAATTCATGAGATTAAATCTGAATTTAATAGTCATTTGGAATGACAAAATAAAACAACAAAAAAGCTTTGCAATCATAAGATCTTTTCAGGTCCTGTTCAGCACAAGGAGCTCAAGAACAGTTCTGACCATGAAATGTAGCAGCAAACAAGCTCTCAAACACATTCTACCCAGCTCATCCTGTTTGACAACCACTTTCAAGACTTTTGGTTGAGGCAAAGCACTGAGGGAAGGTTTTTCCATCATGTTCCACAGAATAAATGATGAAATAAACTAATCTTAATTCGGGAATTGATAGTCAACTCTGACTTTGCACAGCTGTGGTAATCACAATAAACTGCTCCTCCTCTTGTTTCAAGGTTCGTATGTGCAGCAGGTGGATGCTGGAGGTCTGGGTCAGGTTGTAGGAGTTTATTCTTATCGCGGCTACTGTCTGAGAGACAGCTACGCCTCAGCCTTCAAAGGAGTGGGAAGTCTGAGCTGGAGCTACATAACATCATCCCAGCGCTACCAAAGCTGCAGCCCCAAGTCTGGATGCTGGGGAGTCGACACGAGCTATCGCACCTACTACACACAGGTGAACAGCCTTGGACACTAGGTGCTGCTTGGTGTGGCCTTTGGGACAGGTGCATGGTATTTGATCAATGGCTGCTCTGTGTGTCCAATGACAGGTGATCAACCCATCCAGCTGTGGTGTCAGTAGCAGGAGGACAATATCAGGACACAGTATGAAGGTGATTGAAGTCTCTACTGATGGATCTGTCTTCGGAGTGTCCACAAGTGGGCGCGTCTACCAAAGGTAAGGCAACATCTGTTGGCTGGAAAACTAAATATCAGCAAGGAGTGCATTTAAGAATGCATTACTATACTATACTATACAATATGTACTACATAGTACATACTATACTATGTTGGATTGAGTGAGAATGAGTGAGACCAAGGCCCCTATAGACTTTAAATGTGGTTGAGTAAAGTTCAAGTATGGTAAGTATGGTTTTGCAGATCAGGTGCAAATGTAAGATAGGTAAAGGTAATCAAGGTCAATCATAAGCCAAAATCACACAAAGAGATCAGATTCATGATAAACAACAGAATCTGCACAGTAAAGAAGTATAATGAATAATAATCCTCATCCTCTTTGGGTGGTAAAATCTCAAGCTTGGGTCCTCTACCAGAGGCCCGGGAGTCTGAGGGTTCTGCACAGTATCTTAGCTCTTCCTCGGACTGTGTTCTTCTAGACTGAGGCTTTAGGTGTTCCTGGGATCTGTTGGAGCCACTCCCCCAGTTAGGGGGTCACTGCCCTGAGTGCTCCTACTACCACAGGGACCACACTAGCCTTGACCTTCCACATCTGTTCCAGCTGTTCCTTGGTACTTTCCAACCTTTTCATTTTCCTTCATTCTGATGTTGCCATCTGCCGATATTGCCACATCTATTACCATTACCTTCTTCTGCACTTTGTGTACCATCGCTATGTCCAGCTGGGTTATGTATGCAGGCTGAGCTAGCATCTTACACCCTGCCACTATGTGCTGGACCTTGGGACTTTGGGTCTGTTCAACTCTGGTAGATCCTGGCCTCTATGGCGCCTGTGCCTATGGCCGTGATTAGTGCCTCTGTGCTGTCTTTAGGTCAGGTCAGGCAATGGCTGTCTGCTACTGATAACATTGTAACCCAGTACTACCTGTCGCATGTACGGGTAGACGGCGTATAAACTGGCTCCTGCACCAGTAACATGCTGGTGAGATGAGTGGAATGTCACCTGGCAGGACAAAAACTAGACCTGTCAAAGGTCTCAAACCTGCCAGCTCCTGGTGAGCCAATGGCTACCCCCCGTGCATGGTCTGATCTGGTAGAGCGTACATGTTGATGGCTCAGTTCTTGTTCTTGCCATTCAGCTGACTTACCACAACTTGGCAAACTCTCTGGCGGTACTTGGCAGACCAGCCACAGCTGGGGGGTTGTGGAATCCCCCCGCTGACCTGGTGTCTTTGTCATAGTATAGTTGTTGTATCTCATCAATCTCTAGATCTGATAAGATCAGACATATATATGCTGCGTAACCTTCATGAGCCCGTCTGCTGATGCAAACAGGAGTTACAACAATGCAGATTTTATCTTTTATATTTCTTTGGGTTCTTCCTCCACAGAACTGGCATCAGGAGCGGCCTCCCGTACGGCACAACCTGGACTGAAGTGCCCCTGTGTATGACAGCCCTCCACGTGTCCTACGACCTGGGCACCCTGTGGGTGGTGACCACCACCGGGACCGTCATGAAGTGCACACACTGAAGCTCAGTGGTCGCTGGGCTCTGTTCAACACTCAAGATTTGTTTGTTTCGGGGATTTCTGTGAGGGTTGTTCCACCTGTCGTCTCTTTCTTTACCTTCTACTCAGTCGCACTCTATTGCACTTATTCTGAAAGCTACGGTGTAACTGTGACATTGACACGTACGTTGTTTGGCTAAAGTTTGACAACAGAAAAAATAAAAGCAGCAAGAAACGATTGATTCTTTGCATTGTTTGGGGGACACTGAATTTCATCCAGGAATTCCTTCAATTTATTTATAGATTCTTTCAAATATGAATAGATAGATAGACAGATAAACATAGTAGCTAGGTGGATGGATGGATGGATGGATGGATGGATGGATGGATGGATGGATGGATGGATGGATGGATGGATGGATGGATGGATGGATGGATGGATGGATGGGTGGATGGATGGATGGATGGATGGATCTGACTTAACCAGACTCTGACTCTGGGAATAAAGAGACTGGATGGCCTGGAGCAATGAGCTATCTACTCCGTACTCCCAAAGATAGATAGATAGATAGATAGATAGATAGATAGATAGATAGATAGATAGATAGATAGATAGATAGATAGATAGATAGATAGATAGATAGATAGATAGATAGATAGATAGATAGATAGATAGATAGATAGATAGATAGATAGATAGATAGATAGATAGATAGATAGATAGATAGATAGATAGATAGATAGATAGATAGATAGATAGATGCAGCTCTGGTGTTTTGTTTAAGTCACGTGGACTGCTCTAGGTATCAGTACAGCAACAAGGAGCTCACATACGCCGGCTGCAGACGTGTACAGCAGGCTGTTCCTGAGACGTGACACTGATCCCAGAATGAAAATATGCAGAGGAAAGCTGAGACCTGTGAATGAACAAATACAGAACAGTACTGCCTGTCCTTCACTGAATGGAACCACCTACTTCACTCCAAAAAGCTGTAGTATTTTCCTATTGTAGTTTTCCAACTCAAGAGACCTCAGACAACCCACCACCCACACACACACACACACACACACACACACACACACACACACACACACACACACACCCCAAAAAAGCAGGACACTGTCCAGTGAACTACATCTGTTGCAAAACCACTATCCAGGTGCACATCATGAAATAAATAACAATAAGAGTAGTTTTTCGGTGCAACAGGTGCAGTAACTACTCGGCATCAAACTACTAAAACATTCAGACCTGATGCCACGTATGCCAAAGCTGTGGGAAAGGACGAGTGAAAATAATGAGAAGCGATCACTATTTCCTTGAATCTAAAACTTTGACTAGCCTGTTGAACCAGGTTTTACTGTAAAAATGCACATGGGTCCTGCCCACGAGACTGGCATATAAGAGAGAGGGCTTATCAAACATAATACAGGTTCTCCTCAGCAGGGAGGGCATCCACAGGTCTCCTCTGCTCACTACGATCCCTCAAACACCCCAGCAGCATGAACACTGCCTTCACCTTCCTGCTGGTGCTGTGCTGCCTGGCAGTCAGCACTGGTAAGTCACTGGAAGATTTTCCTTTTATTTCTTCTGCTTTTAATGTTCTGCCTGAATGTGACCCTTCTGATGGTGTCTCCACAGCTGCCTGGCGCTGCACTGCAGGTCCAAGGCTGAACAATGCCCGGCAGATTGATGCCGGGCAGGGCAAAGTGGTTGCAGTGGACAGCAACTACTACCCGTACTTCCTGATTGGATCATCTTGGTACAGGATGTCCACCTCGAGATTCAGGCACCTGTCTGTTGGACCTGCAGGACTGTGGGGAGCTGACACCTCAAACAGGGTCAACAAGTGGATAGGTGGTGCCTTTAGGGTGGCCGGAGGTAACTAATGTCATAATACTGCCGTAATTACTTGTTAATACATGTTAATACAATTTGATAGAGTGCGTCCAACAAAGTATCCCAATAGGTAGAAATGTGTTGCAGTATTTATCAGTGGCCATCAGGGCTGTGCCACCAATTCATGAGATTAAATCTGAATTTAATAGTCATTTGGAATGACAAAATAAAACAACAAAAAAGCTTTGCAATCATAAGATCTTTTCAGGTCCTGTTCAGCACAAGGAGCTCAAGAACAGTTCTGACCATGAAATGTAGCAGCAAACAAGCTCTCAAACACATTCTACCCAGCTCATCCTGTTTGACAACCACTTTCAAGACTTTTGGTTGAGGCAAAGCTCTGAGGGAAGGTTTTTCCATCATGTTCCACAGAATAAATGATGAAATAAACTAATCTTAATTCGGGAATTGATAGTCAACTCTGACTTTGCACAGCTGTGGTAATCACAATAAACTGCTCCTCCTCTTGTTTCAAGGTTCGTATGTGCAGCAGGTGGATGCTGGAGGTCTGGGTCAGGTTGTAGGAGTTTATTCTTATCGCGGCTACTGTCTGAGAGACAGCTACGCCTCAGCCTTCAAAGGAGTGGGAAGTCTGAGCTGGAACTACATAACATCATCCCAGCGCTACCAAAGCTGCAGCCCCAGGTCTGGATGCTGGGGAGTCGACACGAGCTATCGCACCTACTACACACAGGTGAACAGCCTTGGACACTAGGTGCTGCTTGGTGTGGCCTTTGGGACAGGTGCATGGTATTTGATCAATGGCTGCTCTGTGTGTCTAATGACAGGTGATCAACCCATCCAGCTGTGGTGTCAGTAGCAGGAGGACAATATCAGGACACAGTATGAAGGTGATTGAAGTCTCTACTGATGGATCTGTCTTCGGAGTGTCCACAAGTGGGCGCGTCTACCAAAGGTAAGACAACATCTGTTGGCTGGTAAACTAAATATCAGCAAGGAGTGCATGTTAGAGAGGGTAACACTCTTATTGAAATCTTGGTTTTTTACTGAATATATATATTCATACCCAAAAAAGATCATGTGGGTGGAGGTCAGTCACTCGTGTGTTTTGGGTGCTACTCCCAATCTCACAGACAGAACCAGAGACAAGTATATAAACATACAGTAGTTTCAATAGGGGTAAGGTGAGATGAGTGAGAATTCACACAAAGAGATCAGAGTCATGATAAATATCAGAATCTTCACAGTAAATAAGTATCATAGTAACTGACTAATAAAGTTGAATGATTGACAGGTAATGAGTCAGTAGAAATTGTTACAATCCTGTTTTTTCTTTATATTTTTGGGGGTTCTTTCTCCACAGAACTGGCATCAGGAGCGGCCTCCCGTACGGCACAACCTGGACTGAAGTGCCCCTGTGTATGACAGCCCTCCACGTGTCCTACGACCTGGGCACCCTGTGGGTGGTGACCACCACCCGGACCATCATGAAGTGCACACACTGAAGCTCAGTGGTCGCTGGGCTCTGTTCACCATTCAAGATTCGGTTGTTTCGGGAATCTCTGTGAGGGTTGTTCCACCTGTCGTCTCTTTCATGCTCTTCTACTCTACTGCACTCTATTGCACTTACTCTGAAAGCTTCAGTGTGACTGTGACACTGACATGAAAAAATGAAAATAAAAGCAGCAACAAATGAATGATTCTTTGCATTGTTTGGGTAACACTGAATCGCATCCAGGAATTGGATGGATGGATGGATGGATAGATTTATAGGTAGATAGATAGAGAGAGGTAGATGGTGATAGAGAAATGGAGTAATAGAGATCGAGTAATTGAAAGACAGATAATAAAGAGAGTGATTGATAGAAAGATAGATAGCCCGAGCGATAGAATGATAGAGAGCGATGGAGAGATAGAACAATAGAAAGCAATGGGTAGAACATAAGAGTGACACAATGATAGATAAACAGAGCAATAGAATGGTCGAGGAGCGATGTAGCAATAGAATGATAGAAAATAAATATCGCGATCAAATGATAGAGTGATAGAAAGAGCAACAGAGCAATGAACAGAGCGGAGGGATGATAGAGTGATGATAGAGGATAAATAGAACTACAGACTGACAGACGACATGGTTAGACAGTTTAGACGATAGCTGGAACAATAAAAGGACAGAGACAACACTAAAAAGACAGACTTAACGACAAAGACAGATACGACACACAGATCGACACAGATCCACCTTTCAGAAACACTGTTTATGCTCGGTTCACTCTCAAGAGCAAGGGAGGAGGGAGGGAAAAGGAGAAGCTGCTCCTCACCCTACAGCATCATAATGTTAGGTTTGACTGGAAATGCAAATAAACGCAATGAAATACTTTGGCAGGGAGAAGTTTTGTACTCCCCTCTTCCTCTCTGGATGCTTCTGCAGCTCTGGTGTTTTGTTTCAGTCATTGTACTTTTCCAACTCAAGACACGTTAGTGTCACCTATGTACATGCATCTTGACAAGGACAAAGTTCTTATCTAGAATGACCAAGATGATGATGTGGTGGGTGGAAACTATTTCCCTGCTGATACCACAGACTGTCCAGAGGAGCTGCACTGACTTTCCAGAGGAAAGCCCTAACAAGGAACTCAGACCTGTTGCCATGTACACCAAAGCTGCTGGACAGGTTGAGTGAAAGTGATGAACACCTATGGTCATTTCCTTGAATTTCAAACTTCCTTGACAAGCCGGTTGAACCACAATTTACGTACATGGGTCCTGCCCATTAGACTAGCATATAAAAGAGAGGGCATATCAAACATAATACAGGTTCTCCTCAGCAGGGAGGGCATCCACAGGTTTCCTCTGCTCACTACGATCCCTCAAACACCCCAGCAGCATGAACACTGCCTTCACCTTCCTGCTGGTGCTGTGCTGCCTGGCAGTCAGCACTGGTAAGTCACTGGAAGACTTTTCCTTTTATTTCTTCTGCTTTTAATGTTCTGCCTGAATGTGACCCTTCTGATGGTGTCTCCACAGCTGCCTGGCGCTGCACTGCAGGTCCAAGGCTGAACAATGCCCGGCAGATTGATGCCAGTCAGGGCAAAGTGGTTGCAGTGGACGGCAGCTACTACCCATACTTCCTGATTGGATCATCTTGGTACAGGATGTCCACCACCAGAGTCAAACACCTGTCTGTTGGACCTGCAGGACTGTGGGGAGCTGGCACTGGAAATCAGGTCTACAAGTGGATAGGTGGTCACTTTAGGGCAGTCGCAGGTAACTATTGGCATAAGACTTCCTGTTTGTTAATACTTGCTTAATTTGATAGAAAGACATGTCATGCAGTACTTATCAGTGACCATCAGTGCTGTGCCACAATCAAAAAAGAAGACTTTTGGTTGAGTCAAAGCACTGAGGGAAATGAAAAGTTTTTTCATAATTTTCCACAAAATAAAAGCTAAAATCAAGTGTCAGTCAATTTGTCCAGCTCTGGTGGTCACAATAAACTGCTCGTCCTCTTGTTTCCAGGCGCAGCTCTATCACAGCTGGATGCTGGAGGTCTGGGTCAGCTTGTAGGGGTTAACCACGTGTACAGTGGCTTCTGCCTGAGAGACAGCCAAGCCTCAGCCTTCAAAGGAGTCGGACGTCTGAGCTGGAACCAGATAACATCATCCCTGCGCTACCAAAGCTGCAGCCCCAGGTCTGGATGCTGGGCAGTCGACAGGAGCTATCGTGTCTACTACACACAGGTGAACAGCCTTTGACACTAGGTGCTGCTTGGTGTGGCCTTTGGGACAGGTGCATGGTATTTGATCAATGGCTGCTCTGTGTGTCTAATGACAGGTGATCAACCCATCCAGCTGTGGTGTCAGTAGCAGGAGGACAATATCAGGACACAGTATGAAGGTGATTGAAGTCTCTACTGATGGATCTGTCTTCGGAGTGTCCACAAGTGGGCGCGTCTACCAAAGGTAAGACAACATCTGTTGGCTGGTAAACTAAATAGCAACAAGGATGCATGTTAGAGAGGGTAACACTCTAAAACACTCTAAAACAAAACTTCACAAAGAGGGATCTGAATATGGACTGTAGCACCATATACTACACTATGTTGGACTGAGTGACAATGAGTGAGACCAAGGCCCCCACCCACTTGTGGTGGAGTAAAGTTCAAGGGAAACTCTTCATGACTCAGCAATGTTAGAGTATGATGGTGCAAATCCAGGTCCTTAATCACCCGACCACAGCTGTCCAAAGTAGTAAAGAAAATATCTGATTTTTTAATATATTTCTTTGGGTTCTTTCTCCACAGAACTGGCATCAGGAGCGGTCTCCCGTACGGCACAACCTGGACTGAGGTCCGCCTGTGTATGACAGCCCTCCACGTGTCCTACGACCTGGGCACCCTGTGGGTGGTGACCACCACCGGGACCGTCATGAAGTGCACACACTGAAGCTCAGTGGTCGCTGGGCTCTGTTCAACATTCAAGATTCGGTTGTTTCAGGAATTTCTGTGAGGGTTGTTCCACCTGTCGTCTCTTTCATACTCTTCTACTCTACTGCACTCTACTGCACTTACTCTGAAAGCTTCAGTGTGACTGTGACACTGACATGAAAAAATAAAAGCAGCAACAAACGAATGATTCTTTGCATTGGTTAGGTAACATTAAATTGCATCTACTCCATACTCCCAAAGCTCTAAGCATGCCTCAGGGGACATATGCCTTCTTCTTCTCCAGGTCCACCAAGCACATGTAGCTGGAACACACTGTCTGGTCCCCTTTCTTGTTTAGGTCAACCACCACCCCAGTGTGCCACTGCAGAGGCACTGCACCCATGTACCCAGAGACGTGTCAGCCATGACGGCCCTGCAACATCCAGACTCTTAAGATGCACAGGCCAGATCTCCTCCAC
Organism: Karalla daura; assembly: GCA_029224185.1. Classification (NCBI taxonomy): domain Eukaryota; kingdom Metazoa; phylum Chordata; class Actinopteri; order Chaetodontiformes; family Leiognathidae; genus Karalla; species Karalla daura. Next base: position 2,281,811 of record CM055209.1, on the reverse strand, counting down.
CAGACCTCCTGGGGCTGTGCCACTGTGGAGTGGTTCAACAGCCACAGCGACTGGCCTGTAGGACCACGTTCACCCCAGAGGCCTGATGTGTGTTTAGATTAGCAGGAGTAAGGAAACTGCTGCTGAGGAGCAGGGAAAAGGTGGAGAGAAGGAGGGAGGGAGGGAGGAAAACAAAACAAAACCAAAGGTCTCATTTCTCCAGGAAAACAGCTGATCAGCTGTGTGTATAAACCAACACAGATATAGAGGGCTCAAACTCAAAGCAAATCAAACACTATTGTTATTAAATCAGGAAACGCACTCGAATCAGGGCTGAGAGTACAGACAGTGACATCACGGGCTGATTAGTGTTTATCACACACACACACACACACACGCACACACACACACACTTGTGTACACACACATTCGGCCAAATGACAAAACATTGGGTTCAGGAGGGAGAGGACGAGACGGATGTTTGTATCCTACGTCACCGTCGATGCAGCTCCCAAATTTCATCAAAGTAACAGGTGATCGATGGAGTTAAAATCAGCTCTGTGTCCCGTGATCTAAATCTAAAACACAGGTCAATATGTTTCAGCTCCGACGAGGTCAGGGACGGGAGGTCCTACGTAGCTGAGATAGTTAGGTAATAAGTTCACAGAGAGTTGAAATGGGGATAATTCACAAACTAACTTGCGACAGCCAAATGAACTGTGATGCCTTTTCAATGGAGTCTGTGTGACAGGTGTGACAGATGCTATTGAAAGCACGTGTACATTACAGGTTGTCTGTGTAAGATGAGAGTGTTTAGGTCAAAGACTTCACAAAATAGAAAAGATAAAAGGCAAAAAAATCCAATTCTATTTGCTCTGTCTCCTTACATTCAGTGCCCAAAGCAGCGAGCGTGTGCGGTGGACAAAGCTGAATAACCAAAAGAAGAAAAAACCCCAAAAATTCCAAATGTTTCTCAAACCTTTTGAATGATGATGTCGACTTCTTGCCTCTGCAACAATAAACCTTTTAAGAACCTGTAATTTCTTTCTAACCGTCTATAAAGTTCAGAAAAAGTGATAAAATGAATCCATTAATCCTGAGTGGTGATAAAAAAATCCAGGTTTAGACGAATGAGTCCGGTTTTATGACATCTCAGAGATGTATTCTTGTAGCTCTGTTTTGATGTTAATTGGAACGTTTTCACCCAGCAGACCTCTTCATGTGGTATAAAACAGCAGCTTTGTCGTTCCTTATGCTTTCTATTAACAGCTGCTCGGGATTCTCTCTGCTTGATGATCTGTATTCAGACAGTGCGGCGCTCTGTCCTGCTCGTCCCACAGCTTCATACATATTGCATGCGCCAGCGTCGCGTTGCTCTTCGTCCTCCCGTCCGCCCCGACAACAAAAGGACCATCAGCGGCGTCCGGAGAGAGAGAGAGAGAGAGAGAGAGAGAGAGAGAGAGAGAGAGAGAGAGAGGGAGAGAGAGAGAGAGAGAGGGAGAGAGAGCAACAACAAGACAGAAACCGCAGGACACGAACCCTTCATCACCTCCAGGGGAAAACGTCTCGATGTGAGAAAACTCCCGAGATTATTTTTAGTCTGTTATCATCAGTACGGTACGGTACGGGATGAAAAAAAAGGGGCATTTTGTAAAGTCGTTATAACGAATATTGTAAAGTATTGAATTAATTAATTAATTGAAGAAAGGAAAGAAAAGTCCAGGTTTTGTTCTCAACAGCCTTTCTTGGATTATTGTCGTTCATCATGAAATCTAGGGCTCAAACTATCAGTTATTCTGCCACTTTCTGGGTTTATGGATTAGTTGTAGTATTGGGAAAATGGTAAAAAAGATTGATGAGTGTTTCTCAAAGACAGAGAGGAAGTCCTCAAACACCTCAGAGATAGTTCATGGAGGACAAATTACTCATACTTTAGAGGAAAACGATTAAAATGAGTTGAAAATATGTTCAAACGCGTTGTATTTGTGTAAGAGTCTTTCTCGCTGCTTGATTTTGTGCCTCTTTGGCCAGAACTGTGAGACATTTCTGAGAGCCTGTCTCACATTTTCAAGCATCTGAGTTCAAGTTTTCGTTTCGACGGGATTTACTGCAGGATGCTGCTTCTCAGTGCAACAGGTCGGGAGCCTCACACAGCGTGTGTGTGTGTGTGTGTCTGTGTGTGTGTGTGTGTGTGTGTGTGTGTGTGTGTGTGTGTGTGTGAGCCGCACAAATCGTCTGTCATGCTTTTCATTTTCCCAAACGCGTGTTTCGTGTTAGCAATAGAAGTTTCGGTCGATGAAACGGACATACCGTCAGCAACAGCTGCAAGAACACACACGGGCCGACGTACAGAGCGATGTGGAGTTCTCCACACATGGACGCACGCTTGCAAAGAAAACGTAAACCACACACACACACACACACTTTGATTTATCCGCTCAGCTGTTTTCATGAAATGCTTTTCAGTAACGACCAAATGTGTTTGACGTTTGTCGGTAAATCAGGCAAAGGATTCGCATCTTTTGCCAAAGCTACTAAAGCGTTTGAGGTTTTACAAGCTGATTATGACGATAAGCACAGCTGCTCCAAATAAACGGAGGAGGAGGAGGAGGAGGAGGAGGAGGAGGAGGAGGAGGAGGAGGCCACAAACAAATGGAGCTCTGACTGGACGTAAATTCAAACAGAAGCCTCCCACACATCTGAGCTCGGCCCTTAAATCAGAGGCCGTGACGCTGATCCCTTCCAGACAGAATAACAGGATGGAGTCCAGAGTCCAGAGTGGATGGATGGATGGATGGATGGATGGATGGATGGATGGATGGATGGATGGATGGATGGATGGATGGATGGATGGATGGATGGATGGATGGATGGATAGACAGACAGACAGACAGACAGACAGACAGATAGATAGATAGATAGATAGATAGATAGATAGATAGATAGATAGATAGATAGATAGATAGATAGATAGATAGATAGATAGATAGATAGATAGATAGATAGATAGATAGATAGGTAGATAGATAGATAGATAGATAGATAGATAGATAGATAGATAGATAGATAGATAGATAGATAGATAGATAGATAGATAGATAGATAGATAGATAGATAGATAGATAGATAGATAGATAGATAGATAGATAGATAGATAGATAGATAGATAGATAGATAGATAGATAGATAGAATGGGTTAACCCTAACACATACATGAAATGAAATGGTGGAGGCAGGTTAGACGCAGCGTGAACTCTTGACTTCACACACTGAAACCCGCCACAGTCCCAGATGGAAACACAACTCCTCCAAAGAGCAACACTTGAAGTCTCTGTTCTTCACTCGAGGAACCCAAAAAAAAAGTCCAACTTCCCCAGAATTCCTCTCACTTTAACAGACCGCCGCCCTCTAACAACCATAAATGATTGTACGTGACTTTTCTCTGTAGTCTCTCCAGGTTTTTGTGTTACTGCGAGGAAGAACGTGCCAACGAAAGCCTCATTTGCATAATTCAGATGGATGTTATAGCTGTTATTATCATAATAACCATTTGTATTGGCCTGGGTGTCCGCGGTGTATCTTCTCCCTTAATGTACACTGGCTCCAGTCGGACCACCCCAAGAACAAGAGCAGAACATGGGTCACGTTAGTTCTTCACGATGGAGACCTGCTTTAAACTTTCTCATAACCTACATGAGAAGATTGTAAGTGAAAACTAGGGAGGGAAAACCTTCAGGGAATTCTTAAGTCTCAGCTTTTTTCAGCCGTCACAGCTCATTAATTGTTGGTCGACAAAGTTTTGGATTAAATATCCTTGGGTCTCTTTTGGATTGGGTCAACCAATGAGAATGAATGCACATTGTGACTGCTTTTTCAAATCCGCTGTGAAACATTATCTATACAGGATGAACATCTTGTTCTGATTGGATCTTGGATTGTTTGTCTCTTTGTGTCAATCAAACCTGATCATTTGTGGTAGACCTGGTTCCGGTCTCCACACTGTCATCTTAACGTCTGGTCCCAGCTTTAACAGTTTCACCAAGTGTGACACAATGAACAGAACAAACAGTAACAGGTAACAGCGGAAAAGAGGCCAGTCCATCAATTACGCAGAGGACTGGCCTACTTCAGAGCAAGTACTGCACCGAATCTAGTGTCATTCTGCACAGCCACCTGCCAGAGAAGCAGCAGGTCTGACGACTATATTGTTAACCATTTCCCAGTTTTCTTTTTAAAGAGATGAACTTAGACGCAGAGAGGCACGAAAGAGCTCGGTGATGAATGAGCGTGTGGTGAGCTTCCACATGCAGACTTCAGTGGAAAGCCACAGTAACAAACAGGCAGTGACAGACATGGCAAACATGATGAATGGATATCGATGGGCAGCAACTCCTGAGGCCTCCATGTGAACTTTAAAATGCACTCCCCTTCGCGACTTTATACTGTTTGGAAGCAGAAAATGCGAGACTTCATGCTCAAGAGGAATCGACTGGGAAAACATCTAATTTAGTTTTTCCTCTCAGCTCCCTGACAAGTGTAAGGGATGGACCAGCGAAGGGAAACACAGAGCTTTGCTCCACAATCTCTATTTATAGAGTCTGAGACTGTAGTGTTGGACAAATAAACCATTTGTGGAATTACAAGCAACTGCTGAAGTGAATAATAGATAATCTCACAGCATAACGTAATCCATTACAGTATCCGTGAAATGGTACGGCATGAGAAGCTCATTCTTGACCTTGGACATAATAACTCTGCGACGATACTGCCAAATGTAAAGTGACAAAAACCATTCACACCCGCGAGTTGTTCCATAAGCACGTCAGCACATGGAGCACATGCTCCAGAGGATACCTGGAGCCCATCCATTAAATACAGCCATCAGTTCTGTTGAAGTATATCTGCCTTGACTATGTGCATGTGTATATGTAAATGTATGTAAACGCCTTAGAGGAGACACATTATGCTTATTTTGTCTTCTCTGAGATGGTTCCTTGATGTCTTAAAGTAGTCTTAGTAACATGCTTTGATGGGAAAAAGCCAAAGAATGACCACAGCCGACTTTCCTGCACACCAGTTTCACAGTCCTGCTCTCAACCCTCGGTTTTAGTGCTTTTCTCTTGAAATGATAATGAGCTCTGCATGCCCCGCCCATTCAGAAGACATGAGGACAGCATGGTATGAACATGTTCAAAGTTGAGTGTGGGAGTGAAATGGGTCCTTGTCAACAAACTGCGGTCTAACTATCTGTTTAAACTGGACTACCAGGGGCACATGAGGATTCCTGCAGCCAATCACAGAGCAGCAGTACGTGGTTTTCATAGTGGACATTGTAGCCATGAGGCTGTCACACATAATTGAGGATGATAAGATGGCAAATCCTCACTCAAGTAGTTGAGGACTACCAAGCAAAGCAGGACTATGCAAATGGACCTCATTGTTACATAACAAGGAGACTGAAATCAAAACGGCACGTTTAGAGACATATGCTGATGATGGAGGCACTCTGGATACACATATGCCTACTGAAGCGATGACAAGGTAATATGTCCCCTCTAAACTCAGGGTTTCCCAACTGTATTTGAACTCGTACCTGTGATATTTTGACACTTCCCTCTATGGATCAGGTGTGAAACACAGTTTCCTCATCACTGGTTTCCTGGCATCAGCGGCAAGGAAAGCCGCCCTTCCTTCCAGTCCCAACCACACCAAACACAATCTCAGCTCTAATGGCTTTTAAAGGCCTCACACCCCCACGGTCCAATCATATAAATGCATGACCGGGTGTTTAAACTGTGTGATTAACATCTCGCTCACCCTCCGGGTGCTTTTTGCTGCACCTGTTTTAAGGGGAAGAGGTTAGACCATCATAATTCTCCACTAAATATGGAGAGAGAAACCTAATGAGGCAGAACACGTGGAAACACGTGCGTGGAAAAGCGTGATCCTGACCCTCTGTGCATTCCCACTTACCCTCGGAAAAGCTCAAAACCTCAATATCTCAATTAAACAAAGTGCTGGCAGTATCATTTTTATTGATATTATTTTGCGAAACATAATGGAATAAACTGGATATTCACGATGGTACTCCAAGAGAAAGCGCCTTTCCTCACAATGGTCCACAACTACTTAAAAAAACAAGGCTTTTAGGCCTAATAAAAATATTCAGTCTGTTCTGTAACTCTTTTATACCACAGTGCTCCAGTCAGTGGTCATCAATGGATTCTACTCCAATTCACATTTCTTTTTAAATTAAGACACAACACGCTGTGTAGTGCAGGAGACCATATGTCTCTGCTATGACAAGTGGAATCTCTCTGGAGATGAAAGAAAAAAAATCCTCACAATCTGTTTATCTATGCACTATAGATCCCATTTAGCACATACAGGTTGTTGCTCATACGCCTGCCTGGACGCAGCATCAGAGGCGTGAGATGACCTGCAGGCTTCCGGAAACGTGTTCCTTCCAGCTGGCAGCGCCGCCGGTCTGCCATCAGAGCCTGGGTCCAAGCTGCAGCCGTGTTTACTGGCGAGCGGAGCCAGTCACTCAGCTGCCACTGGCAGGCTAATAACCACGCACTGTGTGGGGGTGTTTCAGGTGTCCAGAGCGCTTCCTCCCAATCGAGTCTAAATCTCCCTTAAACGTCCTTGTTTGGGAGTAATTTATCAGCCGTGGCTCCGAGCCAGAGCGCAATGAACACACTAATCCACGGACACGCTCCTCTCCTCCGTCGGGTCAATGAAAACAAAAGAGAGTCGTCCCAGGTGGGTTCAGAGGAGGGAAAAAACAAAAAAAAAAGGTGAGTCCCACCTTCAGCCTGTCCACGGGGTGGTTTATGATCACACAATCACAGTGATTTGACTCTAAAAATCCCCTAAGATGGTTTGGCATCAGATGGATCGCAGCTGATTTTAGAATGAGATTGAATATTAAAACTAAACTGGAATATGAACAGTTGGACCTCTACAATTTGCCTCTTTCGGTTGTTTATAGTCAGACATATAGTAGGAATACACATACATTTACGTATATTTATGTATATCCCTAATGCCAGTCTGAAGTTTACATAGTATATTCCCAATGTTAGGAATATGTGTACACCCACATAATCAACATATTCATATTCGTATATCCATATCACATACACATATCTATGCTATAAATATAGTCCTAAAACTGAGGCCACATTTGTTAATATGGTATAGTTGGTAAAGTTGGAATATAGTAGTTGGTCCTCGAATTAAACTCTAAATGTGCCTCTGTTGGTATTTCAGGGTCATACAAGTATCTATGCATGGAATATACATATGTATGTGATATATACATACATATCAGTGTATGTACATACATATATATAATGTTTTTCCAGTTATGTTAATGTTGCTGTTGCCGACGAAAAGGCAAATAAGGCAAACTGAATCCTCCCCAAAAAAAACACTTGTTTTCATTCCCAACCTAATTTGCATTTTCTTTCACTTTCAGCTGCTGTATAAACAAAGATTATGGCAGAATGAGTTACGACACACAACCTAACCCCCCCCACCCCCACCCCCCCACCCCCCTACCCCCTACTCCACTCCCCACAACCTCTCCATCTCTCCATGCAGGTAGGGGGCCACGGCCGGCTGGACCTCCACAGAATCATCACCTGCAGTGAGAGAGGAAATCACTGTTGCTATGGAAACACCATTTAGGAATCCCATGATCCCCAGCGTACACACACACACACACACACACACACATGCTGCCTTCAGCCTCACCCTCCTCACACCCCCACTCCCACCCCAAATGCATACCAGTACGTCCTCGAGTTTTTTTGTTTGGTTTATGAGCGCAGAAGCAACATCAGCACTAATTAAGGCTCAGTGTGCCGCCTTTTCGGAACGAGCAGGATTATGATTACGCTGAAGTGGGCTCCGGCGTCATTAACGCCGGCCTGTGCTGCACTAACCACTGCGGAGGACTGTCGGCAGAATACTGAATGTGCTTTATTAACGCTTAACATCTCATTTGTATTATCTGATAAACCCCCGAATCTTTCTTTTTTTTTTCCTCAACTTGACAAATGCAAGTCGGAGTAATTACACGCTGCGAGTCACAACATTTAGCAAAAATAATCAGGACGATTGTTCGCCCTAAAAAAGAAGGAGGAGTTCCTACTCCCTCCGAGAGAGATGGGCGCAGTATAACTTGAAATGCTAAAAAACGAGGGTGAGGGGCAAGACAAGTCGATGATCCACCAATTACAGTGTCAGTAAAATATTCATGGGAGTATTTCACAACAGGCGCAACCGCATGTAAAGCAACAATTTCATCATTTTTGGTTTGATAAGAAAAACTGATACCAACCAGGGAGCTTTTTTTGGGGGAGAGAGTAGCAGCAACAGAGCGAGGATGGAACCTGGTCTGAAGCTGAAGAAACTGGAACTGTTTCTACGTGTTTCGCCTCCTGGGTTTCTACGATTGGTCAGAGGTGAAGATCACCTAACGTCTAAGACCTTCTGGATGAGTCGGGCTCAAACTTCCCATCATGCAGTCTTCATGTTACGCTAAGTTAAGCTAACTGCAGCCTCATATTATTTTTAGCTACACCCCCATTTATACATACAACACAATCAATAACAGGATCTTGATTACATCTTCATATTTACACATTTAATGTTGGAAAAAATTACATCAAAGCAATAAATGAGAAATATATACATTTTTTTATTATCAATAACTAATTAGCACAACATTCATTTTCAGTCTGTTAGCCCTGGGATGCTACTGTTGTTGTCACCTCAAAGATAAACATAGATAAACACCTCTTTTACTTTTCCTGAAAACAAAACACGACTTCATATTCTAGACGTTCAGCTGAAGTTCAGAGAGCAGGTAAAAAGAGATTTCAACAACATTTCCCAACATAACCCTAACCCTATCTAATCTCTGGAGGTTTTATCTTTGAAACAAAAGCATATGGAAAGAACATGCTGACGCTAAAGCTGCTGTTGCGGCTAACGCTGAACCTATGCTAATGCAATGCTAATGCTAGTGCTAAAGGTAGCAGGAACGCATGTGGAGCTGGTCTCCTGTCTGTCAAAGAGGCATTTGAGGCTGTGAGTTTTTATTCTGTAAAATCTCTGTTACACAGTGAGACACTAACAAATGTTTTGAGTTACAATCGTTCTGGTTTTTTGTCGTGATTAGGCAGAGCCAGAGCTGCAAAACTGTTATCGGTATCGCTATCTGTTGTGAGAAACACAATGTTAACAGGATGTTATCCACATCGGAATGAAAAAGCTGTTATTGTGCATCTCTAATTTGAAGCTGTGGAGAGTTTTCCTCAAATTCCTAATCATTCGTTCCAACTTGTAAATTCAGCAGTTCTTTGCTGTAGGAACGCTGTGTCAGTTCGTTGCCGAGGCTCCTCTGTTCTTATTACAGCAGACGAGCTGCACGGTGTCTCTCTCTCACACACAGTTATTCCTTTCCGTATAGATTTAATTTGTCACGCTGACAAAAACACATCTTTCACCACGCAGAGCAGAAGTGTGATTGATTTGCTCGACCTCTAAATTTGAACACCGACCTCAAATCTAATGTATGTATGAGGGAGCGAGGGCGTTTTTATGGATTTAGCACACTGTGATCCACATGACCTCCAGATGTGGCCACTCAGATCCCATCGCATTCCAGTGAAGACACGGTCGCATCTTCCAAACGTGTCAAAGTGTAAACAGGGTTTTTTTTCCATTTCAACTTTTCCATTTCGAATCGTCGTGAATAATGCAAGAGGAGTAGTTCCGTTAAAAATCGTAAAAAAAAAACGCTCCCTCTTCTCCACTATCAAGACGTAAAGTCTTAGAGACACAGCAGCTGTGACAAGCCCCCCGGACCGCAGGCCCTCACATCGTCCAATTTGTCCAGAGAGAGCAAACACTCGCAAAAAAAAAATGGTTTCCTTTGTTGTCCGAGGCCACCGCGGTTACATAAAGCCCCAGTGCGGACACGGAGAGAAGAGATCACATGCTGCAGTCATTAATGCATCATCTGTCATCAATCCAATGAGCTGTGCAGCTCTGTGAACTCTTTCCCTTCCTCCGAGGTCGCCTGAGGACCTGGCTTCCACAGGCAACGAAAAAAAAAGAGAAAAAACGAGAAGGAGAAGAAGAGGAAGAAGCCGCAAGCCCTGCACTATTGTCAGTTTCTGTGTCCTGCAGTGTGTAAACAATTATCCTGCTCTACAATTATTGTAGCCCTGGCAGTGACATGGAGAAGAGGAAGGAGGGGGGGTGGAAAAAAAGACACAAATGCAGATTTAATGAAAAAAGAGAAAAAGAGAACTGCTGGGTGCACCAGTCTGGGTTGCAGGGGAGGGTTAAGCAATTAACTAATTAGCCTTCTGGATAAACAATGCGGCTGTATATGTTTACTCTACGGGGGGGGGGGGGGGGGGGGGGGGGGGTGCTGAGGCGAGGGAGAGCGGCGGATGTTGTGCTGAGTCTACAATACAACAAGTGCAGGAGGTGGAAAACATCACAGATGTACAGCGAGTGTCAAAGAAGTTGTTTCTAGAGATTAAAGGAAACCTAGAGAGTGTTTATCCTCATTCTCTGGTGTTAACATAGAAGTTACAGAACACTGGTTTCATCAGAAACGCCTCAGACGCTGATTCACAGCCCTTTCAGATTCTTATTTTCCAGCTGTGGGAATATAACAGTCTGCTTCTTTGCAGATATAGTCCCTTTTCAGTCTTATCTGGCAACCACACATAGGCTTGACTGGCTGTCTCCTCTGCCACTCACATGAATGAGTCAGTGACTTTAGGTGCCGCTACGTTGCTGAACGTTCCTTCCTAAACGACGTGGGAACTGGAGCGATACAGCTATGAAGTATGCCCAACATGCAAGTTACGTAACGTTGGGTTAATCAGAAATTCAACGGCTGCTATTTTACAAGTCCTTTTCATGCTTATCTGTCAACCACACATCTGCCTTCCATTGATGTACAGTGGCTGTCTCGCCTGCCAATCACTTTAATAATTGCATGATTTTACGTTCCCTGCCAAGTCACATGCTTAGCAATTCATGAAACACATTTTCCTAAAGGGAACTGGAATGGTTGAATGGAGTATCTCTCCTTGTTCATTGGTGTAAACATAGAAGCTACGGGACATTGGTTTCAATAGAAATGCCATTTTTTGGCATTCATCTGTCAATCACACATTAAGTGTTGCTACTTTGTACTTATAATGTGCATTGGTATCTACTGAATGACAGTGGATATACACCTTTTGAGGTTTACACTACTGCACTTGAACACAGGTTCATGTTGTGCAGATCTGAAAATTGGAGAAACTGCAAACACAACCAACCCACCCCCAGAGCCTGGAGAGTAAAGAGAGAAAGAGAGAAAGAGAGAGAGAAAGAGGAAAAAATGGTGCACGAGGGTTGGAGCAAATTCGTTTACATCCCAACTCATGCAATATAGACGAGGAGGTAATCATCGCTGTGGCGGTTTCCAAAGTGGATGCTCTTCAGAGCGGCAGGAGAGGAGCACATTAGCTGTTCATTAGGCAGCGGGCAGGGAGCCATCCATCCGCTCTGTGTGCAGCTCTGCAGCCCAGGTCTGAGGACGGGGGACGTCACCAAACCACTCACGCCCCAAACCGACTCAACTGCACGTCCTCAACGACCAGGAGCCAAGATTTCACGAATGTGTTCCTACTAAAAGTCTGTTTTTTAGTAGAAAAGTGTCATTTCTGCAGATCTGGTGAAAACCTGAAGAATCATTGTGACATATTGGCAGGTGGTTTTCATCAGATGTATACTGATTTATATTGACATTTGATGGCAACTTTTTAGAGCTATTCCACCAATACTCCCCAGTACTCTAAAGCTGTATTTGTGTATTTATGGTCTGTGTAATATTTTTACCAGTACTTTTCCATGTGCTGCTCCTGCATTGATTCAGCGTTGCTCAGGCACCTGGTTCACTTTGAACCTCATCTAAATGAGTTTTTTGTGTACTTTAACTTTTCTTTGGAAGTGCCATTTTCGCAGCAGCTTGCGAGTTTTGAAAGTTCACCTTTTCATGACTAACCTGTTTGCTCTGATGCGTCTTCTAATTGGCTGCTAAAGAAGGAAACAGCTCTTTGTGGCGCTCCGCAGGCTTGTTGCTATGGCACGAACCCTGGGGAGCCTCTGATTTGTGACTGATTTGGTTTATTCACTGATCAGTCAGAGCCAGAGCATCTTCTTCTCAGAGTTCTTGCCTCAACTTAAAGGAAGTAACTGGGGCTCATTTGTGCCTGCTTAAATTAGCTTCCTTAATTTGCACATTTAATAAGGCAGTCCCACAAGCCCCCGCAAACTTTAAGTCTCTTTGATTTTTAACTTTGTGTGTTGGGCTGCATCGAGCCATTGACTCTGTTTGGCCTCGATTCAGATCAGACTGAGGAGATTCCTTTTTGTAATTATGTCAGTCTTATGTGGTTTTAAGTGTTTTTGTCTTTAAGCAAACAAAGGTTTCATTTGTATGCAGTGTTTGCCAGCGCAGAGCACTGTGCGTTTCTCCCAGAGGCTCAGCAGATGATTTCTGGAATATTAAATATCACCCACATGCTTCGTTGTGTCGTATTGTCATGAACTGCTGATCTACAGACTAATTCGCAACTGGTGTCAGGAATTTGTATTCGTAACAAAGACATCACCCACGGTCTCCATTTGTAGCTTCTGAGGCAGTGCAGTTTGCTGATATTCCAACATAACCTTAAAAACCTTTATATGTATAGTAATCTACTAATCTAGACTGGCTACAAGAGACCTGAATATCTGTCCTACCATCCAATGAAAAAGTCAAAGAAGGACAAGGATTAAAATTCTCATACTATATAGAGAAAAACTAGAATGAATAGATAATTAATCAGTCAAAACAGAGAATGCACAGCAAGGAAAACAGTTTGTAACAGAAACAGAATTCTCTCTTTGAGGTTAAAGGCCTGATGGCATTCAGATAAAAGCAGAACCTGAATCAAAAAGTCAAAAGCCAATTCAGGTTTAAAAGGTAAGGAGTTGACCATCCAAGATGGCCTCTGAGTGTAAAAAGTAGAAGCTCATTCCATTTATTTGAACTTCTGAATATTTTCTCACACTAAATCATGCGTGTACATAGTATTCTTTGACATCTATATATGGAAACACTGCTATAGTCTAAATGACATTTTTCATGGGGTATATGTGAACTACAGCGCAGACTCTGCTAACAATGGCTAGTAATAGCCTGGTACATCGATGCCCATTAAATGATATCCATTATCCGACGAGTGTCAGTGACCAACTTGATCTTCTTTTGGCATTTGAGAGGATTTGTTTTTTTTGGTCGTTTTACAGCAACTTTTCCCTACCATATGTGACCAGAACTCAACTTCTGACTTCCAAGCTAAATGGAATGTGCCATTTCCTACCTGCCTGGGGGTCAGAGGTCGGGGTCAAAGCAACAAAACCCCTGACACTGACACTTGTTTTCAAGGACACTTCAGATTGCTCCTGGCCCGAGCCTTGGTCCTCCTCACTTGGAGAGAGTGGTTCTAATCTTAATCTCCCAGCAGGAGAGTTCATGCTCCCCGTCTGATACCACCCCTGTGGAGAGGCGGCCATGACACCATCCTCCTGCCATCCTCCTCCTAATCACTCCATTCTTGCAGCATGGCCGCCGCCACCCCCACCGCCACCCCGTCAGCCTCAGGTCCCGGCTTAGTGGGAGACTGCTCTGACTGTGGCTGAGGCAGGATGAGATTCAGCCCGGCTATCTGGGCTCTAAAGCCGTGTCTTCCCCCCGCGCTGCCACCCACGGAGCGGCTGCTGAGAGGGGATACGTGATAATCCTCCGAAGGTGGAAAGGCACAACGTGTGGTGAGGACTCCTCAGTGAGCCGAGATGTAGCCAGCTCAACATGATCGGTCGGCCTCCTCCACACGACCTCAAAGGTGTCAACTTCTTCTGGCCAAATGCTGCCTGGACCTTTTCCAGTCCACCTTCTGCAGCGTGTTGATTTCAAAAGGCACGTCTGACAACGTGTGTGAGACTCAGTTCTCAGCTTTGGCCATCTTTCCCACGACTGATTGGCAATTTGTCTTCAATATGTGGCTGGTTTATAGAGATTTATGCTTTATTTAAGATGGGCTTCTTGTGTGCCAAAATCCATAAACCAACACATTTCAGATATGTGCTGTTGTTCTATATGTATCAATGCAGCAAGCATTATTGCATCTTTTCCATTGCACATCAGTTATTTAATGCTTTTAGCTACTACTAGCTAGTACCTGGTCCCATCTTTGGTACCTACTGCAGAGCTTTTGGTACCATCACTGCATCACTGTCTCCTCACCATCATCACAGGATCTGTTTACGTCCTCCACTCATGCCTGGGCGTCCTTGTTTGATTGGGTCACTTTTTGGGTGAATTTATGAGCAGTTCAGGTTGTTATTTCTCTGGATAAAAGATATGGTTCAATTCATTTTAAGCCATAAATGCCACGACTCAATCTGAGCTGCCACCTTCTCTCTACTCTCTCTCTTTCTCTTCTTCTTCTTCTCCTGCTGTTCCTTTAACAGAGCAGTAACACCAGTCCCAGCCCATGTCCCACAGGACTCCAGTGTTTGTTATCATGACTGCAACCAACCCCCCCTTCTCTTTTTGCACAAGCTTTGCTGACCTGACCTTCCACTGTCCATTTGTCTATGTGTGTGTGTGTGTGTGTGTGTGTGTGAAGGAGGGCGGTGGCTGAGATTATACGGCCCTCCAGGCAGCTGTAAAAGATGACTTATGGCACCTCTGTGTTTCAGATGTAGCGGTGGCGTCGAGTGGAGGTTTCGGTGTTAAGACGAGGGAGTGAATTGATCAGCGAGGAATTGCCAAGTGGAAAAGAAAACCACAGGAACCGTAGCCCCGGTTCCTTTTCATGTACTGCCGAGGAGATTAGGGTTTAAACTCCAGCTAGTCATGTGAAGGAGACAAAAAGAGAAAAAAATCTCGCTGGGCCGAGAAGAGGGGATTGAGAAGGAGAAAAAAGAGAGAGGGGGGAGTCAAACAAGGCCACGGCATGAAGCTCTTTTCTCACTCACTTGTATTCCCCTGTGTAAAAATATGACAATCCAATTAGTGCTCCAATTCAGACGATCCACGGCTGTTCGCCTGGTGTCAAACCTGAGAGGGAAGAGAAGAGGAGGCGAGGACGCAGCCTTGACATTTCCATTCTGGTCCAATAAGCTGCCGTCAGAGGTGATCATTTAAGTACGGATTAAAAGCGTGTCCTGCTATATTTACGTTTTTTGTGTGTATTCATCACTGTCCTGGCTAGATTAACAGAGTCTGCTCCACTGACTTCCACGACGTTCAGTGGTCGGGTGGAGTATGAGGCAAGGTGGGAAGTTTTAGAAGAGATTACAGATACACAGGCAGACTTTCCTTTTAGAGGGACTTGTTATGCAAAACTCACTTTTTCATTGCTTTAGTATGTAGATTTGCATATCCAAAGTGCCTCCTGACCCCTTCGACCTCTGTCTCTGAAAATGTGTCTCTAAACGTTTTGATTTCTTTGTTACTTAACGAGGAGTTACGTTTGCATAGCCCCACCCAGCTCTGATAGAATAAGATATTTGTGACACTGTCCATACGCCCCATAACTTCACGGCTATCTAGAAGTTAGAAACTTGAATGGAACGACCTGTGAGCCACGTTAGATTACGTAACCTCAAACGCATATACTGTAAGAGGGAAGGAGCGCCAAGAGCGTGAAAAAATAAAAAAAAACCTCTGGAGGATCCAGCGAATGATGGTTTCCTGCATGAAAACCATTAAATTGTGCACACACAGCAAGTGGCAGAATCGTCCAAGGTTACCAGTGTGTGTCCTCAAAAGATCGAGAGAGAGAGAGAGAGAGAGAGAGAGAGAGAGAGAGAGAGAGAGAGAGAGAGAGAGAGAGAGAGAGAGAGAGAGGGAGAGAGGAGAGAGAGAGAGAGGGAGAGAGAGAGAGGGAGAGAGAGAGGGAGGGAGAGGGAGAGCAAACCATCTCTGAGAATAAAAACCACAGCCTCTTGCATAAAATGTAAATGAAATCTCCAGCAAGTCTGTGCTTACCCACAAACACTTTGTCTCACCATGGGCTCCAGCATAATCTGTTTAAACCAACATGCGCACACACACAGAGAAAGAGAGAGAGGGAGAGAGAGAGAGAGAGAGAGAGAGAGAGAGAGAGAGACGGGCCAAATTCTGGGAGCCTACTTGACAAGCTTTTATCCCCCCATGTGTTTTTTTTTCTTTATTCCTCTTTTCAGCTGCTTCCATTACTTTTTACATCCTGGGAGTCAGCTGTGCACAGATGCACAGGGAGGAGGGAGGGCGGGCGGGGGGCTGGAGAAGGGGGGGGGGGGGGTGGGGGGGGGGGTGACAGCCACTGCAATCAACAGTTTTCCACGCGAGCCCCGGTGCAACGAGAGCGATCTATGAGAGCACCAGAGTAGTATTGATGTTTCTTGGCGAGACTCCAGCTCCTGCTCGCACTGATCTGAAAGGGACGCCGACCAAAAACATCATCATCAGGACGGAGCCAGAGCCTCGCAGCACATGCAGGACCGCTCCAGCCAAGAAAGGCTGCTTTTATATGTTTATGCATATATCTGCTCTCTCCCACAATCAGCAGTCAGAGTGTGTGTAATCACCGGGAAATCGTTGCCAGTGGTTTATAATGAAACGCTCAATCAATCAGAGACAAACAATGAATCCTCTGGACAATAGGATGTCACTCACTTTGGTTTGACTCGAAATCTGCAAAAATCGAGTCGAAACACGCTCTTCTTCAACCGTGAACAAGTCTTATCGGAGTATTGGAACTGTTTGTTTTGGAGGAGGCGGATTCGATCTGTGTGTGTGTGTGTGTGTGTGTGTGTGTGTGTGTGTGTGTGTGTGTGTGTGTGTGTGTGAGACATCGGGATCAGAGATGGTTTCGAGTTTCCAGGAGGTCGGCAGCTCGCCAGATAAAAGCCTCCAACACGAATGGAACAAACTGTTAAAATATAACTCTTCCCCAGTCCTTCTTCAGGGATGCTTTTTGTTTTCTGTTGAAGGTTGAAGGTCGGCCTCCACACGAGGGAGTCACAACAGAGAAAAACCTATTACACCCATCACATAATGTTATTACACTGTCATTACAAAGTCATAAATTAACTTACTTAAATAAAAGTTAAATTAAATTTAAACTGAATTGAATTACATTAAAATTAACTCATTAAAAAATATATAATACAAGGTAATATAAGAATTTTAAGATTAAAAATACAACTTTAAATACAATCAAAATAATATTTTATTGTTAAAAAATTAATTTATATATATATATATATATATATATATATATATATATTGAGTAATTTCTATTTGGAGATAAAGTACTTATCCATATCCAATATCCAATTGATCTGTGATTATATTTTGATTCTAAGCTCAGATGTGAAAACAAAACAAGATGAGATAATTTCACTTTTTTTGTGTTAGAACCAAATAACTTGCATTTACTCAGTCTCCACAATCCTCAAACCGAAGTACAAACCCTGCAGCATCATGTTATTCCCTCTCACTTCGTGCCTACGTCATTTTTTTCCTGCTGTCCGACTTTTCCTTCTCCTCCCTCCTCCTCCCTCCCTCCTCCTCCCTCCTCCTCCCTCCCTCCTCCTCCCCCCGCTCCAATAAGGCCACTGTGTTCCTGATACCAACAGCACTCCATGTCCATGAAAACACATGTGAGCGCATGAGCCAGTCAGATCAATGCTAATTCCAGCCTCACACTCAGCAGGAGTTCATCTGATGATCCCGGACTGGGGAGAGGATGGGGGGAGGATGGGGGGAGGACGAGGGGAGGATGAGGGGAGGATGAGGGGAGGACGATGGGAGGATGGAGGGAGGATGGGGGGAGGATGGAGGGAGGATGAGGGGAGGTTTGAGGAAGGATGGGAGGGTCTAGTCTGAGCCCAGAGTCTGATTGTGTGATGGGAGCCGTGTGTTCTGGGGTCAGAGGTCAAACCGGGCAGGGAGGGAGCGACAGCATTGCTTCGAGAGGGGGTAAGATAATGGATGGAGATTAAAACCTCTGAAAACTCATTTTTCATTCTCAGTAGAAACATTTTGTTCGCTACACCTTTAAATAACAAAACAGGGAACAAGAGACAGGTGAATACAACATTTTTTCAGAACTAGAGATAGATTGATAGCTAGGTATCGTCTCCCGAGATAATATATAACCCTAACCCTAATATTAAAGTATTATGGTCACAACACGCAATATAATTCAAATGAAGTTGATGCTTCCCAGTTGTGGGATAGAATCATATTCATATGAATTTATATTATAAATACGTATTAAACCCTTTAATACCTACATAAGACTCCCTATTACCCAATCCCGTCCTGCCTAATATATCCACTCCCATTGGAAAATCATGGTTTAAGTCGTGTTTCATTCCACAAAATGTGTCGGAAACGTGCTTGAAAGTTTGATCTGAATGTATTTTCTTGTCAGTGAATACGCACCATACAGTTCTGGGTTGGAATTGGAATTAAAACTGGCTCCAGCGAACAGGATAATGAATTGGAACCGGTGCAGTTTGAGGGAGAAAACACAGAAACTTTCCCGTGGCTGTGGTGCTGAGGACGAGGGCAGGATGAGGGGAACGGGTGAAGTTTCACAGAGGCAGGAAGCGCTTTGCAGCACCGACTATTTGCATTTGGAGTTCTCCAGCTTAATGACCTTCTCCGGATAAACACTGACAAATTAGCATAATGTTGTGATCAAGAGCGAGAGACTGTTTCTAATTCAGTTTCTGAACATTTTGGCTGTGATTTAATTTCACCCCCCCTCCCCCGAATGCGATTCACAGCTCGAGTGTCTGTGGTCCTCTGAGCCAGTAATGAGGCTGCATTAAAGCCCGCACTCCACTCTCTTAATTGGACGGGCCCGGCGCAGATTGCAGGTGATAGAATCAGAGTTTTTGAAGCCGTCCACAGAGGCGGACGCAGGTTCAGAGCTGCGACGACTGATCCAGGCACTGACGTAAAACAGGTCCAATTCAGAGCTTCAGAATCAGCATTTTTTGTTGTTGTTGTTTTTGGGAAATCGGGGCCGATCACGTCATTTTCACATGATCAGAGTCAGGTGGAAAAGAACCGGGTCACTGATGTGTGTTAAACCGTAGTTTAAAAGCTGCTTGTAATCATCTAATTCTCTAATTTCCTCCTAGCTCTTCTTACCCGGTGAAACGAGCAAATTCTCCTAGAAACTGCATCCCGAGAATGTTGCAGTAATAACTGGTAATGGAAACAGCGTGATTTCGACATCTCGAACGTCACCAAAGCGTCTTCATGCTCTCATCAGGTGGTTTTTCAGATGTGTCGATACAGAATTTTATCCCAAAAGCGTTGTTGGAAACACTTTTTTTGGATTTCCACGTCACGTGACCTGACGTAGGCCAGGGGTCACATGACCAGGTGGGAAGTATAGGGTTTCATTATTCAAACTTCCATGAACTGACCCAAGTAGTGATCAGTCATTCTCCACATATAACAGTAGTAAGTGGTAGTTAATACATGCAGCTTGACAAGTCTCCTCCCCAGGTTTCACCCCAGATACATTTTCTGCCCATTCTGCAAATATAAAACCACACACACACACTCACACAACCCTCCGCCTCACACCCATCCACTCCCCAGCCCTCACCACCCTATCCAGCCTCTATCCAGTCTCTCCATTCTCTATCCATTCTCTATCCAGCCTGTATCCACCCTCTCCAGCCTCTATCCAGCCTGTATCCGGCCTCTCCACCCTCTATCCAGCCTCTATCCAGCCTCTAGACAGCCTCTATCCAGCCTCTATCCAGCCTCTGCCACCGTTTGTCTCGCCCGGCGTGTCTGGCAGTAATGCAGCAATCCGTCAGCCACTGTGTCACGGCGTAAATCACAGGCAGGGCTCGATGAGCTGCACACGTCCTGAGTGTTGGGGGGAGAGAGAGGGAGGAGAGAGGGAGTCAGAGAGGGAGTCAGAGAGAGAGAGGGAGGCAGAGAGGGAGGAGAGAGGGAGTCAGAAAGAGGGAGTCAGAAAACGAGAAAGAGAGAGAGGGAGTCAAAGATAAAGGGAAAGAGGCAGTAGGTAGAGGGGGGGGTCAGAAAAATAGAAAAATAGGAGAGAAGAGAAGGAAAGAGAAGGAGAAAGTGGGAGTCAGAGAGAGGGAGTCAGAGAGAGGGAGAGAGCGGGGATGAAAAGAGTTGGAGGTGGACGGAGGAGCCCACAGAGATCCTGGAGATTGGGGGTAACCATGGTAACCGGGTGCTTCTGATCCGTCTTTCCTTTGTCCGATCTCTCCCGACTGTCTTGACGGTGTTGGAGACGCACAAAAGATTTTTACTGTCGTGCCCAAAAGCTCCACAACAGTAAAATCTTGAATAATTCAATTGGTTTAATTTATTAACTCACAGACTTTCCAATCCTAACTTTCACTTTTTGCTGTTTATTATATTTCTACACTATTATTATTTTCTACAGTATTGTTATCATTTACTTATATTTAACTCTGTTGTATTCTATGAATGTGGCTGTTGACCAGAACCATTTCCTTTCAGGGTAAATAAAGTACTTTTCTACCACTTATCTTGAAAGTTTTGTACAGTAACCTATCTTATAAAGTGGGTGGAGGTGGTAGCAGAGGTAGAGCCGTTAAGGCTGGTTAATGTCGGCCTTGGTTTATTGGCTCAGCACTGTGCATAATAAAAGGGCAAAACCGTCCTGGAGATGTTTTTTATTACCGCAAAAAAATAAATAATAAAAAAAAGAAATCTGTAAATCTGGCCAGCGTGGTGAGAGAGCGCTCGGTCTGCAGAGACGGATCAGAGGCCTCAGCCGGGCGGATTTAATGATCGGTTGGTTTTCCTGTATGTTTTCCAGCCGGACCAAAGCGTTCGCTTCAGAGAGGAAGAACGACGCTGGATGTGGCCCGTCACATTTCTGCATCCCGTCTTTCGATTCGACGTCCATGCTTGACTGGCTTGTTTTAATGGCTTCCTCAAAAACTGGGGCTTTCTTTTCTTCTTCTAATTCCTCTGTCTGTTGAGCTTCCTTAAATAAGTGCTTCAGATGAAATGTAATGCGGCCTGATATCGGGGAAGCTAAAGCGATGCGTCTGAGGAGCAGAGCTCCTCTCTGGCATGCGACTAAACAAGCACGCGGCGTCTGGCCTAATTCTCCAGCCGATTGTTGTCATGTCGAGCGCCTGAATGTGTGTCATGCTAAGGACAGCTCTCCAGAGGAGGCCGCGAGCTCTGGGACGGCACGTCCACGTCAGCTCCGCAAATAGGAACCACTTCTTCTTCCTCTTCTTCTTCCTCATATCCTGGATATAGAAACATGGGGAGTAGTAGAAACACTTCATTTGAGTGTTATTGTGCTTTTTTTTTGGCAATAAAACAGCTTTTTTCACAATTTTCCAGTGGTTTCCAAATTACTGTATGTACTGGATGCTTCCAAATATGCTCATTACCATGTTTGCAGCATCCAAAGCTTCATTTTATTCACATCCCATTTCATTTGCCAGTTCCAACCTCCTCCCAGATGAGAGACGTCTTCTCACGCATCTCCATCTTGTTTTGGATGAGACATTCCTACTGAGAACAAGGTGTTTCCATGACTGGGAAGTTGCAGCTTTATCTCCATTAGAACATTTCAAAGCACAAGTATCCTATGGTCGAGTCTTAGTCAAGCTATAGTCTCAGTCCAGTTAAGATCAGAGCATTTTAACATGTAACATGTGTCTAAACGTTGCCAGTCGTCACTAAAAGTGGCTTTGTTTGTCTCTTCAGGACAACGTCATCGACCTATGTCCTTCTAAGTCTTTCTAAGTATCAGTTATTTTCATATGCTATCCATCCATCGATCCATCCATCTATACACAAGATGGACATGGTCTTTTGGTCACAAATGTGAAGCCAACGCAAAAGTGACTTTACTTGCAATACCACTGACGTCCACTAGGGCTGGCTCCAAAGCCATGTCATTTTTAATCATAAAATACTCATTCCCAAACCAAACATGGCTTCTTCTGGCTCCAAAGAATCAAGATGGCGACGCCCTGTGAGCCAGGTTCAAAACACCCCTCGACAAAGACGATGGAGGACTCCACTGACTGAAACTTATTCCAGATATGACCTGATTCAGGTTGAAGCTCGTCCAACCTCTTTGTTTACGTCTCAGTCCGGTGAAAATCAGACGACTGCTGTTTACGTAAACACGGCCGGTGTCCGTCCGTCTCCTGGGTCTGTGTGTTCAGACGAATCGGGCTCGGTCGGTGGCTCGGGAGGCGCCCTTCCTCAAAGTCACAGCCTTGAGCCAGTTATCACTCCAGGGAAAAGAGAGAGAGAGAGAGAGGGAGAGATGCTCGCTCGTCCCTCTAGGAATCACCTGGGCATGCACACACACACACACAGACTTACAGATGTGCTCACATACACCTGCATTATTAGCAGACAGTGACCAGCCTTCAGGGCTTTGGGAGGGTGTGTGTGTGTGTGTGTGTGTGTGTGTGTGTGTGTGTGTGTGTGTGTGTGTGTGTGTGTGCGCGTGTGTGTGTGCAGACTTGTCGTTTGCAGTGCAAACACAGACGTATGTTTTGATCCCTCTTGTGCCGTTACACAGAAACCAGAGGATGAAGGTGAAGGGATTTTCAACCTAATTCACCGTGTTGATGCACATTCAGGAGACACACACACACACACACACACACACACAAGCGCTTGCGGTTAAAAGGATGAAGTCCCGTCAGTGTGTAACTAAATGTTTCACTTTGATCGTGGGATCTGATGTCAGTGTTCGGGGACTGCTACGGTCTTAGCAGCTGCATCTGAAGCGTGTGCAGAAATCCATGACTGGATCCAGTCTGGTCAGAGTCTGGTCACAGACTGGGTCCAGTCTGGTCACAGACTGGTCACAGACTGGGTCCAGTCTGGTCAGAGTCTGGTCACAGACTGGGTCCAGTCTGGTCCAGTCTGGTCCAGTCTGGTCACAGACTGGTCACAGACTGGGTCCAGTCTGGTCAGAGTCTGGTCACAGACTGGGTCCAGTCTGGTCCAGTCTGGTCACAGACTGGTCACAGACTGGGTCCAGTCTGGTCAGAGTCTGGTCACAGACTGGGTCCAGTCTGGTCCAGTCTGGTCCAGTCTGATCAGAGTCCGGTCGAGCTGTATAGTTTGATATGTAATGCTCTTGATAGTTAAGTTGCTATTAACTGTCAGAAAAAGGTATGAAAGAGGAATAAAAAGAAAAGGAAACAGTATTTGAAGTGTAGCGCTAACTGAATGAAGTCAAATTAAAGTGAAAGCGGCTTCTTCCATTTTCGCTTCTTAAATCCTAAATTATATATCAGTAATGATAATAATAAGATGCTTTGTCAGAAAATGAAGCTGAATCGAAGCTGAACATTCAGAAAAAAACACAATTTTTTTGCCAGTTTGTTTTAACACTGATGTCAATTTTTGGTTTTCATCTGAAAAAAATAAATAAATAAAGACAAATAAATAATCCACCGCGGCCGATATATTTCCCCTGAGACTGCAGCTGCGAATGCCAACACAATCTAATCTGAGCAAACTGAAGGTAGCTCCTGGGGGGGGGTGGGAGGGGGGGGCGGGGGGGGGGTATATTAAAACAGTACATAAAGGGAAATATCGTTGCCAAACTTCATCTTAGTCTGTTTTTTTAAATGTTTTGTTACTTAATGCAATTACAGGGTATAACTGCTAAGCGATTCACATTACTCATAATCCCATGACGTGTGGAGCATAACGGGGGGGCGGGGGGGGGGGGTCGGGGGGGGGGGGGTTGTTCTGGAAAACGTCTAATTTAGCAGCCGTTAATTAACATTATTCATCGGGACGATCGGGTGCACGTGCGCCGTGATGGAATAATGATCGAATGCAAAAAATTTAATTGCTCCTGGAAGAAGATTTCTGTTTCTTCCGCTACATAATAGAGGAATAATAATAATCGTTATAATAAGAGGGAAAAAACAACAACGAGCCCTGGTGGTTTCAATTTGCTTCAAAATGAAGTCAGCACCATGATGAGCATCCTACACTCCTAAACATAGATCCTCAGAATGACTCCTCAGACACTCCGTTTCTTAGTAGTGACTTAGTAATGACATCTCATAAGCTTTAAATGAGTGACTCGACTCATCTATATTATGTGCTTTAAGCAGATTAGAAACGATTGTTCTAATTAAGTGAACTTGTTGAGTTGCATGTACTCAACTCACTCTACCACCAACCAAATCCACCACAAAATGAATGATTTTTGTGGTACATTGAGCTGAGATGCCACACTACAAACTATGATATTTACCTCAAACATCCAATATTTGTTTTCTTTCTGCTCATCATCAAATCCCAGTGAAAACCGTAGATTTCAGGCCAAAAGACGCCCAGGCAGTGAATTCCTCCGCGTGCCATCACCAATCCCAGCCAGCCACACAATCCCACGTAGGCGGAGGACAGAGATGAAGTCACGCTTAATGCAGATTACTCACTGGTAGGGATTACATCACTGTTTCATAACAACATCCAGACTTGCAAAAAAAAACTTTCCTTCAGGCCACTTTGGAGCATTCTCTCTCTCTCTCTCTCTTACACACACACACCATTTCTTTTCCCAATTACCATTTCATGACTCAGAGTAAATCCACACACACACACACACACACACACACACACACACACACACACACACACACACACATGCACACACACCTTTTTTGCCTCAGTGTGAAAAATCTACTTGAATGCAGGAACCTGTTGCGCTGCTCCAGGTTACAGTCAGCAGATGTTGGAAATGGAAAGTGGACCCCGGCGCTGCAAGGGACCTATAATAAAACTATAGGTGGAGGAGGAGGAGGAGGAGGAGGAGCAGGAGGAGCAGGAGGAGGAGGAGGAGGGAGGTAAATGTATCGCCATGTGACCTTGGAGTTGCTGATGGGCTTTTTCTCCTCTGTCAACAGTCTCGTATATTAATGAGCTGAAAGAAACGAGGGCCACATGTGGTGGATGCCCCTCCATCCGAGGCCTGGTACCGGGATGTGATTACCTTTTTTTTTTGTTACGTTTCCTTATGGGAGGAATAGAAAACTAATTGGACAG
This sequence comes from Karalla daura, assembly GCA_029224185.1. NCBI lineage: Eukaryota > Metazoa > Chordata > Actinopteri > Chaetodontiformes > Leiognathidae > Karalla > Karalla daura. Next base: position 2,256,619 of record CM055209.1, on the reverse strand, counting down.
AGCTGGGTAGAGCCAGCCAGCCCACTGAGGAGGTGCACACACCATGTGTGTATGTGAACGTTAATAAAATTCTCACCCACTTGCGACCGTGGCTCTGGCACCGTACGTAACGTATCGCCTCCCTGTGAAGCTGATGCAGTAACACTGTGAGGCTGCTTCAGCATTTGTAGGGATGCATAGCTTTGTTTTTACCCAGGTACTGATGACATCTTTTAAATATATATGATATATGAAAGCACCTCCTCTCCTAAACCATCACTTAAACTTCCCATCTTTTATCTCTCACCCGAGCATTCATTGCTATCTCACTGCATCAGCTGCATCAGTCAAAATACAGAGTTTAAAGAGAGAAAACTCTCAGACACTTTCTTCCTAGCTTTAGCATTAGCATTAGCTTTAGCGTTAGCCAAAGCAGTTCTAGCCTCCACATATTCTCTCCATATGTTATTGATTTAGATGGTATAACCTTCATAGATTAGATGTTGGGATCCATACTCTTCGTATTTACTCTCTGAACCTCAGCTGAACATCTAACACCCTGCAGTCATGTTTTCCTCTGGAGAAGCAGTGAAAATGTCCCAATGCTGCAATGCTGGCCAATTAGCTATTGCAGTCTCACCACAAACTGTCTTTACCTCAGGTGTGTATGCGAACTGTTAAAAAATGTTATTGTTATTCTCATTTGATAATTAGGTCTCGTATGCCTCGTATACATCATACCCCAGTTTACAGACACACAAGATTAAAGGAGCCAGAAAATATTCAAGAAATTTGACTCTATATCATAAGAAACATTCATCAGTCTTCATGATTTGGTCTCTGTCTGTGGTACAGTGTGTGAAGCGGTGAAGTGCTGCTGCTGTGGCCCCTGGGGAGCGTTTGGGGTTCAGCGTCTTGTTCGAGGGGTCGTTACACGTCGTTCCTGAGGTTCGTCCCTCTGGTTAGCAGCGCGGCTCTGCGGCTTGTAGGCCGCTCTCAGACGAGCTGTTTAAGCAGGGCACAGACAGGCAGATGTGGAGGCAGCGTGAAACCCACACCAAAGGGTTTTATTCCCAAAACACTGAATCCAAAAACTGAATTCAAAGCAGCAAAAAGAGCAACTTCAAACGTCGAAATTAGAATGCAAAAAACCATGGCAAAACTGGAGGATTGTCCCATTAAGAGTACTTTCCAGTCGTTTAGATTAGAAAACTATTTAAAAAACGGAGAAGGTTGAGACTTAGCATTGATGAAGCTTTGTTTTGTTTGTGAGACGAATCCAACTGATGAAATCGTTGCAATCTCTCAGTTTCTCGAATCTCAAAGTTTAAAAGGTGAGTTTTGTTGCTCCGAGGTTTCTCTACGGAGAACACTGCTGACAGGCTAAATAATCATTACTTCACATGTGCGTGTGTGTGTGTGTGTGTGTGTGTGTATGAGCTGAGCCTTTCTGGCCAACTTTAATACGTCCATTGCACAAACTGAGGGGAAAAACAGGCCCTCCGTGTGGCAGGTGTTTCCAGCTCCATAAAACAACAGAGTGAAAAGTTCAGCCTCAGACCTGTGAAAACCGCAGCTCGAGCCATCGAGTCACGTAAACTCACGGGCGATAATGTCGCCATCACGCAGGTGTGGCTCGGAAATCTGTGCACACGGGCCTGGGGAGTTTTACAGCATAGTGAGAGAGAGAGAGAGAGAAAGAGAGAGAGAGCACAGACTGAACCAGGCGGCTTTAATGCTCAGTAGAAAGCTTTAAAAACTATGCTCTTAAGACCTGTCTGAACGCCCGGAGAGAGGAGTGGACGTGAGGGTTGAAAGCCGCCACTTTGGGAGCACTCGGACGCCTCCGGCCTGAGGTCAGACCGGCTGTTTTCACAGAGAGAAACGGGACAAACCAGAGCTGGACTCAGACACCAACGCGGCTCGGTTTGAGCTCCTGGAGCCCCCCGTCACATATGGTTCGCGGGGGTCGAACATGCCAACGCACACTGAGGTCCGGGCAAGAGAAGCTGCAGACCTGCGGGCAGGACAAATTGCCTTTTCGGGGGTCCGTGCCAGCTGAGGGCTGCAGCCAATCAGCAGAGAGCAGAGAGGACGTGGGCGGCGGCTGCTGTCCACCAACAGGATGTCCAAGTCTCTGGCACCGATGGAGAGACAACGATATCACAATACATATATACAAGAGTACAAATAATCTGGAAATAACAGAAGGATTGTGAGAAAATAGGTCAAAAAGCTTCTTAATAGTGAATGTTTTCTCTTTTTTAATCCTCCGGAACAGTAAAAAAGCTATTTAAAGATCATATTCTTGGTGTAAGACGAATTTACAATTTTCACAGTTCTTGCGTCATCTTATATCAATATGATTTCACGCCATTGTTATTTTACGTTTTGGAACACTCAGGCTTGAGTACGGTTGACAAGACGATAATGTGATTTTGTATGTTTGACTTTTTTTTTTTACTGAACAGGAATCAAAACCAAAACCATCTGAATCCTTATAATTCCTCTCAGTAAACATACATTAATTGGTTCTAATTTTCTGAACTTGCTACCAATGAGCTGTTGAAACATACAGTCATTGTAAACTAACATTAATCTCAGACACAATCTGGTTATTATCCATTAAGTAACTGACTCATTGCTTAATCTAAACCAGTTTGGAAATCATCCTCAGAATCACTTCTTCTGAGAAAACTTTTTACGTCCTTCAGGTCAAAGAGGTCACAGTTTACAGATCCACTTCTCTTAAGTCTTTGCTCTGACCAGTTTTTACATAAATAATGAGCCTTTAATCTACTATAATCCAGACTGGTATGAAAGTAATGACTAAAAATGATTTCCTGGAATGCTCTGCCCTTTAGTAATAAAAAGAAAAAACTTCTGGGACATGTTGTGATTGACTAGATGAGACGCTCGTGATTCCTTATGAAAAAGCCTCATTTACATCTGATTACATCTGCATGTGACAGGACTTTAGATTCTGGAGGAAACAAAGTGGCAGATCGCTTCATGCCTCTCCCCTGGCGTCACGAAGGGTGCGGGCTTCATCTTCCCGTCTGAAAGGTCACAGATCTGAGCGCTGCAGGTTCCCCAACAACCTCCTTAATTGGCTTGAACCTTGTTTCACTCCTTCTCTCCAGATAAGAGCAAGCCCCCCCCTCCTCCTCCTCCTCCTCCTCCTCCTCCTCCGCTCCCCATTAAATGCCATTAATGAAAAATTAACAAGTACATGAAAGCTGGACAAGAAGCTGAATGACAGCCGACTCTGCCTTTAATGCATTATGTATCAAAGAGGTGCCGATGCCGCCCGTTGTTCTCCTGCTGTGTTCGCTCAGAGGTCAAAGACCGAGCCGTGTCCCTGACAAGGCCCCGAGGCCACAGATCACAACCTCCACAGCCTGCTCAGACAACGCTGCCACTCCTCCTGCTCTTTCCTCCTCCAAAACCACCTGGAACAGGTCGGGTGGCAGCGTGCAGATCAATACTAATGAATACAGAAACAGAGGGAGCCAAAGAAAAAAATACAAACAATAAAAACCCTTGTGGTTAAAGCCACTACAACCTAAATACTGCAATAGAGAGAAAGAGTATAGAAGCTATTTAATATGGAAAAAAACAACTGCAAGATGAAATGAAACGAGAAATATTTGAGATAAGATGGGAACCATTAACACCTATTTTTTATTATTTATTTTGATGTCATTTATTTATTTTTTATGTTATTACATTATTTTATTATATTGTATTTATTATATTTTATTATATATTTTTTTATTTATCTTTTATTATTATTATCATTTTATATTTTTAACATTTATTTTGTTGACTTGAATTAGCCATTTTGTTTGTTTTTTATTTTCCTTTATATTTATTCTCTCAATAGCAACTGATCCAGATGTTTTGATGCAGTCTCTCCAAGTAAAAGTTTGTATCATTGTTAAGATCGAGACACACAGGTGTGTGAATAATGTGGTGTGTAATGATGCTTTGGGTGTGATTTCATCTTGTATTTCCACTGTGAGGAATCAATAAATAACGAAGGTAAAACTCCAGCTTTAAAGGGAGGATCAGACAGAAGACCACGGGTCTGTGATGATTCATGAAGAGGCAAATGTTGGGTCAGATATCCTACACCTCTGGGCAAACAGCGACATAAACGCTGCAATTTCACGGTTCCCGCGAAGGCATCGTTCCAGCAGCAACGCTCGATATCAAAATGAGGGGGTTTCCTGCAGGATGAGCCGCGGCCCGGGTCTGGTTTCCACAGCGAGGAGCCGTCCAAGAAGAACTCTGGAGCTCAGGCCGGCGCTTTCCAGGAGATACGTCCTGTCTCCGTGTCCTCGGGCTGTGGGGAGACACGAGGACGCGCTGCTCTCTGAGGCGTCCGCCATGGAACACGAGCTCGATACGAAGCCAGCGTCTCATCACGGAACGTCAGGGCGGGTCAGGAAGGGTCCCCGCGTCTGCACGGAGTCGCTTCGTCTGCACTGGAACGCTGTTACAGATGTGAACCATCGCTTAGATCTTTCACTGAGCTGCAACAGATGATTACTGCCGTAGTGGAATCTGTCCGTTTCTCTCTAGATTTGATTTATAAAAATGATGAAAAATTCAATCGATTCATTTTCCTAGAGGGCTAAAGAAACAAGAAGATCTTCACATTTGAAGAAGCTGAGATCAGAGAATTTTGACTTGGATTTCTTAAAATTATGGCGAATTATGGGGAAATCCACAAATCAATTTCAAAAGTAGATGTAGATTACTTTACAAGCCAATGAATGATCAATAGCTGGTGCAGCTCTAATCATTTACACTGAAAATATGAAGCATTTTAACAAACTCTCGCCAGTGAGAAAATAAGTGTTTAAAATGAAGTTTTTCAAGTATCTACACATGAGCCCAGTTAATATCAACCATCAGCTTAGTCTGAGATCAGGCTCTGCAGGATTCAGATCAAGGAACTGATCTGATTTCCTTGATCTTACAGATGTTAAATCAGCGTTCATATTACTGAGGTTTACAGTAACCAGACTTTTAGGATAGCATAAACTCAAATCACAGCAACAAACAGTGGGAGATAAAACACAGACTCCCAGCATCGAATCTGCACTGAACTTTGGTGAAACTGAGTGTGCAGATCCTTCAGACACGGACGCTGAGGAAACAGTGACGTTAGAAGCGCGAGCCTGTGTCCATCCTGGAGATTTAGTGCCGGAGGGGGGTGGGAACGAAATCCAGCACAAAGTCCAATTCATCCCGACTTGCACTCTGTGACTCCTGAGGCATATGATACTGCAAAATCTGAAGCGTATGATGCTGTCGGAGTGGACGTCTGAACCAACCAGAGGAGGCGGAGGCTTCAAGGATCTGCAGCTTTCACTTATCTATTTATTTATTTTGCAAGGTTTGGTTTCAAAGTGATTTGCTGCACACATATCCCACATAAGAAACTATAAGGAATGATTCCTAACAAAAACAAGCTGCCTGTAGAGGCATTTCCACAAAACCAGAAACTGCACAAAAGCTGAGAAGTAGCACCTAAATATCTAAAAAATGTATCTTCTTCCAGACACGTCAATATGAGAGTTTATCACAATAGTATGATTGAAACATGTGTTTCAACTAAAGGGACGAGGTCACATGACCAGAGACGATAGCACAGTGTGAAGCAACGCTTAACTTTTTCTAGTTGAAACTAATTAAAACATTTAATAAAACTTTGGAAACATGAAATGTCATCCTGAAAGTCAATCGCTTCCTGCAGGATGAGATTGATGAAAAATTTCATCACTTTTATTTTGTCATGGAACTGTTTAAACTGTAACATTTTCCTGCTCGTTCGTCCTTG